>JAQFVV010000002.1:14073007-14546537 GCA_028023455.1 Epiperipatus broadwayi
TCACTGATGAAAGCCACAAGCTATAAACTAGTCTGGGAGTGTTGGATGAGTAGATACTAGATAGTGAATTTATGCACAAGCCTTCTGGCATTCATTGATTACTCTAGCTTGCACTGAATGGCACTACTATATGGAGAGGTTTGCCTGTTTTAATAAGAGTTATGAGCAAGCATAAGAAATGGTAATCATGTGATGTTTAGTGGTTTAACTTTTATATTTATTTTTCGATCTTTTTTTATTATTATTTGAAAGCGATGTAACTGCATAAATGTATACCGTTACAGTACATATAAAATGTATTACATAGATGTACTGCTTAAATGTCATTTTTTCAGCAATCATTTATTCTCAACTATTGTCATATAAAAAAAAATACAAATTTGTATTGTGTCATTTGGGAGAACTATATGAAATTAAAGAAACCAACTTGTTCTTTCACACTATTTTTCAAGAATCTTTAGCACATTTTTTCTCTCAATTGTCTTCGGCCATGTGCCTGATTCATAGCATGAGTTGTTAATTAAATATATGTATTAGATAACATATATATTCAACATATATTATTTTGGATTAATTTTTTTTTTTTAGTTACAAATGCAAGGAAAATAATAGCATTAAGTTTTTTTTTTTTGATAAATTGGATCATAATTTAAAGTTATAAAACAAATGACTAGAGTTTTTATGGAGCAATTGATGCATTAAATTATTATACCACAATATAATTTTTGTCCATTCGATAAAACATCTAAAATATTGATAGTTCAATAACTAAATAATATGTAAGCTGAAAAAATAATTGTTGTTCATATGTTATTTAATCTGGAAAATTAATTCAGAATAAAGCAATGAACAAATGACGATGATGTTCAAAAATGCTGTTAATAATATAAATTATTATTTTCCAAATTTCAATAATACTCATTATTAATTCTAAACTTATGGTAATCATTATTTTTTAAAATATCATAATAATTAGAGTTAATTTTGTAATAGATATTTAAATGCAAATACTGTTCAGATACTGTATATAGATTTTTTTTATAACCAGTAAGCACACATATAAATATATAAAGTTCAGAAATGTCTCATTTAATGTGGAATATTGATTTTTTTTTTTTTTGCTTGATGGCAACTCATATCTGTAATTTGATGATACTTGGCATTCCCTGCCACTGAATTATTTTGTCTGATAATGTTGTATATTGAACCATAATTTATTTTTGGTTGGCATAATTGTAAATATATATCTGTATAAAAGTATACAGCTATATATTATATTTCAAGATCCAATTGATATTATAATTTTTGGGGCTTGAAATTTATATTGTATTAGTATGTGCATGTTTGGGAACAACCCCATTCATTATTTAATTTACAAAATGAATAATGACATCTATAAACAACTAGAACACATTGAGAGATTAGAAAATTTGTATCTATGTTTATTTTTAAGTTAATATCGTTTACTTTCTTTATTATTTTTACAATGCTTCATGTAATTACAACTCAGTATTGATGGTTTCGATTGTGCCAACAATCTTCTTCAGAACTATAACAATCACAATACAAATACACGAATACATTTTATATATATATTCTATTTATAATCATTATTTATTTACCCATGTATTACTTTATACACCTATATAATTATTACCTTTTTATATATAATACATTTTAATCTTTTTTATATTTATCAATCAATACTTCCTATAATCATATATATATATTATCTTTATTTCATTTATTTTTTATTTTATTCTTATTAATTTTTTTTTTAAATATTTAACTAACATTTTATATTCATATATTTATATTTTACATTATTATTATTATTATTCATTATATTAACATTCAGTACTTATAATTTTTTTTAATTTATAATATTTCTTTTTACCTTACTAAATATTTTAACTTATTATTTTTTTTTAACATATTTTATACCTACCTCCTACTTGTATTGTCAAATCTTAACTGTTAGCTATTTAAACTTTTAAATTTTACAATTATACTTACCTAGCTAGCTCTTTCTATTTTTATATAATTAAATCTATTCTTAATTTTAGTTATTACTAATATTATCATGTGATGTGATACACTGTGACTTCTCCTTATACGGAGTCAGGAATCTCTCAGTAACTATGCTTGGAGAAACTTGTTAGCCACTTCAACTTCCCTTTCCATTCCCCACCCTAACTTTTTCCATATTCTTCTCTATCCTGCTTCTTCCTATTTCCACAACATAATCTTTGTCAACTTCATAGCTTTTATATCTAAATCCACCTATTTTTTCCCAAACCCAACATAAAAACCTATAACTCACTTTCTGTATAATCACTTTGTTTATATTTATTTTTCCATAACTTTATTATTTGTACCTTTCCTGCTTTCAGGCATTTACATTGAATTCACAGATGCCTAATATTTTATATGCTTTTCTTATACAACTTGCGGACTAAATCATCCACATTTTTTCATGTATGTGTATATTTCTTTGTTGCTAAAGATCCTGTTCGAGTCTTAAACAGTAAACTACTTTCCTTGCTATTATCAAAAATTAACACACCCAATATTCTGTTTATTTCTATATATATTTAAACTCTTTTTACTCTTCATACTATTTCTCCATCTCTCCAACTCCCTATTTATTAATGCATCATTTTTACTTTATATCTAACGGCTCCTTTCTATTTTTTATATAATTAAATCTATTCTTATTTTAAATACCTACTAACATTATTTTTTTATGTCAAAATTTTTTTCAGGCCCAAATCTTTTTTTAATACTGGCTTAATATTATTAATATAAATAGTTTCTTTTATTTACAAATAATAAAATGTATAGAAAAATAAAAGAAGCTATTTACAATAATAATATTAAGCCAGTATTAAATAGAGATTTGGGCCTGAAAAAAAATTTGGCATAAATAATAATAATAATAATAATAATATTAGTAGTGATTAAAAATCAGAATAGATTTAATTATATAAAAAATAGAAAGAGGATGCTACTAAGTATAACTGTAAAATTTAAAAGTTTAAATAGTAAGCAGTTAAGATTTGAAAATATAAGTAGAAGGTAGGTATAAAATATGTTAAAAAATAAGGTTGTTTTCTATTCCCTGGTGTCAGCCGCATGACGGTGCTATTTCTAGGTCAATTCCTAGAAATATACCGTTTCAGCGGCCTACACCCAACCTAAGAGACTTTTTTCTACGATAAAACACAGAAAGAGTGCTCGCAACGGCCTCACCCAACCTAAGAGGCTTCTTTCTGCAATAAAGCACAGAAAGAGTACCCGCCGGTCTGGCTTTTTTCTATGCTAAGAGCACAGACAAATGCCTTTATTGGCTGCCATAGTTGGTTGTGTTATTAACTTTATCGTAATGCTAGAATGTCTATTTTCTCTATATTTTGGTGTGAGAGGGTGTGGATTTTAGCCTGTCATAATTATTTAAAATTTCATTACAAAGGTATTTTTTTTCAAGTGCTCTAACCTACTGTTACGTTGTAACTTTATTAACAATGTTCTGAAGGTTCCATTACGAATGGGTAACCTTCAAAAATCGCTTTTAAGGGTGCGGAATAGCAGTATTTCAAGGATCACGTGAAAAGTAACGTTTGCGTGGGAATTCGTCCGTGACAAGTTACTTTTTATATATATACGCACAAACAAAAACAACCCAGTGCCTGATTATTAGTAATTACTTGTCCAAAGAAGAAAATTAGTCAAGTATTATTTTTTTTTTACATTTACTATTTAAATAAGATTAGTTTTTATATCTACACACTAACAAAAACAACCGAGTTTCTGATTAATTACTGTCCAAAAAAAAAAAGAAAGAAAATTAGTCGAGGTTTTGATTTTTAAATGTAGTATTTGAATTACGGTACTTTTTATATCTACACAATATTTACAAAAAAAAAAATCCCCACTTTCTGATTAATTACTGTCCAAAAGAAACACAAATTAGTTGGTTATCATTTTTAAATTTAGTATTTAAATGACGGTACCTTTTTATATAGACACACTAACAAAAAAGAACCCACTTTCTGATTCATTACTGTCCAAAAAAAAAAAAAAAAAGGCAAATTAGTCGGATAGCATTTTTCAATTGAGTCTTTCAATGACGGTCCTTTTTAGATATACACCCTAACAAAAAGAATCCACTTTCTGATTAATTTCTGCCCCCCCCCCCCAAAAAAAAAAAAAGAAAATTAAATTAGTTGGTTATCATTTTAAAATTGTAGTGTGAATTTTTTAAATGTTGTGGGTAAATTGAATAATGTAGAATTGCGTATTATTTTTGATTGAAAAAGAAGACCGTAACTTTTTAAAATTTAGTATTTAAATAATATTACGGCATTTGATATCTACACACTAACAAAAACAATACACTTTCTGATTCATTACTGTCCAAAAAAAAAAAAAAAATGCAACATATTCGGCTATCATTTTGAAATGTAGTATTTAAAGAACGGTACTTTTTATATATACACACTAACAAAAAGAACCCACTTTCTGATTAATTACTGTCCAAAAACAAAAAAAAAAAACAAATTAGTCGGGTATCATTTGTAAATTTCGCGTGAATGTAGCAATTTTGTGTAAATTGGGGAAAAAATGTATAATTGCGTCTTATTTTCGATTAAAAAAATCCCGTAACTTTTGACAGATACACAAAAACAACCCATTTTATGATTAATTACTGTCCAAAAAACGCCAATTATTCTGGTATCATTTTTAAATTTAATGTGAATTTCTAAAATTTTTTTTTTTAAATAGTAATATTATTTACTATTAATTCCTCTAATTTCCTATTACAAAACCTAAAAAAGCTGATAATTATATAGATAGAATCACAGGCCCTGCCCGGAATCATAATATGTATGTGTTTTTGATTAGCATCAATGCCATCAAACAGCTGGCACGAGGGAATAGAAAACAACCAAAAATAATATTATAGGTTAAAGAAAATTATACGTATTGTATGTTAATATAATGAATAATAATGTAAAATATAAAAATATGAATATATAACGTTAGAATTAAATATTTTTTAAAAAAATAAAAAATTAATAAGAACAAAATAATAAAGAATATATATATGACTATAGGAAAAATTGATTGATAAATATAAAAGATTAAAATGTATAAAAAGTTAATAATTATATAGAAAGGTACATAATGATATATGTGGGTATATAAACAATGATTATAAGATAGAATATATATATATAATGTAAAATTATATGTTCATGTATATTTGTTTTCATATATTTGTATTGTGTTTGTTATAATTCTGAAGAATATTGCTGGAACAATTGAAACCGTGAATACTGGGATGTAATTAATTATTTGAAGCATTGTAAAAAAAAAAGTACTAAAGTAAATGATATTAATATTATATGAATTTGGCAGTGCAATAAGAAAGATAAATTTATATTTTTTAAGTTAATAGCAAAGCATGTAATTCTAAAAAATAGGTATAACTTCTTTTCTATTTACTTTAAAAGGATATGTAAAACCCATGCATATTTGTGTGGTTATATTTTTGTTTGTTTTTAGGTCCCAGTTCTCATTTAAGTAATGGTCAACATATTCCAGTTGATCAACATTTTGTTCCCACAACTTCAGTTGCTACACAGTGTATAGATAACCGGATTCTTTCTTCATCTAGTTCCTTATCGCTTCCTTTCATTCCACCAAATCCTCCACCTGCTTCTCCAACTATTACTCCTCCTTTATATCCTAGCATTGATCTTGATACGCAGACTGATAGCAATCATGATACTGCATTAACTTTAGCTTGTGCTGGTGGACATGATGAATTGGTTCAGCTGTTATTGGCACGGGGATCAGACATTGAACACAGAGATAAAAAAGGTAAAAAATTCATGCTAATTTTATATATGCATTTATTGTAAAAACATGCTATGTATGATTTTATATTTTTAACATAGTGATAGTAATATAATAGTATGAACATTTTTTTTAAAAAAATATCTTGCTATTTATTTTATTTGATGAATTATTATTTGTTTTAATTTTTCTGAAATGATGTTAAAATAGGGAAAAAAATTTAGTAATAAATTTTTTTGAATGTAGAAAGAATAAAATTATAGTGTGTTTAAAATTATATTTTAATAATTCTTGTAGAAGAAATGGTATTTCAGTAAGAAGTAGTATAATTGCATATAATTAAATTGATAGACTTGTGATTATTCAGAGATCTTAATAATTTTTGAAATATTTGCCATGGCAGTGAGGAATTAGATATATATAAAGGAATTGGAGAAATTGATTGAAAACTTATATATATTACAATACCCTGATCCATTGTTCCTTATACTGTCATTTTATTGCAAGGAAAAAAAAAGAAAATTGAAACATACTTATTCTCTCCAAAAAATATTTAAGAAATTAGAAAATAATAAATAAAAAAAAAGGGGGTAGGAAGTTAAAATGAAAGCTGATTTGTTTCCATAAACTGTCATTTTATTGCATCAATTATTGGCAAATCAGAGGTTTGACACAAAATTTCTTTTTTGTTTGAATTAAATGAAAAGTCAGTTAACATTGTCTAATTGGAAATAGCTTTACTTATTTGCATAATGATTTATTTATTTCTGGTAATATTTAAAGTATTTTATCATCTTTGGACCATATCCCAATATAAAATGCTGATGAGAACTTGGCAAAAGCATTTGAAAATTATAGAGGAGATAGAAAATAATTTTGGAGAGAAATGTATATCATTGCTAAATGCTTTGAATTGGCTGGGTGTTGAAACACCATCTTTTGAATTGAGGTTTGAAGACTGCATAAATGAAATGTCAATGAGAGATTTTTATTGATTTCAAATTTTATTTCTGAAGGTAAAATGAAATAAAATTATTACGAACATAAATATAATACTGTATCAGTCACTATAATTAATATTAAGGTAAATTTTTAAACATACATATATATTATATGTGTGAACATATATATATATACGCTGTGCCATAAGGGTATGTATTCCATCACAAGTCGTAGATATACATTATAAAATTTTTTTATATATATAGAATTTATAATCATTGAAATGCCTTCATCTCATCATATGATATCTTTTTTGTAATAGTTATAAACATGAATCTAGAAGAGAATCTAATATGAGTTCTTATCGTTTTAAAAGAATTATATCTAATTTATTTTAATATTTTTAAAGTATTATTCAATTTTAGAGAAATTAGGTTTCACTTCAGTAGAGACTAAAATTACATTTCCCTTTCAAAGGTAAAATAATAGTTCATATCCATGACATAAAATTGTCTTATTTTTACAGATATATCTTTCAATAGCACTATTTAATATTATTATAGTAAATAAATAATACATTACATTTAGATGTATGTGATTTTATTTGTATATATATTGCAACGGAATGCGTTTTTTTATTGGTATCATAATAGGTTAGCTAGTCATCACAATGAATGAGTCTTTCTTGAATCCTTCTGTTTATATATTCATGTATGCTTTAACTTCACTCCTGGAGATAAGAGATTAATAATCAAATAAATATTAAACTATATACCTATACTCACATTATCCTTACCATTTTTCATTTTCGTTATTCCCAGGTTTCAAACTCTTGGAAATGTGCATAGTCATCTAGTTCAGGGTATATTAATATCACTTAAAATGCGGATATGCATGAATGTGTTTAACTGAATAATAATAATAGGTGTGGATATGAAAATATGTGTAAATGTGTAAAATTATATCTAAGTATGTGACAAGATATAACTAATTGAAAATTGAATATAGAAAAATACACTGAGAGTTTTTAATTTAAACATTTACATATATTTAACAAATATATTTACAAAAAGATTTATAACAATCTATAAAATATTTAATTGAACATCTATGGTTATTCTTTGCTTATAGTTTATTTCAATTATTATTCCAATCCCTTATCCCCTACAAATAATAGCCATTTAGTGTCCAAGTTAATATAAATGAAATTTATTTTAAATTTATGATTGTCTCAATCATTCTTGCTTGCTATATTATTATATGGAAATCATAATTCATTTTATTTTCATTAGCTTGATATGTTAAATACCTATCTGTCATATTGATGATATAGGATCCCCCGTTATATACTGTAATTATGATACAGACAAGAAAGACCATTTATGATAGAAATAGTCAAGTATACTGAAAACATTTAACAAAAATATTGGTATAAACAAACAAAAGAAAAATATATAACTATGTATTAGGTAAAGTCTTTCCCTGGATTATAATGAGATTTGAACGCAAGCAAGTCATCATCGTAACCTATATTTTATTTTACTTACAATAATGGTAATAATATTTCTCCATCATGTTACGTATTAAAACTTATTTTCCCCCTTTGTATCCATATTAAAGGAAAAAATGTGAATGGAAACACGTACACAAAATATACAAATAAATAAAATTCATGGCGACAATCTAAATGTTATTTTAAAGTTCATAAGGAAAAATGTCCTAGTGAGTAATCCTAATAATCCTCATTAATCCATTTCGGGTATAGGTGGTAAAATGTAAGTGTTCTAAAACATCCATTAAGTCACTTATCCTTTATATCCTTGGAACTTCTGCTTTGAAGTGAAGAATTGTTGGATCCATTTATTAAGAGTCAATTTGATATTTCATGGCACTGGTGTTAAGTACTAGGTCAATTTCATTCCAGTTCTGACAGTTATAGCTCCATGATTTTTTTCCCCTGATGTTGCTTTTGCATTTAAACAATGCACGGTTGTCTGCATAGATATTTATATAATTTTATTAAAATATCTTGAATGAGTTAAGAACAATATTTTTTTATACTATTAGCTATCTTTAATTCTAGATGATTCAATCTATGATTTAGAATTAACAACACTTTGAAAATTTGAATAATTCGAATTTAATTTCGAAGATTTCACTTTCAAATTCCTCAGAAAAAAAGGACAACAAGCTAGATCATTAAAAAGAAAAACTCATTCTTTATTTTTTTTGAAATATATCCTTTTCATATATAAATATTGCTTATTTCGAAAAGTTTTGTTTCAATAAAATTTTTCTTCTTATAAAGAGAAAGGAAGAGATGTATGTATTTATGAATCTAGATATTAAAGGACAATACAAGATGACTAGCTAAAGGGAAAGTTAGTATCTGCTTTAAAAGGCATGTCTAAATTCGAATTAAGGCTCAATATCAACCAAAAAGCAATTAATACTGCATTATAGAGAATTCATTTGCTTTCATTGGAAATTACATATATACACACTTAAATTTGAGTAGTATATATATATGCGTTTATCGGAAATATAATACGAAAACCCATGAATAATGTTAATAAAGTCATCAAGGAAACTAAAATAATATTAACAATTAAAGTAGAATGTTTTTGTATTGCAGAAAATCAAATTTTGATTTTTCGTACCTCTATTACTATACCTAGATGATAAATATATTAGAATCATTTTATTGCTTATGTTGACAAAATCTTTTAATAAATCTGTATAAGGCCTATGTATATCCTAGTACCTGAGAATCATATTGTGTTATAATGGATCACATTGTTATTATTCTAGAAATAAAATATAACAGCAAAATCATGGAGAGTAAGTTAGTAGCTCCGGATATTTTATATATACATTAAGAAGAAACCTATGCTATAGAACACTATGTATGATAACCAACTAAATTGGATTAAAACTCCAAATACTTGAGAACAAAATTTTATTAGTGATCTATCATAAATGAATTTCAAACAGTATTTGGATCATTAATCTTCAGCAGTTGTGTAATAGCCTAGCAAACATGGGATTTTAAAGTACACACATATATTTTATGGATATTATAATAAGTGAAATACAGGCTTATTATATACCTATATCAATATATATAGGGTATATGAGCACAGATTTTCACATGATCAACCACTCACCGCTCTATCTCATAACACGGATACACTTGATCACATATATGTCAAAAAGATAAATAATCACCAATATTCGTATTTCATGCTAAACCAGCAATCATCAGTTGGTCCAGATTATTATCTCTACACATATAAGCAATAAGTGCTCAGATATATTTTAAGATAGCCAATCTTCATCAGATTTTCAATTGGCTGGACGGACGGTTGAAGAATGGAATGGATTGAAACCTGTCCATTAAAGTATGAAGATTGGCTATCTTAATATATATCTGAGCACACTTATTGCATATATGTGTAGAAATGATAATCTGGACCAACTGATGATTGCTGGTTTAGCATGAAACACGTATATTGGTGATTATTTATCTTTTCTACATATATGGGTTCAAGTGTATCCGTGTTATGAGATTGAGTGGTGGGTTGTGTGAAAGTCTGTGCTCATATACCCTATGTATTATGGATATTATGTATTTCATCAAGTTCACCGACTGTTCAACTCCATTTTAAGTTTTATTATTTGTTTATTTAAAGGAATATTTAATGTATATATGTTTAGTTATGAATAAACATTTTTAAATATATATTGAACCGGGTGAGGTAGTAGGAAACGCCATCTAGCATGAAATTTTTTTACTCTTTAATATAATAGAAATTGTGAAAAGCAAATTTTATGACTTACTTATATATATAGACAAATATGATACCATTGTTATTATTATAATTTCGATCTACTCCACTGCAATTTAAGTCTTGCACCACCGGTCCCTTAGGCAGAGAAGTATAATACCCAGAGGGTACCTATGACCAGGCCAAAGCTATATAAGATATATAACTGCAACCACATTTGAAGGACAGATCTTCTCGGCTGCTGGATTCAACACTTGTCATTCAAAGCACTTTTTTGTTTCGGAGTAAACTCCAGGCACCAGTTAATTACAAAAGCAACTAACGTATCCTGAATAACGGCAAACTAATTTAGTGCCTAATAAATCCCAACTAATTCAATCAAAAAAAAATGATATACTAAATTGCAGTGTTAATTAGTGGTTAGAGTAAAAGAATTGACTGCCAATTTGTAAACTAATTATAAAATTTCTTAATTAATCTAAACTATGATTTTTATATATAACCACATACATTCTTAATAAATCACAATAGAATATAATATAGTATAAAGCATTAAATAAATACAAGGCATTAAAACGCGCACATCAATAGTTTATCTTATGCATGCTATAGAGTTCATTTTTTTTACTGACTGAAGCTTCAAAGATTGCAATGGCTACATTAATTGATATCAAAAATTGGAATAAGAAAAATGTTATTTATTACCTATAGGATTTTTAAATGTTGAGGCTTCTTGTTGTTTGCTGCTTCATGTGTGTTTTTACCAACCGGTTGGATTTTAGGCTTCTCTGTTGAGGTTCTAATGATTGCTATTCCATGCTACTTCTATTTTAGGCAGTTAAACATTCTTGGCGACTTCAAATTGTTAGACGGGCATTGCTTCTATCGGGCAGACTGCTGATGTTCTGTCGGACAGGCTGGAGTTCATCGCATGCCCTGAAAACTGCTTAACACTGCATTGTCTTTATTAACAAATACGTATAACAGGTGATTGACTTTAGATTCGTGAATGACTGATTGGATGACCTAATTTTCAGCCCTATTTATGTGATGACCTTGTTGTCATTTCTTTAATTAGTTTTTAAACCCGCCAGCTATTTTCATTGTTGAGAATTCGTCCACTGCTTTTGATTAAATCCTGTTGTTTATGGATTTTAATTAGTAGCCATTGCTAATTCCATTTTTATGTAGCTTATAAGTATATGCAATCTTTGAGGGAAATTTTTAACTTATAAACCTTTATTTCATTTTTTTAACATGCACACATTTCATTATTTTCTTTATGTTTAAAATCCTCATGCACACATATATCTATTTTATTTTAAAATAAATGGAAAGAGATTTTTTTTTCATTTTTAAGATTTCTTTTTTGCTTCTTTAAATTAAATGAAAAGAGAGTATTTTTAATTTCATGTAAAAGATTTATATTTCAAACTTTTATACCTTTAACTTTTCTAAGTTAGACCCCCCCCCCCCCCTGAATTAATTAATTTGTAAAACTTATATTGATAACTGACGTTTGCATGAAGAAAACTCTTTAAACTTTTATATTAAACTTTCTTTTATTAAACTTTTAACTATTTCTTTAAATGAGATGTTTTTACTTCAATCATTTACTGACAGTCATTTTATTATTCATTATCAATTTTAAAACTTTTTGCGTTATTTATGAAAATTTTTATTTTTAACAATTGTAAACACGATTTTACATGGAGCGCTATCCATTAGCGGTACAATATATATATACAATTAAAGGAAAATCAACAATTATTCAAAATTGTAATTAACCAATAACTTAATTTTTTGGATAACTCATTTAAATTTTATGTACTTCATTGATGAATATAAATATAGATTTTCCTTTGGTTGTCAACTTAGATCTATCATTTAATATCACAATAAGTTTTAACAGCTAAATAATTATTGTATATTGAATTACATCTATTGTTGTTTCATGAAATTCATTCATGATTGATTATTATCTAATAATAATAAATTATTTTAATAATAAAAAATTATTATTTCAATTAAATTAAAGTTTATAAGTCTCACTCATTTTAGTTAATTAAGGGACATAAATAAGACTCCACTCGTATAGTTCAAATAGTATTATTCTATATACATTTTAGGTGATTAATAATCAAGCTATTATTTTTTATAACCTTATCACATCCATCAGAGCTGGCATTCCTCTTATTTCTTTCTTGTTCATTTTAGGATTGTAGTGGTATAGATTACGACTTAAGGAACCAGATAATCAAAATATTTTATTAAAGTCATTTTAATTTTTTTAGATCTGAATTTAATTTATACTTATTAGAAGGACATCATACCTAATCTGTCCCTTTTACACATATATTCATTCTGTAAGTAATAGATATAGAATATTCTAATTGTATATAAAGCTAACAGTTAAATCACACATTATCTTCAGCAATTTTATAAATTTTTTATGTACTTATTTGTATGCTTCCAAGAACAATTGACTTCACACTTCTCTACAGTTATTTAGAAAACTGCTTTTGGAAGTTGTACTTTATTGAAACAATGAATAGAAATCATTTAATTGTTTTTATCTAATAATTCTAAATAATTTTTAGTATTATAGTTTTTTTAATCTATCATTTATATTCTTTATTTCATGAAAAAAGTATGAATCAAAGTTTCATATATATATATTATTAGAGTGTTAAAATTAATAGAGTATAATTGTATATATGCATGTGTTTAATAGACTAACACTCTTAGAAATGTGTGTAAATAACTTTTAAGGTTGTTAACATGCACATTATATATAATAAAAGTATTTTGATTAAGCCAAAATCAATGGATAAATAAATAAAAATAAATTTGCTCATGTTTAAAGCAAATTGTTTTATTTAATATTTCTTAAATGTATTTTTTTGATAAACATATATCACTTTAATTAAAATTTAAAAAATGTGTAAACACTTTACATATAATAAAAACTGATAAAATTTGAAAAACAAAACAATTATGAAAAAAAATATTTATAAAAATATATATATATAAAAGTATAGAAGGAACAGCAAATTTAATTATTGCAGAATGTGTAATGTAATATTATTTGAGTCAGTTAGCTTGTAAGGCTATGATTAAAGTTACCTACATGAGATATGATAAGTATTTTTTTTCTCTTATCATTCCATTCCACTGTAGGGGGGATTGTTATATATTTATCCAGATATATTTCTGCTATGATGTATACAGAAAAACAGCTACTTAAAAACTAGTATCGCAAACTGAAATGACTGTACAGAAATAGTATTTTTGTCTGATCTTCTAAACTAAAAATGGATCTTAATAATTTACATTTTATTTAATGGGCATAGATATTGAAATTATAATGAGAATTTTCATGCATTTATTTAAGCGGCAAATACTATTTTTAGACAATATTATTTTAGTTTACCTGTTTATGTTATAGCTACTAGATAGATACAATAAATTTTCATTATAATTTTAATATTTATGTTTAAAATCTATGAAAATCTGCCAATATATTATATGTATATAATCAATTTACTTAGAAAAAAATCTTTAATAGCATTGGTTTTTGAACGATTGAATATTATATGTAGAATGAAAAATTGCTGTTAGTAGTTTAATATATATGAGCAACTTATTATTCAAAGTCTATTTTGTCTTTCTGCTAATATTGCACCTTATATATTATTGGGAACTGAATATAATTAATTTGGTGAAAGATATAGTTGATTAAAATTAAAAAGTACATGTGTTGAGATAAATAGAAAAAAGGAAGTTCATAAAGAATAAGTTGAATTAGGGTATTTACTGATAGCAGCATATGAACTAGTGAGATAATTTCTGAGGAGCCATAACTTTGATAATATTTAGAGAACTGCAAAAGTTGCATCAAAGTCATGACTCAAATGGTATTGAAGAGTCAAAGTGTTACATAAGTTTTTCTTTATTTTAAATGTTGTAATAGATGAATTGAAGTGCTCCACCTAAATAGAAAAAAACAATATTTAAATATTCAATTGGGGTTTCTATTTTAAAGCAAAAAAGACTATGACAATGACAAAGTAAACCAATTATGTCAAAAAAACTTAATTGGAAAGACATATGCAAGTAAAGACAACAGAATCAAAAATTAGATTGGATAGTAGGAAAGCTACTTTTTTTTTAATTGAAAGAGAAGACTGTTTTGTTGAACAAGGCAAAAATCAGTTGATGATAATTTTAAAAAAAGTTTAATTGCAGCATCGTGCCATTACCCAAATTATAGGTTGGATTAGATAAAGCAGAGAAAAAAATCATTTATTGGAATAAGAAAGATTTGTACAGCTAAAAATGAATATAACCTTTGTATCAGTTTTTTGAAATTAAAAAAAAATTAGAATAATGTAAATGATTTTGCTACAATGATTTATGGTATACTTAATTTGAATCTTTCAATAAATTTTTGGAAGAAGAAGGGGGGTGGAGGTGGAATCTCCAGATATCAAAAAACATTTTGTTTATCATTTATCAACAATGTATACTCTAAAATGGAAAGAGATAGAAGGAACTGACTTTTTTTTTTAAGCTTGAATGGGAACAATTTTCAGAAATTGGAAGAAATTTAAGTATTAGAGATATATATTTTCAAAGAAAGTTGAAGTAGATATGAAAGCATTTTTAGCGTGAAAATTGATAAAAGCAGTTTGAGTAGAAAATTTTGCCATAATTATTGATAGCATGAAAAAATATAAAGAAGAGTGATAATAAATATCAGAATAAAGGTAACAAAATTAGAAGTAAAAATGTGAAAAAAAAAAAAGTCTTTTTTAGAAGTTGTATAAGCATCATTAGTGAAAAATGGAAAGGAACTCTCAAAATTTCTCTTCATTGTTTTGTTAACGACTCTGACATGAAAAGAATATTTATTACAAACATTTCTAGACATGGCCAGTAATGATTTGCAGTCAGTATATTCAGTATTAATTGAATTTTAAAAACACTGTTAAAAAAAAACAATTATGGAAATAAAAATTAATAGTGAAGCTATGCTATTCTGGGAAGATTATAAATTTATTAAAAAAATTTTTTTACAGCTTAGCATTGCTTTCGACCAGGTTGGTGATATTCATAAAACTAATATAGAGTTATATAAATCGAATTTACAAATTAAAATAATTTATATATATCACTTATGTGATAATGCAATGCATAAGTCTTTCTTGTTTATTGTGTTGATGTTATTTGCAATAAATCATGCCTCTTTATATTTTCTTTTTTGATCATTGCTCTCATTGCAAACGACTTCAATATTAAATGGATCGAAATTACTACCAGACTCGATTTCATGTTCTAAAAATATAGATTTAATATTGAGGTCTGTTTTAGTGCATTTGCATTTATATATCGGTGTAGTGCTAATCTTGTAGCGCAGTTGGCACGAGGCTCACCATAGTAAATTGCATTTCATGTTTGTTAATTACATTTAATATTATAAATTATTTGGAACACTTGATTTGGAGATAATTTATCTTTAGTATTGTTCAACATTTGATTAAGATTAGGAGGAATTCCAAAATTAATATTGACTTCATTTGAGAAGATTTTCATGTTTTTAGATATATGTGGTACAAAAAGAAGACTGATCCATGCATTAATATTGTTATTAATGTTCCTGGTAGTTAAAAATGAATAGAATTTTTTAAAAGCTTTATTTAATAGATTAATATGATGAAAACAATCTGCTCAAACAAATTCATTATTAGTTTTAGAACCCCTTCTAATCTTAATCAAATGTTAAACAATACCAAAGATAAATTTTTCCAAACCAAGGTCTCCAAATAGTTTATGAATTAAATGTAATGAATCAACATGTAATGCAATTTACGGAAGTGTCTTGTGCCAACTATGCTTCAAGATTAGTACAACTCAAACTTATATAGAAACGCACCAAAACAGACCCCAATATTAAATCTATATTTTTATAACATGAAATCGAGTCTCGGTGCAATGATCAAAAAAGAAAATATAAAGAGGCATGGTTTATTGCAAATAACATCAACCCAATAAACAAGAAAGTCTCATTTCAAAGGATTATCATGTAAATGGTATATTTTATTTCTATAAACTTATATTAGATCTATGAATGTGACTGATCTGATCGAAAGCAATGCTAAGTTATAAATGTTTTTTTTCTTTAAATAAATTTATAATCTTTCTAGAATAGTGTACTTTCACTATTAATTTTTATATTCAAATTATGGAAATACTTTTATTTTTATTTTTTGCTTAATTTTAAAGCAATTGCAAAAATATGTAATCATTCAAAATTTTTTTTTTTTTTCCGACTATGTTGCACTAACTAAAAGAATGTTTGAAAAACAAGAAAAATCAAGATTACATTGTTATACAATAGAATATTTACAAGTCATCTATTCTTAATGGCAAAAGTTTAATATTTCTATAAAAAAAAAAACCCCAAATAAATAGATCTATTATGACAAATTTTTAAAGTACAATGTAATCTTTAGTTAGTGCACAGTGGAGATGCAGTATATAGGACATATATATATATATTGTAACTGAAAAGTCCACCCGGATCGTAACAGGCAGAATTAATGATATAATACAAAACTGTTACGGTATAATCCGGTTGCGGTTAGGATGCACCATGAAGACCCATTGTAGCAATATATGAAGATACATTAAATTACCCAAAATAAATTGCATGACTATTTAACTAATTATCATTCTCACTAATGACTGTATCTTAAAAATTATACTTCAAAACCCTAATTTACCATTTTTATTTACACGAGACCTTATGGCCAATCATGAACAAGATGGAATGATCTATAAAACTACTAAAGATTACTTTCCAGGATTAAATGTATCATCCATTACACAATACCAACTATCACATGGTGAATATAGGCCATTTAACAAGACTGTAAAAGTTATAGTCAGCCTCACAACATGATAGGCTGTAATTCAGATATACTCATGATTTTAGTCCAGAAATGTTATGTAGAGTATTTGCTTTGCAATAAAAAGTAAATGCATAAATGTTAGGTTCTTTTATCATTAATTTAAATTTCTAATTAAATCAATAGCAATGAGATTTATTGTAATTTGTAAATCATAAATTATAATATTAGTGGCACAGCAAGCTTATTTATTAATTTAGGTCCTAATATCACGAACACCAATATAAGTAACAAATTCTGGAATATATTCCAGGATTAACAAAGCAAAGCGGAGGTGATGTAGGAGGTAAATGGGATTTTATTATACCCTGTACATCACTAATTACCCAAGAACAAAAGCATTAAGATATTCTCTTATAATTTCCGTAAACCTTGTACGCATCATTAGGGACAACAAGTGGTCTAATATATGGTCTATTTAATAAACATTGGATTTTCTGGTTTTATGTATGACAAATAGCAACAGCACAGTTAGGTTAAATTATAAGATTAACATTTATTTACAACTCCATCAATACTAAATAAATAATTAATACAATTTTTCCAAAAATTAGATAAATAAATAAATAAAATGAAAGGCCATCACATATACTTGTTTCTATACATGGATAATGTACATGAATTAGATAGATAAACAAGTAAATATAAGATTTTTTCTCAAATGAATTTGATTTCAGCCCCTTATAGGAGAGAGGATGGGTTCAAACACCTAGTCAATAACACCTCCAATATGTCAATATCAGAACCAGTGCACCTATATCTCAGATTTATAATAATAATAACAACCATTGGTATTGATAAACCTGTGAAAGTTGGCCATAATGAGATAACGAATCAAAGAAGAAATTTGAACCTTAACTCAGCTGGGAATATCATATAACTGATCTATAATAAATTATGAAAATAATTCATTCGAATGCCCCTTTTATAGCTGGTAACTGAACTCCTCGAAATCAACTTAAAGACGAGGGAAACAATGAAAACACCATAATGTATGGAGACTCTGCTCAAATATACATTTTTGCAACAAAGAGCAATGATATCCCTACGAATGTATTCATCCACACAAAGGAATAACAAAGCATTAAGTGCCCCATGGGTTTTCTAACTATCAACAGAGCAACAAGCATAATCACAGAATGTTCCGTGGATTAACCACCAGCGCAGAAACGAATATAAAGAATATAAAAAATGGCAAATGATTATTCTGTGGATTAAACTACCAGCACAGAAAAATACCATATATTATAAAATAGCATTAACATTTACTTCCCAAATAAAAGAGAAATAAAATCACCCTCATCAATAATTTGCCAAATTAGCTGGTGCATGCAGTTTTACTAATGTGAATTAAGACATAAAATGAAATAAAAACTTTAGTATAGGAAATCACTGAGATAACAGCCGACTTCCTAAAACATGGGTGAAATAATAATACATAGCAAATGTAATACGTGTATAGGCACAAAACTCTGGAAAAGACATACAGGATTAAGCCATGTGGTGTTGATGCCCATTATAGATTCATTAAATAATGATTAAACCTTTATGCAAGTACTGTTCCCTAATAATTGATTCTCTTCAATCCTTAGGTCATATGTTCAATCCCCTGAATTTAAGTTGATAAATAATTATTTTGGGCACAATAGAATATATACTGTGAACTTTACACATGTACAAGATAATATGAAAATCAAAATCAAAATAAAAATACACACTCGTTCAAATAACTACTAAATTAAAATACATAATATTTTAAATATATTGACTATTCACCAATAAAATCAATATAGCACATTTTCTTAATACTTAATGTACAACATATAAATTAACTAGTTTTCAATTACAACATATAGAATCTTATGATTTTGATTGTATTCCTTTTTGTTTCCACTCTTAATGAGTATTCCATAATTAATTGATTCATGCGTATGCTCTCTGAATATTCGAGATATTTTTAAGAACGTATAATTTTAATTAGAGTATTTTTCAAAAGTTAATAAACTTCATAATTTATATTTTAGATATTACTCTGAAGTTAACATATTTTCATTATCTTAATTTATCTAGTCAGCATTGAAAACGAGGGGTGATTATCCGAGCAGTAATTGCCCCACAATTGCTATGACAGTCATAAAACAATTTTCTGGTTAGCTGTTATTTTCTTTCAACAACTATTATTTTTATTTTAATAATAAGATAACTCACATAGTGGGAATGTTATCTCTAATATAAATTCAATGTGGATTGTAGCTAATTCTTTATCATTCAGATTCTGGCACACAAAGACATTAATATAGTATTCCACTCCACACATATAAAGCACAATTAAATGTGTTAAAGTCATGAAAGTAAAATATTCTATCCAAGGTTAATATTGTCTCTAAACAATAAAGAATATTTCTGGGTAGACTGACCCATAAATTTGCAATTCTCATTGTCGTGGTTGGTAATACCAGTATATTTGAATTATAGACATTTTGAAAGGCAATCAGCAGTTAGATTTGGTTAGCACGCTCGAACAGACATGTCTAAATTTTAGCTCATCATATTGTTATTAGCACATAATAATACTGCAATTTGAATTATGTAGAAAAGTTTTAATTTAACTTCTTTCTTTGTTCTTAATTTTAAGAAGTTCTCATATTCATTCCATGTTTAACAGCAAAAAAAAAAAAAAACTGCTCTTTAGATACTTGTTGTTTCTATCGTTGTTTTTTTTTTTTAAAAAAAAAATCTCTGAACATTCTTTCTCCAATCATATTTCTCCTCATTTACATATTTCTGTTAAAATGAAGAACAAGAGAGAGAAAAAAAAGTATTATCATATTTTATCCATTAATTCAAGTCATATTAACTAAATCATTTTAACCAAACTAAAGTTATTCTTTAGGATCAGTTAAAAAGAAAAACAAATAATAATGATTATTATTATCTATCTTACTAAATTTGATATATGCTGTTGGTGTTTCAGGTTAAACACAGCTTGTCCAACTCAGTGATTGTAAAAGGGCAAAACCAACATATAAAAAAAATATAAGCAAAGCAAAAAAAAGAAAAAAGAAATTACATAATCTTATCATTGAATCAATTTGACACAAGTATCAAGTATATACAAAGAGCTAATTATGGTAATCAAGTCATCTAGAAGACAGAGAAATTTTAAATCAGTTCCACGAAGCTTTATATTTTGTACCAAAATATAAGATTACAATATATATATAAAGTTCATTCAGATAACAGAAAATGAATTACATTTTTATATGTGTATATATTACAATAGTTAAATTTTTATATTATTTTATGTTTAAATATTAAGTTTTAGCCAGATTTATTCCCAGATAAATTTCGGTTATGCTGCAATCAGGCAAACGAATTTAAAAAGTGGTTGTTTTTTTTAATTAGTTGTTTGCCTAGTTACATTATAACTGAAATTTGTCTAAAAAAATAAACAAAAATTTTTATTAAATAAACAAAATTTTTTATTAAAATATTTAATATTTATATATGTAGATAAATGATAAAAAACAATTTTTAAATAGCCTTATCAATAACTCCTCATGGAGGTATTATTTTACCAGACCTGATAATTTTTGGATGATGAGAAATTGGTTTTTCAGCCTTGTTTAACCATCTAGCTAAGGATAGCTAGATAACCATTTTTTTCCAAACAATATTGGATGATTAGCTAGGTTGTCTATGACCCTACTACTTTGAAAATATCAAGCCTATTGGGGAAAAAAACCCAAGTTTACATATCTAGATTTTTAAACCATTCTATCTGCCTGCTCTACCATTGCATCACAAAGTGTTTTGTGTGTATATATATATTATTGGTGGGTAGAAAAAATAAAAACAAGCTCAAAATTTTTAAAAACATTATTGCTAGAGAATTGTGCTTGGAAATCAGTAATTAGCCCTGCGTGGTTTGGTGCAGTTGGTAAAGCATTTGACTTGGGTCTGGGGGTCCCAGAATTGTTTTTGGTACTCGAACTTATGAACTCGCGAGCAATAAAGCCATTAGTATTTTATCAGTAATTAGTGAGAATTTTTAACAGATATATTATCTGATAAAGCTTGTGTTTGATTTAGCTGGATCTTCAGCTAATAAAGTGCTGTAATGGGAGCAAGGTATTTGGTGTACAAAATTAGTTTTACATATTAATCAAATAATAGTTCGTTTTTTTTTTTTAAAAAAAAAAAAGAGACCTGCAAACTTTAAAAATGTGATCATTAACTAGGTAGAGATTTAAATTGAAATAAATTAAGATTAGTCATACAACAAAATAAATGTTAAATCTTAATAGACAAGCATTTTAAAATACTTTCCAATAATAAAATATATGAAATTCTAGGAAATCTTAATTTCGTCCTTTTTTTATTTGTATTTGTTCATGAAGACAATGGCTTAATTGTTTTATGCACAAGTAATTTTATTAATAAAATTACTTCTGTTTTTTTTTTTTAATACCCATAACTGGGTCTATAAAGTCTTGGGATTGTTATCAAGCCTTTCCTCAATTTTGATTATTGTTACTGTTAAAAGTCCATGTAATGTTTGAACCTATGTCCATATTTTTATATATTTAAATTTTGTGAATATTATACCTTTTTTTTCTATCACAAAAATATATATTACTTTTATTTACTATTTTATAAAGCAAAAAATTAATATTTCTATTGTAGAATTTTAATAAAAATTATTTTAAAGACTTTTTAATTACATAAGTTTGAAGATAATTTTAATTGTCTCCAATATCATTTACTCCCCCCTCCCCTTCACACCAATAATAGTCTCAAGTTATATTTTTAGCAAAAAATAGGTAAATGTTAATTTTATTGTATTTTACATTAATATACATTTTATAATTATAAAATAATGAAGGCAACTTTTTTATTTTTCTCATTGTGGTTTTTATATGAATTTTAAAATTGTTTAGATTTAGAATTAATATTATATATTTAGATAGTTTTACAAATTTTTTTTCGTTTTTGAAACTAATTTTTAACTTTTTTATGTGTTTTTAAATATAACATAAAAAACACCATTCAATTTGTTTAATATATTGTGCATTTTTTTAAGTTAATTATTTTAAGGACTTGTTTGTGTTTCGTAACCAGAACTTCTCTTGACTTTTTTCTCTCTCTCTTATTTTTTTTACGCATAAAGGTTTTACTCCACTGATTTTAGCTGCAACTGCAGGACATGCAAATGTTGTAGAAATTTTATTAGATCATGCTGCTGATATTGAGGCACAGTCAGAAAGAACCAAAGATACTCCGTTATCATTAGCATGTTCAGGAGGAAGATACGAGGTATTTGACTTTATATATAGAATATTTAAGCATATATACAGACATATGTATCCATATGACTCACACATCTACAATGACAATTTTTTAATAGACACTATATTTACGATCAAATTATCAATAATTGTGCCCTCTATTTCCTACTTTGTCATTTTTAAGTTGTAAGATATATATACTTGTTACTCTTATTTTTCAGTGTATTTCACTCAGAAAGGCTAATAGCCAGAAACTGTTGGTTATTAGGCTGGCACTCTATTGATGACTTAATGCATGTATAGGTAGTTCTAGAATAGAGTGAATTGAATAGAGTGAATTATTATACTAATGCAAATGTTTAAATGTAGACTAATACGATCATGTGATGCCTTATTTTGATATAAAATATCTTTGTCCAACAAGTCAAAAGTGCCTACATTTAACATATAACTAATATCTGTAAAATACTTAGTTGCTGACTGAATGTTTGACTTATAGATCAGTAACTTAGTTTTCATTCAAAATCTTAAGGTGTTGAAACTTACAAGCCATTAATTTAAACAGTATAAAAGCATTAAAAATTGTCAATAATTGAATATATTTAATATATATATTGTGCCCTTGTCTGTAGATCATAGGTAGGGTAGAAAGGTCAATTATGAAAAAAATTTTAAATTTTAAGTTATATTTAAGTGATATAAAAGTAATAATAGATTTGTAATACAATTTTAAGCTAGAATACCTAGTATATCATAGTATAATAAAGTATTTTAAAAGGTAAACAGTTAAATAAAGTTTTAATATCATTGCTTATGGTTGTGAAAGCTGGCCATACAAAATAACACAGCTATAGACAGTTAAAATTATAGTAATGATTAGAATATAATATTTTCAGAATTAATAGTTTAAATAAATGAAAGATAATATTATAATTAGTCAAAATTAATAGGGTATATTTTTATTAATAAACTTCGGGATGGTGAGAATTATATTTGGTCCTATAAGTTTCAATTTATTTTTCAAAAATTAGAAAATACATTAGTTTTGGTAATTTAAACCGAGACATAAATAAAAGATTATTTTTGTAAAGTGAATAGACACGTGATCGTATATTACATGCTTTCACGCACACACACACTTGGTAAATAATAATAAAGTTTGTGAATTTAAAACTAGATATAGTTGTCATCTATCATAAAAATTAAAGTTTAAAATATTATAGATTGTCTTAATAATTATTTTAAAGATCAAATAATAATTTTATCAAACTATGATTAAATTTAATAATATTAAGTTAAAGTAATATTCCAGACATTACGTCATAAATATTTATTTAAAAAGTACAATTTATCATCCAAAATAGAATGACTAATATTGTTCGCGCTAAAAACAAATATTGACCAATCAACAGATTTAAATTGGCAAGAAAAAAATCTAAGATAGACAGAAGCGGGAGATGGAATGTGAAAGTTGAAGAGGAAGGTAACCTTTTTGAATTGCTTGTAACATCGAAGCTGAAAAAAGTAATATAAATTTATAAATTAATAATTATTCTAAAGTTAGTCTTTAACAGATAAAATAACTTTGTATCCAGAAAGATGATTTGCTAATTTCTACGTGATCTTACCAGTGGATTTAATCAAATTTGACCATTCAGCCTACAATAAAATGGAAATACCAAGAATAATAATTGAAATAATTATTGAAAGAAAAATGAGTGAAAATTGTATAAGTTTTGTATTATTTGTGCTCAACCAGAAATTAAATCCTATAACTAGGAAAAATACAAAGGAAAAGCTGTGTGAAAATATAAGAAAGCAACTATTTGCTATCGAGAGAATCTTATGACGAACATTTGTTTTATAAGTATTTAAAACTAAGTCATATTTCTCAATGGAAAAATTATAATATGTTTCTCGAGTATATAGTAAAATAGTGATAAAGAAAAATATGTTATATTAAAGGAAACATTATTAAAAAAAAATATAGTTTTAAAAATTTAAAATAGAAGAAAAGGCATAGTCCTGCATAAAGTGCTATATGAATTTACTAAGAGGAACTTGGATTTTTATCTTATCATAGAAAAAAGGAAAAGATATTAAATGGAAAGAATATTATTTTAAACAGATATAATTAATCACTAAAATGAGGAAAATGGATCCATGGAAATAAAGAAAAATTTGTTGAATTTTTAAAATAAAGTACAAGATGCATCGAGGAAAACCAAGCGCGCGGGGGAAAAAGCTAGCAGACTATGTAAAGGAGATCTCAAGAATAAGTGGAAAAAGATGAAGAAAATTAAGGATCATCGTCCAAGAAGAATTAATAAACAGAATTAAAAGTTTAAATTAGAACATTAAGTGACTGAAGAAAATAAAATATAATTTTTTTATTTAGCTTTGCAAGGAACGATTTTCCAAGCGAGTCCAACAAAGCTGTATCGTAAATATAGTTTTAATTATTTTTTTTTTATTGTATTTAAAGTATAAAATTTGAATTAGCTTAGGGAAACATATAAACATAAATTTTATAATAATTATATTTAAATATACGAGCTAATGGAATGAGAGAAATATTAGTATAAATAAAATGTGTGTATGGAAAATTTTAAATACCTACTAGAAGTCCTGGAATGGAGAAGTTTACAAATACGATCCAGAGGATAGAGATCGTTGGTAATTTTAATATTATTGGTAATATGTAATATATTTTTTTTATAGGTCATCTATTAATGAATGAAGTATGAAAGATGTTAAAAGTTATAAGTACACATTTATCCAACATCAAACATATATTTAAGAGAGTAGTAAAATTTTAAAATGTGCATGCAATAAATAATCTAAAAATGATTAATAATAAGTAGCATATTAATTATGTGATTCTTTTGAGTTTTATATTGAAAATATTCAAATAGTTTAGAACAGTAGAGATAGAAATATACGAGAAGTATAGTAAAGATTTTCTTAAGAATAGCTGTATAGTTGAATAAAAATGAATTTTATTATTATTAGCAAGGTAGACAGAGAATTTGTCGATGTAATGAAGAGATGAATCTGAAGAGATGAATCAGATAGTGACTTGGGAGTACTGATGTCAAAGGAAACCAAGAGGATGTTTTATTAAACTATAAGGAATGAAATATGTGGATCATAATTATTTGTGTGACTTCAGTGTAGATAACTTCGCCCTATAACTGAGCACATATATTCTGGACAGTGTTTTTTCATATCTTTGAAACTTTCTGATGTGATGAAGCTGAAGAAATAGCTTTAGCATCCTTCCAATACTAGAGGCAGATAGACAGATAAAAGTCACTCCTCTATGGCGTCCTTAAATTCACTGTGCCATGATTGTCAAAGTTTTATAAAGGATAATATCTTGTTTATTTTGATCCAACGCATCTATATCTTCGCTATCTTGATTTCATGAAAATACATCGTCAGGGAGATAATTTTATAGAAATGATACATAAGATAGAAAGGAAGTTAGATAGTAATTATGTAAGAATAGTTATTTACTAGAGTAAAGTAGAATTGTATAAGTCCAAAGTGAAAGTATAAGTATTATAAAAGATGAAGAATCATATGATATAATTTTAAAACCAATTGCTAAACTGATATAATTTTAAAAAAAAAACCTTAGAATTAAGTTTTAAAAAATAATAAGATTTTAAAATATTGTACGTGAGATTTAGTAAAAGAGATTGCATGTTTATTTGGAAAATGAGTTAAAGAAATGTATAACAAAATGTGTATTTGTACATAGTGTGTGGATAATGTTAATTGCTATATAAAGTTAAGGATGGGATCAAAATTTTATCAGTAATTATATTATGATTGATAATAAAAGGAACATGAAAATATCATAAGGATTAAATTCTGTAGGATTCCATACTAACAAGAATAAGTATAATTTTGTAATTTTTGTATAATTTTACATAAAAGTAAAGATCTTATAGAAATATAATTTTGAAATTATAAGGACATAATGTCAATAGAAAAGTTTAATGGATAGAAATTTTGTGTATTCAGCTAAGCTCAAAACATGTATCCAATAATAATAATATTGTAAAATACTTTTGTAATTATTAATGGTAAAAGGGTAAAATAAAATTCGATAATAATAATGTTAAGACATCAACGGGTATAAATAAAAGTTTGTGATAAGTAAATAGGGATATCCGCTGTAAATAATGTACAAAGTGTTCTTTGTTATAATGTTAATAAAATGTTATAAAATTTTATTAGTAAGCTTTGTGTCTTGGTGGTTGTTTTTCCTACACATGAAATGCATGAAATCACAACGCACGTTTATAATTAAACATATTTATGATTTAGCACAAGATAAATAAACATTAGAATATATATAGAATGGACTAGCCCAATTCTATAATTGTCAGTTGTCATTTTTATTTTGGCAGAGCAAAATTATTTTTTCTTGTAATCACGGCAAGCATTAATTACTTTTATAAAAGTATTATATAGAACTTCCTTTCTGTTAAGCATTACTATTAAAAATATAATATACAGTGGAACTGCAAACTATCTGCATCTAACAACACAACTTCAATTATACATTATCCCAAAAAAGTGTAAATAAGCAAATAAAAATGCATAATTAAAAACCATTAAAATTAATAAATTTTAAGATATTCGAGTAGCCATTTTTCTCTCTCTCTGAATGCTGTATGCAATCATGCTTTTAAAAAAAAAAGTAAAATTTGTGAATAAATTTTAAAACACCAGTAACTGGTTTTTCATCTCGGAGCACAGTACATGATTATATATTGTGCCGGACGAAAGATTTTTGTTTCGTACATCCTGACCATGAGGGCGCCACTAGTCCGAGAACCGGAACTAGACATTTATTTTAAGGGTGGGCAGGATATACGAACGTGAATGTGCCGGACTAAACCCAGGGAGAGCAAAAGCTAATGAAGGTGGTTCAGACAATTGAGAAAACACTGAGACAAACATCAGCCAAAATACTTATAAGAACTTTTTAAATTTATTAAACATAATAACAAAATAAACATGAAACTTGATATACATTTACTTAGTGGATCTTAACATTGAGGGTATGCGAGCAGAACTACGTTAAATACCCAGGCAGACACGTTCATTTCTTATCTATGACACAATAATGGCTTATATCTTCTTGCTAGCGGTTCACCCAACCAATTCCCTTTTCCCTATAGAGATTTAGTAAGATGGATGTTTGTGGAGAATAACGGGACAGCGCAGATGAGCTTTTCTTAGTCCAGAAAAGAAATGTTGGAACCAAGAATGTCATAATTCTGCAAAACGCTCATGGACAAGTACATTGAAACGAGCCAAGGTTAGTCTCACACAAGAAAGAAACATGAATTACGCAATCTGAATTATCGCAAATAAATCTCTACCAAAGATAAATAAATCATATATCCTCGCAATCTCTAGCCAAAGCCAAGTTTGATTTAGTTTACACCGAAGCAAACAAAACAAACAAAAATAAAAGAAAACTACTAAGGTCGGTCTGAGCATTTAACATGGGTTAATCATAAAACTGAGAAATTATTAAGCACATAAAATATCACTCGCCCTACACTCTCGAACAAGCAACATTTTAAGATTGAAAATCTTGCTACTAAGATTGTACTGTAAAATAAACAAAAATACATTAATATTTAAATTGATAAATTACACATCGTAAATATAATTTCCTTTTAAGATTAAGCTGAGATTTGCGAGAGACTTAATTAGAGATTTAGCCCTGATTTTGACATGGAAAGGTAAGTTACCTCGAGATAATATTAAGTTCTGTTGTTCACACAAAGCTCGGTTTATGGAGTCCTATACAACGGATGTCATTTACTACAGGTTCAGAAGTCTGGAGGCATTATCGGGATCCACTCTGGACTTGACAGTTAGGTCATGATGAAAGTCACAATTTGGAGCTCCGGCGGTTCATCTTTGGAAAGGCTCAGCCCATCATGTTGTGGAGATTCTTCGTGGCGTATATTACAGGCATGGCGTCTGAAGGACTGCTATTATCGCGGCAAATAGAGTTATTGTCGGTCAACGGAAATTCAACTTGGTGATTCCCGTAGCACCAATATCAAAAAAAGAAATTTTAGTCACTTTCACAATGCAACAGTTCAATAACAGCTAAAATCTGGATCGATCCTCAATAAGAAGAAGGTGAGCAATAAAAACTGAATGAACAGAATAGTCTCTTTGAATCCTCCTCTCTAATCCCACAAAAAAATTAATTACCCAGCTATTTATGTCCTTCGTTATCTCCCGCGCAATCTTAATTAGAAAACAATATCTTACAGGGCTTAATCTTACAAAAATGATTATTATTTTTTTTTTTATAAAAAAAATACAAAACTAAATCTCAGCTTTAAAATACATCAACATTAAATTTTTTTTTTTTAGTTTAAATAAAATACATATAAGAGCACTAATTAAATCTTGTTTGCTTTTAATTATTTTAAAAGAAAACAAGCGTCATAAAAAAAAAATATTTTATACTAAAATCAACTTAGAATTAAAAAGATTTCAAAATAAATAAGTATGTGTGTTATTGCACATATAAAACTAAGGGTTTTTTTTTTTTCCAATTTACATGATAGAACCCTTGAATCGGATAAAGTATCCAGTTCAACTGCCCCTTCACGCCAACAACAAAAAAAACAAAAGCATCTATTTGCTATTTCTTTTTTTTTTTTTCAAACTTTAAACCCCAACATTTAAAACTTTTAAATCCCCTCCCCCTGGCCGAACATTTGCCATGAGATCAATTCCTTAAGTTTACCTCCTATCTTTTAGGTGGCTGGCCTAAGGCTTCGTGCATTATAAGATCCATAAACCCCACGCTCATCTTCCAATACAAAGGCATTCGGACCATTTTTCTTTTGTATAGTGAAGGGTCCCTCATATACTGGGAAAAATTTCTTATATTGATGCTGGGTTGGATTGCTGACATGAGGTTTTTGTACAAAAACCAAGTCCCCTACCTCGAATCTACATGGTCGTGGATTTCCCCGCTTTATGCGTACTTCAGCCATATGTTTCAACTTTATTCGAGCCTTTCTTTTATCCATTTCTTTATCAATTTTGTCCCGATCTACAGGCAAGAGAGCCTTTATCAGCATTAGATAATTCTGTCCGAAATGTAATCTGATGGGGGCAAGCAAACCCTGTAGATTCATTCTGTGTCCAATTTATGTAGTTAGTGATGTTTCCCGTCTAATTCACCCATCCACGGTGATTTTCGCTGACATAAAGCCGAAATAAACGGTTTAACTCCCTCATGACTCTCTCACAGGGATTCGATTGAGGATTACGAATAGATGTTAATACATGCTGAATGCCCTGTTGCTGAATCCACTTTTTCCAGTGGTGAGATTTAAAGGGTGTCCCAAGATCTGTAAGTATCATCTGGGGCTTACCAATCTTAGGAAACTGATGCTCCTGTAAGATCCGGATAGTACTTCGTGTATCCGCCTTTCTTAACGGATATGCAGTTACATACTTAGAAAATATGTCGTACATTACGATTAAATATCGGTATCGTTTATAGGCAGGTAAAGGCCCATAAAAATCTATGGCCAACATTTCATTAGGGTTGTGTGCTAAAATAGGCTGCAAGATCCCAGTAAATCTCTTATTTACGTATTTAGTTTGTGAACACACATGACATTTTCCCAAAACTGATACAACATTTGAATATAAACTTGGCCAGTAAAATACTTCCCTGAGCACATGTTCTACTTTACATGGTCCATAGTGTCCATAAAGGCAATGTATATACTCTATAAGTTTGTTCCTGAGTGTTTGGGGTATAAGAATTCGCCATAAGTCTTGTTCTGAGGCGACTCTGTATTGCAATACACCATCTTTTATTCTATAGGCTTTGTATTTTTCCAATGTTGCTGTGTCACTGGGGTCTGAAGTTCCTATTCGTTTCTTATATGTCATGATTTGTGCATACTCGGGGCTGGTCTCCTGTATTTCAGATAGCCTTAGTAATTGTTGCTCTATGGACACATCTATGGTCAATGTGAATGCTGCAATACTTAGATTGTTGGGCTCAAGATGATGTGGAGTCAGATCTACAGGATGGCAACTCAAAATATCCGCCACAATATTTTCCTTTCCTTTACAATATAGAACTTTATATTGGAATTTCTGTAGCGTAAGACTCCAACGTATCAATCGATCATTCGATAAATAACTGCTATTAAGAAATTCCAAGTTCTTATGATCCGTAATTACAACAATCTCTGACCCAAGCAGGAATTGTTTGAATTTACTGAAAGCCCAAGCAATGGCCAAAGCTTCCTTTTCTGTCGTCGTGTAATTATTTTCCGCCCCTTTTAGCTTGCGGCTACAAAAATACAACACTCTGTGACGTTTTTGTTTGTCAATTTGAAATAACATGACTCCAAGCCCTTGCCCACTGCTGTCGGTCTGAACATAAAAAGTTTGTGAAAAGTCAGGGTAGGCTAGAACCACCTGTTCCAAGAACTTGTTTTTAATGTGTTGAAATTCCTGCTCCTGTTTGTACTCCCATACCCATTTTTGGTCTTTTGTCAATAACTGAACCAAATTTGCAGCATCTAATGCAAAATTTTCATAGAATTTATGATAAAAATTGCATAATCCCAGAAAAGACCGTACCTGATGCCTATTAGTGGGTGTGGGAAAATGTTGTATCGCTGTTAGTTTCTCGGGATGAGGTTTAATACCTTCTTTCCCAATTAAAAAGCCTAAAAATGTAACCTCCTCCTGGACCAGGCAACTTTTTTGTAAATTGATGGTAATGTTTTTCTGGTAACACTCCATTAAGAACATTTTCAAGTGTTCCATATGTTCTTCCATATTTTTAGATGCGATGACTATGTCATCCATATATATCACAATCAGACTCTTGATTTTGTCTGATAACACTTGACCCAAACACTTTAGAAGTCCTGAACCACTATTGATTAATCCAAAAGGCATACGCTTAAACACATACGTATGCCCTTCATAGCGGAAGGCAGTATATTTGCGGTCAAATGGATGTAGAGGGATCTGCCAATAACTGGATGTCAAGTCCAATGTAGAAAAAATGGTTTTCCCTTGAAATTTTGAGAGAAGTTCTGTTATTGTAGTAGGTGGAATGTTTCTTTCAGGAACGGTAATGGCATTTAACCGCCGGGCGTCCAAACATATTCTGACAGATCCATCTTTTTTTTTTACCACTACTAATGGGTTAACATATGGAGATGTGAGCTTTTCAATAACTCCCCATTCAATCAATTTGCTGTATTTGAAGATCTACTTCAGCCTTATATTGAAATGGAATGGGATATGAACGACTCTGGAAAAGGCTTTCATCCTTAACTTGAATGCGATGCACATACCCCTCAATGATCTTAGGCCTATTCGAAAAAACTGAATAGAACTCCCTCAACAGTTTCATTAGAGGATGTTGTTCTTCCATTCCTTTTAACATTGATTGCGACACTTCATTTTGCATTTCCACGGTATCCCTCACTTGCTGAACACACTGTACCTGAAGTGGCTTATAACTCTTTAGCCCTTCAAATGGCATCAAAACTTCTTGGCAAAGAAATAAACATTTGTCATAATCCAAAACACACTTATGCCTGTACAAAAAATCAGTCCCAATTATAACATCTTGTATGAGACCAGGCATTATCAAAAAGACATGGTCTAACTCTATGTTACCCAGATGCAAATGTAACCACACCTGTTTGGTTTCAATATTTGCCTTCTTGCCATTGGCCAGTGTCACCTGCATTCTTTTTATTGGCAGTGTATACAAACGTGGCTGGTCTTTCTTTATTTTCACATAAAACTTACTAGAGAGCAATGACATTTGACTTCCTGAATCAACTAATGCTTCTGTAATGATGTCTCCAGTCTTTATACTGACAATTGGGGAAGTCTGTATAGCTCCATTCCATGCTGGTTCTTCTTGATCCACCATCACATTAGCTACCGTCCTATGGCTTTCTTAACTTTTTTTAATTGGAGCTGATAATTGACTCTTTTGACCTTTTTCTATCGAAATTATCTGATCGCTCTGCATTGTTCTTTTCTCCACTTCTTCTCGGGCCTGATGATGTTCAATTTCATTTAACAATTTGATCATTTCTTCAAAGTGAATGCTGCTACTACACAACATGATCTGATATATATCCCTTGGCATATTGCCCAATACAATTCGGCATATCAGCCTCTCAGACAAAGAGAAAGCCATCAATGACTTCAGCCTTGCTGCTTGTCTGCAGAAAAACTGGGTGTACGTTTCTCCATTATCCCTAATATATCTTTCTTGTGATATATTGATGAAGATATGATACTGCTTTTCTTCACTCCAAAAAGTGTGCAATAATTCGCGTCTGTAATCCCAAAAAGTCTGTGGTTTGATCTTTAAGATATGCCACCAATCCTCAGCCATTCCTTGTAAATAGTGGCGTGCAATTGCCACTTGTTCAGTCTCCTGCCAATTATGACATCGAAACATCTCTTGCAGGCTCTCCAAATGCTCTAATAGGCTTTACCAAATATCAGCCGTAAAAGATTTTATTTGCCATGCTAGCTAGTCTATCTTCAGCCTCTTCTCTAACTTTATTTAAATTCCCAACGCAACTTCTGTCTAATTATGAAATTTATTTCTTTTTTTTTTTAATCTTCAATTGCTATTTATTATATATATATTTAAAGCACAAAAGTTAAACTGTTTACTTTTTTTTTTTTAAACGCGAACCTAAACTCTTTGCTTGCTTTTTTTTTTTTTTATGAACGTAACAGCTAATTTTTAACTTTAAAAAAAAAATCTTTTATATTTTGTTACTTCTAAAACGCGAACCGAAACTCTTTGTTTTTCTTTATTATTATTTTACGAACGTAGAACTAATAACTTTTTTTTAAATAAACAAAGAAACAAAATAAATATATAACTTCTTAATATCTTTTTGTCTGATCCGTCCGTTCAGTAATAACTCTAAAGAATGCTGTTTAATTAACTATATATATATTAATTATTCATATTGAAAAGATGAACCCCCTACTCCAAACTGCTTTCTACCATTTAGCACAAACTGATCCCTACCTACTGAATCTTGCCTCCAACACTGAAATATTCCTCAATTGTCCGAACAAAATCTCACGTGGGATTTAAAATCGAAGGCCCGCGTTGGTTGCGCTAAAATTACTATCCTATATACCGGACAAAAGCTTTAGACTCGCATAAATTGACTGCCAGGGCACCACTAGTCCGAAATTTGGAAAAAATTAATAAATGAAGCAAAGAAAAGAAAGGGATTGATAAAGAAATTAACAGTATTTTCATATAATAAATATGATGTAGCTAGAATTATATGGAAAGGAGTTGCAGTAGCAGGGTTAACATATGGTAATGATGCATTATATGTTAGTAAAAAGATATTAGATTATTTAGAAAAAGCTCAAAGGGAAGTAGGAAGACATGCATTGGATGCAGAAATATGGACAGCAAGGGAGGCAATTCAAGGAGAAATGGGATGGTCAAGTTTTCATATGAGAGATGCAAAAAGTAAAATGAAAATGTTTGGTAGATTGCAGTTTATGGATAATAAAAGAATAGCTAAAATAGTATTTAATTGGGTTATGAGTAAAGGGCAGGTAACAAGATGGGTGAGAAAGGTAATGCGCTATGCAAAAGATTTGGATAAAGAATTTATATCAGTATATTTGTACAAAAGATGGGATGATTGTGTTAAGAGGATTATTGAGTGTTATAGTAGTAAGGAATGGGATAAAAGAATAAATTTATTAATAAAGACTAGGGAGTTAGAGAGATGGAGAAATAGTATGGAGAGTAAAAAGAGTTTAAATATATATAGAAATAAACAGAATATTAGGTGTGAGTTAATATATGATAATAGTAAGGAAAGTAGTTTATTGTTTAAGGCTCGAACGGGATCTTTAGCTACAAAAGAATATACATGTAAATGGAAAAATATGGGTGATTTATTTTGTAAATTATGTAAGGAAGGAATTGAAAATATTAGGCATTTGTTAATTGAATGTAAATGTTTGAAAACAGAATAGGTCACCTATAATGTTGTGGAAATAATAAATATGTAAAAGAGTGATTATACAGAAAGTGAATTATTGGTTTTTATGCTAGGTTTGGGAAAAGATAAGGGGGATTTAGATATAAAGGTTATAGAGTTGACAAAAATTATGTTGTGGAAATGGGATAGAGCAGATTATGGGTAAATTTAGAGTGGGGAATGTAAAAGAAAGTGGCTAACAGGTTTATCTGGGCTTAATTGCTGAGATATTCTTGACTTCGTTTAAGGAGAAGCCATAATACATCACATCGCATCACATCACATCAACTAGACATTTATTTTTAAGGGGTTACAGGATATGCGAATCGAATGCGCCGGACTAGCTCAATCAAGCAAATGAGATCTATGTTTTGTTCAGTGAGTTGGAAAGGTAGCAACAGAAAACAAAATCAACTTAGAATTAAAAAGATTTCAAAATAAATAAGTATGTGTGTTATTGCACATATAAAACTAAGGGTTTTTTTTTTTTCCAATTTACATGATAGAACCCTTGAATCGGATGAAGTATCCAGTTCAATATATATTAATAAAATTTCTTTGACTTATATTGAAAGTACAAAAATTTATTCTTCCTTTATTATCCTTTCTGAATTTAATGTGCAGTAAGTACTTAGCATAATAAAATATTTTCTGAACATAAAGCTAAAAGTTTAATATCTAATTAATTAGAGATTTAAATTTTTTAATAATGAGTCTACTACTATGTTTCTATAAGAAAAGTTTTTTTTTTTTAAAAAAAAAAAAGAATATCACCCAGGGCATATATTTATTAGCGAAGAAATCTGAAGTTTCTCTATTTAAAAATAAAATTAATTTAGTTTTTTGTCTCATTCATTTATAGCTTCAATATTTATTAAAATTTTGTTTATACTATAATCTTTATATGTGTGTGTTGAAATTAATGTACATATGCAATTCAATAAACAATATATATTCTATTCTAATCATTGTTTTTCAACAAAACATGAGCTATTATATACTGCATACATTTGTACGTGAGTGGACTTGGAACAAAATATAGCATAGTTTATCACGGTTCACTGTATATATTTAAAAAGCTTTGAATTTGAAACCTAATAAATTATAAATTGATTTAAAGAACAATTCATAGAAAAGAAAGAGGAAAAAACTAATAGTAATTGCTAGTTCTTATTTTACAATGCAACACTGCTGTTGGATGAATAAGAATAATTATTTTACATTTTTTTAGATATTAATTGGATTTATAATATGTTTATTCATATATAGAATCATTTTAATTAAAAATTATTTAATTTAGGATTGAAAGTTAACAGACATTTGAAAAATTGTTTAGATAAAGCTGTTGATTAATTATATTATTTGTAAAGTCAAATTTTTATAAATTACTCCTGAACATTTAAATTTTAAAACACAAGAAAGAAAATTAAAATTATTTAATTAAAAGACCAATCATAATTTTTTAATGTGTATATTGTGCCATCTGGGGATATTCTTACCATACGTGATTATAATATTAAATTTTTTTTTGTATGAATGTTAGCCTATTAAATTATTTTGCAATTATTGATTATTAAAATCGCCAATTAATATTGGTTCCTCCTCATTTAGAAATACATTGCTTTTCTTAAGATCTAAATTACTAATTGTCCGCATTTTCTTCTATCTTTAGAAAATAATGCAACACTAAATTCTTTGAAGGTCTAAAGATATTCATAATTTTAAAAGGAGAAAACATTTTTATTTTGATACAAATGATGTCATATATTTTTGTAAACTTTTAAGTTTTGATTGATAAATAATAAATGGTTTTAAAATTAAATCAGCAATTTTGACTTGTTTGTGTCACCATATTTCAGGTTGCCGATAAAAATGAGAACACTTAATTTTAAGAATATTATTTTATTAAAATAACATCTCTCATTTATACTTTAATAGATAACTGATGTGTGCTATATTTTACATATACCAATTCGTAAATATATATGTATATTTTCAATTTTATAAATCTATTATTGCAACAATCTTTTAAAGAAATGTACAAGTGAAACCCTTGAGCAAGTTAAATAACAACCAGAGAAAGGACATCAAAATTTTAGAAAAACAACGGATACAGGAGTCTGTATTATCAAAAGTTTTTTCATTATTTTTTGCTTTATTCTTGGATTCTACATGCCTATAAACTTCTTTACCCATTGTGAGATAGACTGTTTCGATCAATATCTTATGCAGATTAATGTAACTATTAAAGCTTCTATCATTTTACAAAACTCGATCTTGTTTTTTCACCAGAGATGTTTAATGTGACTATTCAAATTTAAAGTAAACGTATACATGTATGCATATATAAGGAATAAACTGTTAAATGTCGTGAATAAAATAAATATCAGTGTAGTGGAGAGACTAATTCACATATCGAAATTCGATAACAGAAATTGTTCAAAAGAAAGAAGGAAAAATGCTAAGTCTTAATATACTAGATTTTAACTGCTATATCATGACACCATCTTTCAGAGGCAGCTTATTTTACACATTTTACTGGAGATCTAATGTTACATGTACATTGAGATCATTAATATACGTGTTGTAATGCTTAACGGATAATATAAGTGAATGAATCAATTGATTGTTAATTAATATTAAAGTGATTATGACAATATTTCCAACAGAAATTAACACGTTGAATCTGCACTTTCTATATATTAATTATTATAATTGGATTTCACACCTTTAGATCACATATTAATTGTCTAAAAGAACTAAAGTGCCTAATCGCTCTCATGGAAATCATAGTAGAATATTCTAGGAGCATCTCTTGAATTTCCTTTCATAGTATTATTGTTTTGCTCTTTATTGGATATCTGCAAGACTATACCGATTTCATTATCTGATCAAGTGTGGTAAACCTTGAACATTAAATATTAAATATATATATATATATGGATGTTCACATAAGATAATCACATATATGTTCAATTAGAAGAAACCAACTAATTCATTAAAGTTCAAACAATCATTAATGAAATTCACCAGAATAACTTATTTAGAATTGATATTTTCATACAGATTGTGATAAGCTTAAATTTTTTTATGAAGTCAATATTAGCAAAATTTGAAATAGGTCTATAGTCCGACATCATCATCATAGTGTAAACAAGCACACAGTCACCATATTTAATATTTTAATTTTATAGATATGTTAAGTTTGTTAGATAGTATTTATAAAGTATAAATAAATTAACATTGTTATTTATTGAACAAAAAAAAACTGTATAAATGGGAATGGGCAAGATATGATTATAGACTTGGTTAGAGCATCTACTTTATATTAATGAACTCAAACAAAAGAGATTGGTATGACAAACCAACAGTCTATATTGCCCAAGAGGTAGAGAGTCTACTAAATTTAATTGAATTGAAGAAATATGAAATTACGTGTGTTAATAACAGGAATATATATATATAGGTGCATGTGATCAGAAACTAACTCTTTTATTTACACCATCACAATTTGAAATCTAGTTGATTAATAGAAATTGCTAATCCTGATGAATATGCTAAGTATTAGTGGTTGAGTTCTAAATAATATTAATTATTTGAAATGCTTATAATGAAGTAGAGCTATTTGTAAATTTAGGTTTAAATATCTAGTTCGACTTGCACATAGTATAAGAAGTGAAACAGATCAAATTTAAGATTTCTTAATTCAATAAATAATAATGATAATTTAATATTTACACATATCAGTTATCTATTAACGTTTACATGAGTGATGTTCTTTTAATAAAATAATATCTTTAAAATATAGTGTTACAAAACAAATCAAAATTGCAGATTTAAATTTAAAACATTTATTATTTATCGGTCAAAATTTAACATTTACAAAAACTTATATGTATGGCATCATTTGCATCAAAATAAAATGTATTTTTCCCCTTTTAAATTATGAATAACTTTACTCCCTTCCAAGAACTTAGTGTTGCATTACTTAGAAGAAAAATGCAGACAATTATTAATTTATTTCTAAATGAGGTGGAGTGATGTCAATTGGCGATTTTAATAATCAGTAATCCCAAAATAAGATAATAGGCCAACATTCACACAAAATTATTTTTTTTGATACTATACATATATAATCACATGTGATAGGAATATTTATTTTGTCATATCGATTTGTTTGGGGTCATTAATCTAATTAGATCTATAATCATATCTTGCCTACTCCCATTTATACTGTTACAGTTTTTGTTGCCCATCTGCATGGCTTGAATAGAAATTATGATCCCTGAGATTGGTGTAATTCATATATGAACATTTTATGTACAAAAGAAAATTTTTTTTTTGAGAATAAGTACTTTATTCATGAGATATCTTTGGCTATTTTAGTGATATAATTGATAATCCTATCAAGGTGAAAGTACGATATACATGTTTTGGAATGGTGGAAGCTCTATATTTTTAGAACCCTAAATTAGTAAAGTGTCCAGGAATGGACATCAACAATGAACTATTGCTTGCTCGCATAAATATTTTATTACACTATTAGGGATAGTTGAATAGATAATCTTTATTTGCATCTCTTACTTCGTTAAGTACCATTATGGAGATCACTAATCTAGAAGCAAGAATAGACAAATTTGTCAGATCTGGTGAGAATGGTCCTCACAGAATTTGTAGTAAAGCCTGTTAGGTTTGAGAGATTAAGTAAAAATTTAGATAAAAATTTGGAAGAGTGAAAAATAGATATTCATAAAAATTTTGAATGGTTAACTAAGAATTTTGGAGGTAAAGTTAAAAAATTAGAGAAACAGAAGATAAAATTGAAAAACAAAATGAATGATAGATTTAATGCATCTAATGCAAGGTTCAAAGAATTTAGGTATGATCTAAATACCAAATTAAAAGAATTTGAGGAAAGATAATGTGAAGTTCGAGGAATTGAAAGAAGAAACCAAAAGGCAGGAGAGTAAACTGGATTTAACTAAAGATATTTTCGAAAGGGGTATTAGGATTTCAATAAGGTCAACATAACGTAGAAGGAATATAAAGAAATAGTCAAGAGAGTCGGTAAAATTGAAAAAGCTAAAGATGATTTTTAAGGTTAAAATCTGTAGTGAGGTAGGTTGCCTTTCAGCCAAATTTGAGGATATTAAAATACCGATTGTAAATAGATCAAAGGACTGAAGAAAAGAGTTAGTTTTCATGGTATAGGAACGTAATCTTTATATATAATCCAAGGATTGAGTATGCTGTTGACCCCATAGGCATTTATTGTAATTTAAAGAGACATTTTATAAATATTCCATCTGGCTAAAAAGGGGCGCAGATGCATATAAAGTTGCTGTTTTAACAGGCAGATGGAGTTACGATGGAACTGCTCTAAAGATAGGTGTGTAAAAATATGGTCTAGAAGTGGAATGTGTTGTGGTAAACATCAAAATTGTAATCCAGTTTATGCTGTACCTTGGGATCCCAATTCAGAACAAAATTTTTCATCAAATCCATGCAGGTGAATGCAAAGCCACTTAGGAGCAGCAGCTCATGATGACTTAATTTTAAAAGTTGACTGGAATTCCCTAAGTAACCTCATAGTATCAGGAGCCAAGGATTGCAGGTTTAAGGTGTGGTATAGTTGTAGCTGATTATTGTATTTTCAAACCCATTTCATGATTTTCCTGTTACATCAAATTCTAGGGCACCTGATGATCATCAGTTTGCAATTGATCTCTTTAATACTCTATGACTTTATGGCAAATGAAAATTTGTCACACTCTCTTGCCAAGTCACATTCATGCAGTATTTTTGATATTGCATGGTCTAGTGGTGGGACTCAAGTTACTGGGCTGTGGTAATGGAGATAAAATTTTTGCTTATTGAAAAACATTTGGAATGGAAGTGTTATGATGAAATGGTGGTAAGAAGAAAAACTTCTTACACGAAATGTAACCAATGATGTAAAGAAAAAAATTGACTTAATAGAGATCAAATTAGTAAAGCTTCTTTGACCTCAAGTCATCATATTGTTGTTACTACTTCTTAGAGTCATATTTATGGTGCCAAGAATTGGTATACTCCAATTATTTTTGATTTGAAAGAAGGTAATGTCACTTCAATCAAACAAACAGAAAGGCATTTTTTGTTAGTGGAGTCCACCATTATGCTAATGTATTTTTACTAAGCTCTTTCAATTTGTACTCCAAAGTTTGTTGGATTACAAGCAGATCTTGGTGATCAAACAGTTTCTGTGAGCAATGATACAATTGCTATTCATGGAATGATGAGGAAGTGATATTTCTTTTTGATGCACAGTTTGGCGGGCTTTTAAGAGATGGGAAACCACTTACATATAATATTGAAATTGTGATTATTGCCATAGATCAGGGTGCTCCTCAAAATGAACACCACCTAGCAATTGTTCATAAAACCATTTATATTTAGCATCTCTATTGGAACTTACAATAATGTTGCGATCATCAGTATGGAATGATAATTCTAATATTTTCAGCACTTGTTGAAGATGGTAAGTTTTCTCTTTGGTTTTACCCAAATGCTACCTGTATTAACAGAGACCTTATACCAAGAACAATATTTATTAAAGACATTAGTGAATTCGGTTAGAGTCCTCAAATTGTAGAATTTTTGAAGTATCATCTTACATTGCACTGTCGTGTTGGTCTCTTTAGTACTTCTGGTGTCTCTTCTTATCCTGAAGCATTGCATGGCTATGTTAGTTCATTAAGATGGGGTGTTTCTATTCATCTCCTGTTAATATATGAAAGATGATATGCTCAAGTATTACCTTGTTGCTATGACCGCCCATACTGAGAACCTAATCACAGCACAAGTAGCTTATGCTGCTATTAACTAGGCTGATAAAGTGCAATATGTAAGCTACATTAAAGATCTTCCATCAAAGAATTACTTAATGCTGAAATGGCATTGCTTGGCAGCAGTAGTCATGATGCATAAAACATTGCTTCAACAAAGAACTTATTTTTCCAAGCTATTATTCTAAGTGAATCTTTACAATTGGAATAGTTTTGGATTTGGCTATTAAACATAAAACACATATAGATACGGTTTAGAACAGATATGGTTGTTTTAGTTTTTAATAAAATATTCAATGGGAAAAAAAAAAATTTTTGTAGTGGGAGGATATGTGCCATCTGGGGATATTTTTCCCATGTGATTATAAATCTATAGTATTAAAAAGAAAAAGTGTGAATATTAGCCTATTATTTTGGGATTATTAATTATTAAAATTGTTAATTGATACCTCTCCACCTCTTTTAGAAATACATTGACTTTCATAAGCTCTAGATTAATAATTATCCGCATTTTTCTTCTACCTTTAGAAAGTAATACAACACAATTTTTTGAAGGGTCTAAAGTTATTCATAATTTGAAAAGGAGAAAATACTTCTATTTTGATACAAATGATGCCATACATTTATATTTTTGCAAACATTAAGTTTTGATCGATAAATAATAAATGTTTTAAAATTAAATCTGCAATTTTGATTTGTTTTGTGTCACTGTATTTTAGGTTATCGATAAAAATGAGAACACTTTAATTTTAAGGATATTATTTTATTAAAATAACATCACTCATTTACACATTAATAGATAATTGATATGTGTTATATTTTACATGTATCAATTCATATATATATGAAATTTTATAAACCTATTGTAACAACAATTGTTGAAAGAAATCTGAGCAAAACCCCCAAGCGAGTTTAATAGCAAACCAGAGAAAGGATGTCAAAATTTTTGAAAAACAACTGATTACAGAAGTCTGTATTATGAAAAGAAGTTATTTTCTTATTATTTGCTTTATTTTTATTTTTGGGATTGTACATGTCTATAAGTATCTCTTACCCATTATGAGAGAGACTATGTTTTGATTAATATTTTACGCAGACGCATCTTAAAATTATTTGTCAAAAGAACGACATAATATGAACTATTAAGAAAAATGGAGTTGGTGACTATTTTTGGAAGACCATGAATATGTATTAAGGTTTAATAACAACTAAATTAAGGCTTCTATCACATTACAAAACTTGTTCTTGTTTTTCACCAGAAATGTTTAAAGTGACTTAGAATTTAAAGTATAAACATATACTTGTAGGCATATATACCAGAAATAAAATATTAAACATTGTGAGCAAAATAAATGCCAGTGTTGTAGAGAGACTAATATATCCACATTCTATAACAGAAATTGTTCAAAAGAAAGAAGGAAAAAATGTTAAGTCTTTATATATTAGGTTTTAACCGATATATCATGTCACCATCTATCAGAGGCAGCTTATTTCACACATCTTACTGGAAATCTACGTTTCATGCACATTGAGATTATTAATATATTTGTTGTAATGTTTATGAATAATATAATAACTGAATGAATCGATCAATGGTCAACATTAAAGAGATTATAACAATATTATTTGATGAATCCTACAGAAATTAACAAATGTTGAAATCTGCATCCATTATATTATTATAATTGGATTTACAACTATAGATCGCTTATTAATTGTCTAAAAGAATTAAAATGCCTAATTGCTCTCATGGAAATCATGCCAGGAACAACTCTTGAATTTCCTTTTGTATTATTATTGTTTCACTCTTTATTGGATATCTGCAAAACTATATACGAATTTCATTATCTGACCAAGTGTGGTAAACTTTGAACATTAAATATTCCTATACTATTATAAAACATTCAGTTTTATTTAATTTTGTTATATATATATGTAATAAAATTATGTTATATGTGTGTGTTCATATAATGTAGATAATCACATATATGTCCAATTAGAGAAAAACAACTTATCCATTAAAAGTACAAACAATCATTAATGAAATTCACTAGAATTACTTATTTAGATCTGATATTTTCATATAGATTGTTATAAGCCTACATTTCTTTATTAAATCAATATTAGCAAAATTTGGCTAAATGTACACTTTAATTTGAATTAGGTCTATGGTTCGACAATATTCATAGTATAAACAAGCACACAGTCACCATATTTCATGTTTTAACTCGATAGATATGTTAAGTTAGTTAGATCGTATTTATAAAGTGTAAGTAAATTACCATTATTATTTATTGAATTAAGAATTGTAAAATTTGATCTGCTTCACTTCTTATACTATACAAGTTGAACTAGATAAATAAGTCTTAATTTGCAAATAGCTCAATATCATTATAGGCATTTCGTATACTTGATATTATTTAGAACCCATCCATTAATATTAAACTTAACATATTCACCAGAGCTAACAATTTCTATTAAAATCAACTAGATTTTAATTGTGATTGTGTGAATGAAAGAGTTAGGTTCCAGTTCACGTACCCCTATATATTCCAGTTACTAACACGTAATTTTGTATTTCTTGAATTTCGGATCTAATTAAATTTAGTAGTTGCTATTTCTTGGGCAATATAGATTTGGTTTATCACATCGATCATTTTTTGTTTGGCTTCAATAATATGAAATAGATGTTCTAACCAAGTTTAAAATCATATCTTGGCTACTCCCATATATATATATATAACAAAACTTTAATGTTTGATAAATTTTCAGTAGACAACTACTTTTTGAGACAGTTGTTTATCATAATAGGAAGCAATATTCATTTATTGCTATCTATGGCAATGTTATTTTAATTGATAAAATTAAAAAGGAGGTGGATGGAATGAAGAAGAATAATTGTCCTGATAATGATACATATTATAGAGACATTTTATTTTAAGAATTTACAAACTATAGTATTGCTCATAAAAAATTATATCTAAAATATGTAATATTATTATTATTAATGCCATTGTATAGCAGAAAGTGTAATAGAATGATAAAATTACAGCATTACTACAATAAAAAAAGGGTAATATTTTCCAAATGCTAGATTAAAAGGTCAAATGTAGAGAAATAGGATGCAAATGAGCAAGTAATAATGTAACTTTAATACTCTGTTATATCATTACTACCTTTTTTTCGTGTTGATTTTCAGTACAGTATTAGATTGTTCTATAGTAAATTTTTGCATGATTTAAATTTAAAATCACCATTTCATCATCTATGTTTCAAACAATTTCTATACTAAATCCATTCACACTTTATTTTATATCTTCATAAAGACCTCACTAGATAAAAAGATTGCACTATTCATTTCTATAATGTAAAATTGATGTTACTGATCTATATCCTAAGATAGCTGCAAATTAAAAAATCCACAATAACGTCCTGCATCTCCAGGTATTACAAAAAGTTAGCTTTATTATCTGCGCAAATTTTTTTTTTTTTTTTTAACTAATAGAGAAAATAGTTTGGGAAAAACTTTCACTAAAAGAATAAGATCAGCATAATGCAAAATATGTTTACATAGACCACATCCACAAAAGTTTACTGTAAGAAATTTTAATGTGTGCAATATATTTAATGCTGGATATTAATAATAAAGAAGTCACTGGTTAAAAAAAGGGCAATTCAATTGTCACTGATGTTATATAACCAATTCAGGTAGTTAAATTATTTGCATAAAATTTAAAATATATATTTGTATTACTTTTTTTTTTATTCTTTGCTGTGAATAAGTAGAATTTAAGTTAATGCTAGATCATTGTCAAAAATAAAACTCTTCATAATGAATGTATATGGGTCAGGACAAGTAACAAACTTACATGATGTGTGATAAATTTAACAAATATTTAGCTTTATATATTACTTAATGTTAAATTGAAATTTAAAATGAAAGTTTGATAATATCATTGTGCATATTAATGTAATTAACTATTCTAAACTAAGTAATTAAAAACTTTTTTAGGTTATGGTTAAAATTTGTTGTCACATCAATGTGATGTGTACTTGTATCTGTTTATACTTAATTTATTATTTAATAAGTTAATTAAATATATTCTGAAATAATTTTTTTGTATGAAATGTTTTTCCAATAGGCAAAGTATAATAAAGTGGGCATATATTATGCTAGTTATTAAGGTTTATTTGTGCCAGCTCTTTATAAAAGTTGATTTAAAAGTAAACATATAAAATAACTACTGACTATTTCACAGTCATATTTTGTTTATAATGACCTGAGAAACATTTACTTTTTATTGAGAGTTTGATGAGAAATAATGACAAACCACTACTTGCATTTTGACTATTATACTTTAAATGCTTAATATATTTATTCACATAATATAGGTAGTATCATGATTTATGGTTTAAATAAACTTTGAATTGATATTGGATTTAGCAGTATAATGATACAAGAATGTGCAGTGTGAATTTGAGTTGTTTTCTTATTAGAATTTCTTATTGATATGGGTTCACACGTGTATACGCACATAGGAATAGGAAAATGTTTTATATATGTTTCATTTAATGTGAAATCAATATTGAATATGATTATTGTTATTAGAACTTCTAATCTTATTTTCTCAATTAGGTTGTTGAGATATTATTAAGTAGGGGAGCCAATAAAGAACATCGTAATGTGAGCGATTACACGCCTTTAAGTTTGGCTGCATCTGGTGGTTATGTTAATATAATAAAATTATTGCTCAGTCATGGTGCAGAAATCAATTCCAGGTAAATAGTTTGTAAGATTTTTGTGATTTTTTTTTTTTTTTTTTTGCTAATTCCTTTGTTTAAAAAATAATTTTAATGATGAGAGATATTTTTTTACTGTTGAGTTATTTAGTAATATTTTTTTCTTATCTTACTTTTAGTAAATTTTGCCAAATATTACAAATCTTGAAGGATTTTTAAAAAAACAAAAACAATTATATTTGTAACTATTGAGTGACTTATTAATATTTCTCAATTATTTAATGAAAGTTGGTCTAGGAAAATTAGTTATTTTTTAAAATGAAATTAAGCAATTTTAATGTAATTCATTTACTGCAGTATCTATCATCTTAGTTATATATTATCACCATTATTAAAAAGCCACTCATAATTCTATAAGAATAAAAAACAAAGATAGAAAGAAAAAAAGTATGATGTTAAAGATGAGTTATTGGTTACAAATGTTTGTCATAAAAGCCAGGCATTATTTACTAATATCCTTAATTCTAGAAATCACAATGTAAGCCTTGTAAAATTAAAAAAATAGTACTTGTCAATGCAGCTAGACTTTTGCAATTTTACTGTACTCAAGTATTCATTTCTTTATAGGCTTTCTTTCTTTTTTTTTTCTCTATAAAAAAGAAAAAAAAGTTATAGACAATTTTTTTTCTTCAAAACTTTTAGAAATATACTCTTTTTCATTTTTGTCTCCACACTCACTTTGAGCTTTCAACTTATTTTTTCAAGTCTTTGAATTAAAATTTTTCATGACATAAGATTTGTCCTAAAAACCTTCTATTCACATATAAAAAAAGTTATCAGATCAAGAACTTTATGGAAATAAATCTGAACTATTTGGCTTTGATTCTTATTATATGAATAGTCTCACAGTTGTATATTCTTTTGTTTAGAATGAATTTCACTGTTGTCTTTCCAATATTTGTGAATTACAGTAAAATATATTTTTTAAATTAAGTTCTACAATTTTTTTGATTTAATATATGATAATTGTTTTTACAATTCATACAATTTTTTTATCATTTGAAAGAGAGCCATTGTCAGAGATGATAAATATAAAGTCTTCATATAATGGCAACCTAGATTGTAACTTAAGGATTCTTTGCACTCTCAGTATTTATTTGCTGACTGCCTTGATTAGTGACTGTGTACACTGGTCATGAAAGCTGCAACTTTTATTATAAAACATAATACTGAATAATGAATTATCTAGTCAATTGCATTGCCGCCAAGGCTTTGATAAGAATACAGTCAAGAAATTTAATTCTTATCATAATCATGAACCAGCAACAATTACAGCACATTACTCCAGTCATGCACATATTCATATATGAGCGTCCCATGCCAACGGCCATTTTTTTTCTAACAGTGAGTGTTATTGTCTGTGTAACTATATTTCTGTCTTTTAATTACACATGACAATTCTGACTGCAAACCCCCCCCCCCCATTTTTTTAAAAATAAAAAACAAAACCTCGGTCTCTTGAATTTTAAGAAAGTAATGACTGATACAGATTTAGAAAACTGGCAGTCTTTAGTTGTTATCTGTGCTTAAAGCAATACAATCACTAGTGCATTCATTGGAATTGTATTTGAGATAGCAGTTTCATCTTGGGAAAAATTGTTTATATAGACTGTTTTGTGTTGGGAGCTAGAAGATTTTAAAATGGTTTACCTCATATCTCACAATTTGCTAGATTCTTGTTCCTGGAAGATTATTCATTAAAGTGATAGAAATAATAGCAAAAGAAGTGGTAAAACAGGAGGCAGTGTTGTAGTACTGAAGGAAATATAAATCTTAATATTATTTTAAATATAGGTACATGGAATATGCACACATAATTCATACTCTTCAAAACTTAATTGGAGAACAACTTTGTTGGTTAAGGAGCTATGAAAATCTAAGTATTCTTAGTGGAATTCTTTTGAGAAAGGAAGTTTAGTCGGATAGATAAATATCCATTAGTTATTTTGAAAAAACAGAGCAATCATTAAAAAGAAAATGCATAGTGTTGGATTGACTGTAAAGCCTCAATTAGCATCTTCTATTGTTAGAATTCATAGATTTATCATTGAAAGTTTAATTTTTTTAAAACCTGCCTTCTACGGTGGTATCTATACTCATTTTATTAGTACATATGAATCATCTATGCAATTGATTATTTTATAGCCTTCACATCTCTATTGTTATCGTATGGGTAGTGTGAAGGTTTATAACTGTTGATTTTATAAAAGATATAATTAATGGAAAATATGTTGTAGATCATTTAGCAATTGATTTAGCTGTTAATCGTTCTTAATTGCCAGTTTAGAAGAGATCAATTTAAAAGAGTGTAGGGAGGTAGATAATTGAGCAAAGCTTTTATAAAACATCAAGCAAAAAAAAAAAAAAACTAAAACCATTTACCCCCCTCACCTATCTTAAATTTTTACAGCTAAATATATATTTAAAAAAAGTCTGTGGGATTTATATAACAATGTCTGTAGCAATACCTATATCAAGCCACACAGTCAATCAATACTATTCAAATGATGGCAAGTGAAATTTGGCAAAGCATGTTAGCACTATATTAATAATAACAATAATCACACATATGGAAGAACCACAAAAACCTTATTCACTTCTTTCCCACTTGAAAATTTTAATTTTGATACTATATGCATTTATATAAGTTGTGAGTCCATGTCTAAATATATGCATTATCAGTTTACACTTTAATAAATTAGAGTGTTGAAATAAAATTATTTAAAATTACATGTCGATTTTTTTAACAGGACAGGTAGCAAATTGGGTATCTCACCTTTGATGTTAGCTGCCATGAATGGTCATACAACAGCTGTTAAACTTCTACTAGATATGGGCAGTGACATAAATGCTCAGGTAATATATTTGAATGCGTATTTCTTTAAACATTTATAAAATAATTGTACAAAGGGCATATATTTTACTTCTGCATATAACTTTATATCAAAAATTTTCTTTATTATTCAAAAATATTAAAGTGACAGATATTTTGTATAAAATAGTAAATTCATATGAAATCTATTTTTCATATTTTTTTTTAAAGCTATCTTTCAAACAAAATCAGTATAACAATTTCTTAATGTAATATAAGTGGAAGATTATCAACTTAGTGGAAGATTATCAACTTAATAAAAGTTTGAGTTTTTTTTTTTTTAAAATAAAAACCATGTTCACAGTTTTCGGCTTAAGGAGTAGAGTTTACCCAAGACATTGCGTCCTTTCCCAAGATCATTTCTCTTAGAGGCAAAAGTAAATATTTTTAAGCAGAGAGAGAGAGAGAGAGATGTATATAATTTATTGCACAAATTACGAATAATTTTTTTTGTTCATAATAATGAATATGAAGAATATGCAGTATGATCCTATGAGATTTATTGTTTGAAATATAAAGAATAAACAAAATTTTGCTGTTTGAAGAAATTAGCACCTTCATTAAAATCATAATTATGATTTTACTGAAATAAATGCTTCATTAGATAATAAAGTATTCCCATTAAATAAACACAACATTTGAAAATAAATAGTTTGTTATTATATTATTAACATGTACGCCAAGTTAAAGTCAAATGCTAGTCATTATATGTATGGATTTTTTCCAGAATTGACTATATTATGGTTTTTCAAGTTTCTTCATGGAATATTCATATTGTGATGATGAAAACCATTCATCTCATTTCTTAACTTTATCTTTCATCTTATTGAGTCTTTTTTTTTTAATGAATTATATTGTCTCATATTAAAGAATAAGACAATTTTCAATTTATTTATTTATTTATATTTCAAATGAAAGCTTTAAATTTTTTTTGCTCCAATATCTGTTTATAGTTTTATTTATTTATTTTGCAACATTTTTGTATTATCATAAGCACTATTATTTAAAAAAAATATCAATAACTTTGGTATTCCGGTTCTTTATTGATTTATTCCTTCCCATATCCATATCTTCAAAGCCCCAATTCTTTCATTTTCACTTTTTGAAATTGTATATACTTTTGCTTTCTTTAAAATAACACCCAATTTTTGTTCTTAGATCTAAGTTCGGTCGACCACAAAATAACACTATTCTCATTAAAAGTTTGTTTACCCATTCCAGTTTTCGCTCTTAATGAAGCTCTAAATACTATATTTGAAGAATTAATTTTTTAAACATGCTAATTTTCAAGTTTTAAGTCTTAAGGAAATTAGTTATGTAAATATAGAAATTATATATTTATTACTGGGTATATTGTATTAGGATTAAGTTATGCATTACATTGCAAATTTAAAATAAAAGTATTTGGACAATATATATTATATACATCTTTATCACATTATTTCAACCATTACTGATTCACTGCAGGATGAAAATCAGAGTTGTATGTAATTTCTCTGATGATCAATAGTCTTTCTATTTTACATTAGCACCTTCAAATTTCATTATTTCATCCCTCCATCTATGTAGTCCCTTTCTAAACCATTTATAATTTTTTTTTGGATTGGGTTTTAAGATTTCAACTATCCCTTTGTTCTTAGGTCTAAGTTCAGTCAACCACAAAATAATATACTATTCTAATGAAGTCTGTTTATCCATAATGAAGCTCTAAATACTGTATTTGACAAATTAATTTTGAGAACATTCTAATTTTCAGTAGTTTTAAGTCTTACATAAATTAGTTATGTAAATATGCAAATCTATATTACTGAGTATATTGTATTAGGTACTAAATTATGCATTACATTGCAAATTTAAAATAAGGTATTTGGACAATATATAGTGTATACATCATTATTTTCAACCAGTACTGATTTACTGTAGGATGAAAATCAAAGTTTCATTATTTTCTATGATCAATAGCCTTTCTATTTTATGTTAGCACCTTTAAATTTCATCCGTCTATCATCTCCATTTCATTCTCTTAATTCTTTCAATAATGGTAATGACATCTGTTGTTGTCTTATCCAAATATTTTGCTTTTATCTCCACTTGGTGTCACTGCCGTTGTACATCTCTTCATATTCTTCTGTTAAGTATTCAAGTCTCAAGTTCATAAGTAAGAACTACTAACTCACATCTATTAAAAATCTTCCTTTTCAAAGACATATTATCTTTTAATATTAAATTATCTCTACCAAAAGCACTCTTTAAGTTTAACTCTGTGTTTAATTTTTATCCATTATGTTTTCACTTATATTGATGATGTTATCAAAGTTGTTAACTTCTTCTAATTGAAGATTTTCAATCTTTATTTTTTCTCCTGAGAAAATCCATTGAACATTATTCTGGTCTTTTTATTATTTATCTATAGTCCTACGTTTTTATTTTCATCTGATTAATTAACTCTTGCAACATTTTCAGAAATTCTCAAGTATTATTTGAAAAACCAACAGTTATCTATTAAATCTAGATCATTTAATTAATCTCTATTTACTTTTAGCTTTTTAACTTCCCATTTTAATCTCCAAAATAATTTTTGTAAAACTGCTGTAAAAATTGTTGGAGATATGGAATCATCAATGTTAATCGTAGTGTCGCCTTGCAATTCTGTTCATTGCTGTTATATTCTTAGAATTTAACAAAATTCTGGGTCTATATCTTTATGTTTCAGAGTTTTAATCATTGCGAAAATGCTTACAAAATTAAATCCAAAGTATAATAGCAACTAATATTCATTGGTTCTTTTTATAATTTAAATAGTTGAATGTAATTTACTATGCTTAAATCACTTCTAAATCTATTTTGTTTATCTGGTTAATTTTATCCCAAAGTTTGCTGCACATGTGTTATAATTATATTCATAAAGATTTTGGAATTAAACTGATGGAAGACTGATAGATAAGCCTGTAATTTTTATTATCTTTAACAATTTTTTTAAATATCTGTATTACTATTGCTTTTTTCCAATTATCTGGTACATCTTTATCATTTAGATATTTGATATATAGTTTAGTCAACAGTTTTTCTATATCTTCAACCTCTTTTAGGATAGGAATAATAAATTCAGTCATTTTCTGGAGCTTTTCCATAGATTCAATTACATCTCTCATGTTTTAATTTAAAATGCTAGGCAATATATAGCCTGTAGTAATTATGGTGGTTACTTTTTTTATTATTGTTCTTTATAACTATATAATTCCTTGTAAAACTATTCCACACATTTCATGTTGTTGTTCCTCTTTTTAGTAATAGTTCCATCTTTGTTTCTCATTGAAGTATTTTTTTTTTTCCTGTTAAAGTGTTCTTTTAAATTTTTGAAATTTATTTTCTTCTATAATTTTTTTTTAATATTTCATTGTTGTATTTTCTTATATCATTATGAATCTTTTTTATACTATTTTATAAAACTCCAAATATTCAATAATGTTTTTATATTCCATATTTTCTTTATATATATTATCTTTTAGCTCATTTAAAAATTTGTTTGAGAATTGGTCCTTTTTTTGTATCAGCTGTCTTTTTGTAGTGCTTAGAAAAGTGTCAGTTATCTTGTTATTGAATTCAGTTAGATTGGAATCATTTTCAAAATTTATCTATTTTAAAACGATTAGCATGTTCTAATTTAAATTCACTGGATTATTTCTTAGGGTTAGGAATATTAATTGTTAATACGTTTTTTTTTTAATTTTCATCTCTAATTTTCTATTAACACATATCTTATAACTTCCTAATCGATGATTACTTCTTGTGTTGTTTCCATTAGTCAGAATATAATCCAATTCTGCTATACTTTTGTTTGAATGTTTTTATGTCCATTTCTGTTTAGGATTTTTTTTCAAAGAAGGAATTCATAATGTACAATTTTTTTTGCAATTTCCATAACTCTGTGACTTCTCTCACGTCTGTCACCATAATCAAATTTACTTCCAGCACTTTGATCTTTCAATTGCTTTCCAGTTCTCACATTGAAATCTCCTGTGACAATTTATAAATATTATTTAGCTATGATAAAAATCATTTTTTACATCTGTATAAAAAATCCTACTTCTTCATTACAAAGAGAACTTGTTAGGGCATAAACCTGAATTAACCGTATTTGATATCTTCCCTTAATTTGAATAACTAATCTTTTCTCTGTCTTATATAACATCAATGTCCAGAATGTTCACCTTTACTTTGTGTTTATAATAAATCTCACCACAATTGTGCTTTCAATATTTGATTTTGTAATAAAATATGTATTTATTTTTGAAATCAATTGTCTCTTTATTTTTTTTTCTAATTTCACTAAGGCCAAGGCATTACCATTTAATATTAGAGTTCTTTTTCCAATTTATGTAATCTTCCTTTATTTGAAAGGGATCTGCAGTCATAGATAACTAAATAAAAAGTTGTCAGTGGCAGTCTTTATTTTTTATCATTTTTAAAAATAATCCTAATGTTTTATTACTAAATTGTGATGAAAAATTATTTGACTTAACACACATTCTTAATACCTCATGATGTTTTATATCTTTTTCATTCCATGCCTATCAATTAAAATAATATGTAAGATTTAGTGGAAAAGTTACTTATTAGCTAACCCTATTATTTTGATCTAATTCAAAGTATTTTTTTTTTTTAAAAAAAAAAATCTCTTTTGTTACATCCAAATATATTGTAAAATTAAGTTATAATGTTCGCACTTCTCTTACCAAACTGTTATTTCATTCTTGATTCTTATTGTCCCACACTATTTATCTGTTTTCTCTATTCCTAATAATATATTGATTTTTCTAGTATATTAAAGTCTAACATTCTAAAATCTATATTTGAATTTATAAACTCAGTTTTGAAAATATATTTTTAAAATATATATTAAAATAAAAATGCTTTAATATTTAATATTATTTATTTTATTTTTAATTAGAAATTATTTATTCATTCACTCATATTTATATTAAACCGTTTTATATGTTTTTGTATTATTACTATATTTGAATATGACACCGCATCGCATGTATATACATTTATTGGTAAACACATCTAAAATTTATATTATTATATTAGATTGAAACTAATCGGAACACTGCTTTAACATTGGCTTGCTTTCAAGGAAGACATGAAGTAGTTAGTCTTTTGGTAGACAGAAAGGCTAATGTTGAACATAGAGCTAAAGTAAGTACTTTGTTTAATGGTTATAAAGATATAAGAAGTTGATATATTTATTTAAAGAAATAATAATATGGATTAAATAAACACATAAGTTAGTGATTATATGTTAATATTCTTCATTATACATTAAAAACCTTGTAGCATAATTCTTAGCAGATTGTCCATAGGCAATCTAGCCAACCATCCAAAATCAATTTTTTAAAATAAGAATGGAAACATGCTAAAACTATCACTGTTTGATAGTAGTCAAAATTTTGTAAGTAATGACTTCTTCATTTCTTTTTTAAAAGTTTGGAAAAACATTTTTCAGCAGTGGATTATTTATTGTCTATATATTTTATTTATCAAAAACAAAATAAAGCCAAGCATTAAATAATTATAAAAGTTAAAAATGGCATAAGAACTCCCTTCTCAAATTATAGATTAAAAAACACTTAACTGTTACACAATTAACAGAAAAGGCTGATTAAAAAATGTTCAGTTTTTGCTCACTATTGATGAAAGGAACAATCCAGTGCCATCTTTTTTAATTTTTTTAAAATTATTTTATGCATAGCTAAGAAAAGTTATGTAATTATTTGTTTTAAATTGTAAGCACTTTTTTTTCCTTTGGCATATTTAAGTATATGAAATTTTTATTTGTTGAATTTAAAATTTCATTTTGGAATGTAATTAGATTCAGCAATTGAAAGTTTATTTTATTTGGATGAACTTTTATTACACATTTTATTAAAAGTGCATTAGCATTTTTCTCCCCCATGAATCATTATATTTTTATTTTTCTTGAATGAATAAATTCTTAAGTGTAGCCTTTTAGTTGATTTATTAAAAATCTTAATTATGGCCTTGGCTTCTTCTGATATCAGGTTAAAATTATAAGGGTAACTTATTAACTTTTCATATTCCCTGATTTCATTACCATATTATTTCAAATATAAGATATGTTTTTTCCCCAAATTTTGAACCCCTAAAAAGAGGCATCTTAAATCCGAAAGGAAAATTTTTAGCAGCTTATTACGTTATACATGCACATAATATTACGGTCATTACCTGTATAGAATAGAGTGTTAAATCTTTTTTAATCCATATTTTTTTAATTAATTTTGTAAATGACTAACTTTCTCTCAAATTGCTACTTTTAACGTTATTTTGCCCATTTTACCATTATTTTATTGAGAAAACTTTATTGAATAACCTTTAATTTTTTTTTTTTTTTACAACTAATAAATCATTATAACAATGAAACATAAGAGTTTGCCTTTTAAGGTGCTGATTGATTGATTATTTGTTTGTTATTATCTACACAAGAGAGTGTCTGTCAAAATTTTGACAGTTCTGATAGTTTTCTTTTGATTTTTAAAGTGAAAACATATGTTTTAGAATCTTTTAATATTATTTTGCTGATGTTGACAGTTCTGATTTTAAAGTGAAAATGTATGCTTTAGAATCTTTTTTTACATTTATTATTTTCAGAAAATATTTGTAAAAATATAAATTATTTTTAGAATGATTCAGATTTTAATAGAAAAATGTACTTTTACACGAAAGCAAATTGGCAAAGAAATTATAATGTTCGGCTGCAATTAAAATGGTCTGAAGATGATGCACCCTGATGGAATAGTGAAGATGGGAATTTAAATTCTGAAAGTGAAGCTGTAGAAAGTAAAAATACCGTAGATCTGAAGAAGATTCGCAAATAATTAGAAAGAGTTATTGTATTTATATTAGTTTTCTGTTTAAGTACAATATGTGTTTTAAATTTGGGGGGTTAATTTTTTCCCCAATTTTTCGGACTTAAAATCCTATTGCGTCTTATACTTAGAGAGCATCTTATATTTAAAGTAAATATGATAATCTTTATTTAATTTTGCCTATATGAACTTTTAAAAAATTATATATTACATTTATCTAATTGACTAACACAGATGATAAATTGAATTTTTTTGCATGTGACTGAATATACAATTTTTACAATATTATTTTATATAATGCAAAAATAAAAATTCAGCATATTTTAAAAATTTTAATTTCACATTTATTCATATGATCTAAATTTTGATAAGTTTTAAAATAAACTTTTTTTTTTTTAATTAATCTTATGAAATTATAATTAAAATAATTTAAAAGGCCTACATGTGTTTGTGGGGTGTTATATGCATATAGTCAAATGCTTGTAATTTGGGGATTCATATGAAGTTCAAGCTTTATAAGTGAAAGAATAGAGTTCTGAACCCTGTATTCTTGAGTCTAAAAGGTCTCTCTTCAACTAAGTAGAGCAATTAAAAAAAATGAAAATAATTGTATATTTCTTCCTTTTATATATATATAGCATTTAACATGATTTCATATGATATGTGAAAGGTATCATTTTTTCCCCTAATAAAGTAAGTAATTTAAAAAAAATTTAAAATGCAATAATTTATTTTCAGATGTTTATTTAAAAATAATTTTGAAAGGGTAAATATATATTATTAAATTCATGCATGTTTAATGTATACATATATGTGGATAATTATTTGCACAGATTGTTGACTGTCAGTTTTTTCAAGGTTGATAGTAATGTAGCAATTTTAAAATAAAAATTGTAAATTATAGTAAGGAAAAATGTAAAAAAGAAATTAAAATATTTATTATAATTATTATTAAAGGTAAATTAGACTCTAAAAATTATATAGTTTAGGAGAGAAAAAAAATTGTTAAAAGTCTGCTTTTGAAAAGATCTTTAAAATGATACATCATATGTATGCATATTTTATTCCATTTTCAATGCTTTTATATTAACTTGCACCCTGTCTGTATTTTTCTGTCTGTATGTCCATATGTCCACATTTTTTGAATTTTTAACAATGAAAAAAACAATCTGTTCCCATTTAGAACTTGAATGCACATCCTTATGCTTCCCAAGAAAACTCTTTAACAATTGAGCCAACGGAAATATTACGTTTGTAAATTAAAATTTTATTAATACTGAATTTAAAAAAAAGTCTGATGGAAACATTACATTTGTAGAATAAAAATAAGTTAATATTGACTTAACTCATAATTAATAAAGTTAATTAAAAAAACAATACATACATTTTTTTAAACATTAAAAGCATAAAGCTTAACTAGTCAATAAAATAATCTAAATTACTCAATTCACAATTTAAACAGACTAGCCAAAAAAATAAACATTAAAACCCAATCAATGGTTTCACTGCTACAAGCAGACTTCTGAAGTGTAAAGAACTACAAAATAATGTATTTAAACTAAACATTACCCACATTCCAACTTACATCCCATACAACCTTAATATTAAAAGAACTTTTAAATAAGTTAATTGCTTCGGAATCATAAATTTTTAGTAATAAAGATTATTTATATTTAATTCTTTTTATTTCATTTCTCTCAAAGAAGACAACCGTAGCCTCATATAGTGTACCCTGTACCTTTTTCATGGATATATATAAAGCAGAACTAAGATATTTATTTCGAATCCTATTTTTATGTTACCTTTATTTTTTCATTGAAACTCAAACTTCTCTGACCGATATATACCTTCTTCCAGCAAGGGATAATATGCATTACACCAGAAAGTCTTTTTTTTTTTCAAAAAATTTCCATTGTATTATTTGATGAATTATTCAAAGTAATACTCATTTTCCAAGTAATTTTCTTATTTCCAAACAAGTTACTATTTGTACATACAATTTTTACAAGATGACAATTTAAATAGCAAAGTTGTAAAATCATATTTTTCTTTATCCTTTACATTATTACAAATATTATTACTATTAAATAAAATACTTTTAACAAACTTATCAGAGTAGCCAACACTCCAATAATCTTTATAAAATTGATCTTTTTGAAACAAAGCTACTTAGAATTATTTAATATCTTATTTCTATATCTTAAAGCAGCTATTTTATGAGATACAGATTGATAGATATTAAGTTTAATTATAGACTATAATTCTTTACTCTTAACATCATAACTACATATTAAACAATAATTGATGATTAGAAATGTAAAGAATAATTGTTTAGTATGTAGTCATTATGTTAAGAGTTAAGGTATATAATTAAACCTGATAGCTATCAATCTGTATCTCATAAAGTAGCTGCTTTAAGAAATTATTGTTATAGAAATAAGAAATCAAATAATTTTATTGGGGTAGCTTTGTTTTAGAAAGGTCAATTTTATAAAGATTATTTGAGTATTGACTATTCTGATAAATTTCCTTAAAAGTATTTTATTTAATAGTAATAATTATAATGATGTAAAGGATAAAGAAAAAGATGATTTTATTTCTTTGCCATTTAAATTGTCTTCTTATAAAATTGTATGTAAAAATAGTAATTTGTTTGGAAATAAAAAAAAATTGCTTAGAAAAGTGGTAGTACTTTGAATAATTTATTAAATAATACAAAGGAAATTTTTGATGGAAAGACTGACTATTCTTGGAATAGTGTAGAATAAAGGTACATTAAAGTTAGGATTAGAAATAAATATCTTAGTTCTGTTTTATATATTCATGAAAAAGATACAGATCACACTTAATTTTGATGAGGCTATGGTTGTCTTCTTTGAGAGAAATGAAATAAAAAGAATTAAGGAATGTTTGTTATTAAAATATTTATGATTCTGAAGCAATTAACTTATTTAAAAGTTCTTTTAATATTAAGGGTGTATGGGGTATAAGTGGAATTGTGGGCCATATTTAGTTTAAATATGTTATTTTATAGTTTTTTACACTTGAGAAATCTGCTTGTAGCAATGAAACCATTGGTTACGTTTTAGAGTTTATTTTTTTGGCTAGTCTGGTTGAGTTGTGAATTTGGAATAATTTTGATAAATATTTTTATATAGTAAACAATTTCATGATATTTAAATTTAGAATTCATTTGTTTTTGTTTTTTCACATCTTATTATTAAATTATACTTTTTATCAGATTTTTTTTGTAATTTTAACCATTTTGTAAAGAATATGTAGTAAAAGAATAATGTGTAAAAAAATTTTTTTTAAATAATGCTTTTATGTGATTATGTGACTAAAAAATAGAAAAATAATAAAGTAATCTGGTCTGTGTTAATTTGCCATTCTTGTAAAATATTAGAGATCTTAAGAATCTATACTTGTTATGAAACAATTGGAAATTGCAGCATTATCTATTTGTTTTGTAACAAGTGTAAATTTTTAAGATCTCTGATTTCCAAGAATGGCAAATTAACTGAGAGGCAGATTACTTTGTTATTTTTCTACTTTTTGGTCGGCTGTTTACATAAAAAGCATTATTTTAAAAAATTTTGGAATATTTGAAATAAATAGTTAAGCAGCTTGCTTTTTTAACCAATTAATTAAATTAAGCTGTACACATTTAAAAATAAAATTTAAGAAAAAACATTTAATTTAAATACCTGATATTACTAAATCTAATTTGATGTGAATGTTATATTTTTATTTTGCCTTTTTAATTGGCTTTATTTTTTCTAAGAAAGTAATTTGTTGTTAACTATACGAAAAAGAGTTGTGTAGAATGGTGTGTATCTTTAAATCATTGACATTTATCTTGCAACAGAAAATTTTAAAAATATATGTATTGTGATTTGGGGGGGGGGGGGGGTCACAAGTTTTTTTCACTTTATTTAAAGTATCTGAGGACAAAATTCACAGATTGTATGTATATTTAATGTTCAACAGTTCCTCCATATCCACAATTTTTGATTCTAAGCTTAGTTGTGGATATAAACACATTATTATCCCAAAATATTTGTAGTATAGTTTTCAACATATATATTCAATATGTATATATTTTATAATATAGTTATATTAAAAAATTATTACCAACAACAACAAAAAAAGACATTGGCAAAAATAAATAAGAATAGACTAAATATAATAGTAATTGCATAATAAAATTAATGGTGTATCTATTTTATTTTTTTTTAAAAAAAATAGGGTATTCTTTATTTTCTCTCTTTATATTTTTAAAAAATAATAAATAGAAATAAGTAAAACAGGGTAGCTATGTCTTTTTTTAAATTTTCATAATAATGTATGCGCCACGTTAATTCTTTTTTTTTTTTTAATACTGTAAGGGGTAGCTTACAATCCAATTATTCCTGCCAAGATTAGCTCACTTATTGAATCAAGTCCATTGTGAAACTTACACTAATAATTGGAAGGTTATTTAATTATTATTGATAAGCATATATATGTACATAGGTTTATTTACATTAGCAGTTAGTTAAAGAAGTCATAATAAATTATTGTTTTTATAATGAATCATTTAGTACAACAAATATTATAGGAAACGATACATATATATACACACTATTTGATAAGTTTTAATAGATTGTTATACACTCTAAACTGAACAAAAGTGTGACGTAATTTGAAGTTAAGTGACTTGGAGACGACCTGATGTCAAGTTAGGTAGCTAGGAAACAGTATAAAAATAAAATTATGATTTAATTATTTTATTTTTTTATTAATGAAATGTACTTAACAATGGGCAGCCATGTCAATCTAGTTGGAAATGAAGATCTTAGTGTATCGCGAGACCTAAGCCCGGACTATATAAAAGCAAAAACCTTTTAAAATCATTCTTCTTGACAACAATGCGTCTGCTGTCACGAACTAACAGCAATTGAGTTAAAATTTCGAACACTAAAATGGAGTCTTTTATTTGAATTACAGGAGTTTTTAAATCGAATATTGTATTCTAAATTTTATCCAATTCAGCAGAAAAAGTTATGAAATGAAAATTAAGAATGATTTATAGATTTTCATGATAATTTGTTCTGATTGTGAATGAAAGAATTTTGACATTTTAAATCTTGTCAGAAAACAAAAGCTAATTCTGCTAATAGTTAAAGCAAATATGGAATATTTAGAACTAATTTATTCATTTGCTACTTTCTTTTCATTTATTATATTCAGTTACTTGTAAAAAAAAATTTCTTGTGGGGTATGTTAGTAAAACAAAGGGTATTAATTATTCTATGTTTTGGGCTAATGAATTGTTATGGGTAAATCATGTTATATGGCGTAATATTAGAAATTTTATAAGAATGCAATGAATGAACCTGTTGATTAAAAGATTTAAAATATAAAATTTATCTATTAAAATGTAGAAATTCTTAAGAAATATAAAAATAATGTTAAAATCTTTTTTTTTTTTTAATTTCAAATCTGTAATGACTACATTTTTTCAGCTTTATTACATTCCTTGCTATTTTATTTTTCTGATAATATAAACTATATAATTATGCCTTAATGCTAATTAATGTTATTTTATAAATTGTACTTTATACCTATTCTTTAAAAATCCAGTGTAGCTGTTGTTTCATATCTTATTTTTTATTTTGGAAGAAATAAATATATATGTACATTTTTAAAAAAGTAAATATATTAATAAATTAGGTCTGAAAGTTCACATAGAAATAGAAAACTTGCACAAAGAAGAACTACCTTGCTTTAATGTTCTTCTAGGAAAAATATTTAAAAGGCATAAATGTTTATTATGAGGGGATGAAATAAATGCTTAGAGTATATTTAGGAATCAAAATATCAATTATCAGTTCTTATTACACTTACATTTTTATTTAAAAATCTGTATGTTTTGTTCTTTAATAATTTCTAATTCTAAATTTTTTAGTTATCAATTCAGCACTTTATGATGCACAATCATTGATGATTATTGTAATTACAGAAAATGCACCGTAAACATAATCATTTTTAACTATTGTCAATCAGTTACAGAATAGTCTCTAAGTTTAATGTAATTTTTTTTTATCTGTAGCTTTGACATCTCTCCAGTTTAAGTACATTATTTTATCCACTTCTTATATATGATTCCCCCCCCCCCCATATTTTAGGATTCATTTTAAAAGTTCTATTGCATATCTCTTTTTATCAATATGCCCTATGTAGCTCTATTTCAACTAATAATATTGGTTTTTAATGATGCCAATGATTGTTCTCTCATTCATGCATTTTGTTTTAATTTTTTTTTTATTTATCAAATCCAACACACTAATTTTTATTACTTTTTTGCATCATCTTCAGATTTTATTTTTAAATCTGAGATATTATAAATTAAGTACTATTGTAACCATTTATTTTTTTAAATGTGTTTAAATAGTTTTTATTATTATTAATATTTCTCAGTTTAGAGTTATGTTAAATTATATTTATTGTGGTTTAATATGATTTATAAAAACATTCAACCACATCATCTGCAAAATGTAATCTCCATTTATTTTTATTTCCTTTGCTTATTTTAATTCATGTATTATAAAAATATTGGGAACAAGCAATCATTAAGTTTATGAATGTTAATCTTTTAATGTGATCTTAGTCTAAACACATTAGTTAGATTGTGACAAATCTCAGATTTTGATGATACCATGATTCTGTATGCAATGTACTAAGCTTTAATCATAGCTGGAATGCTTATAGAATAAGTTGAATTTCTGTAATCTTTAAGTCCATTGCAAAATGACAAATTCTATTCATTGGTCCATTCTATTATTTATTCAAAAAAAATATTTAGATGTTCTGTTGATTATTTTTAGTTAATTTGAATCCAAAGTTATTGGGAAATGTTTGTAAAATATCTTGCATAAAAGTGAAAGAGAACTCTAATTTCTAATACTTTCATTTTCTAATTACTTTGATATAAAACTTTATAGTTCCTGATTCCTCATCCCCAAGTCTCTTCCAGTCCACAAATCTCATGTGTGTATCTTTCCCTCTTTCTTCTCCCACTTTCCTTTTGGTCATCTTTTTTTTTTTTTTTTTACTGATGATATCAATTTAATATTTATTTTAATTATCTTTCTGGAGACATCTTCTATACATGTTCATATCAATATGCCATTTCGTTTTGTTCTCATTTCATTTATTATAGTGTGTTTAATACTCATTATTTATTAGCTATCTATTTTCTTGAATTTTCAGCAGATTTTTAGTAGTAATGCATTTCTATACCCTTCAGCTTGTTTCAGTCGTTTTTTTCAATTGCCAAACCTTGATTCTGTTTATATTAATACTTTTCATTATTGTGTCATTTGTCTTTTATTAACTTGGGATTTTTTTTTTGTTATTGCAATGTAATTGTATATATATATTTTTATAACATCTCCTTACTTTAGTGCCACTGATAATTCAAGTTTATAATAATTAATGTAGTAAGCTTTGAGTATCAAATGATATTGTTTTGGCATTTTATTTTTTCTTATAGCTTCATCATGCTATTCTCCCTTTTGGGATCTTCATACGTCATCATCAATAGTTTGTAATGGCAATGCCTTGTCATTGCACCCACATTGTTCTATCTTCAGCAATTTGTTTCATATTATATATGAAAAACACTCATTTGACATATCACATTTTAAAGATAGAATGTTCTTTGTCTGCCTCTCAGTCTTCTTTCAAAAAAGTATTTTGTAAAAACCTAAGTGTGATAATTTCTCTCTTTTTATTCCAAGTTTTATTAATATTTAATCATTAGTCTTTTCCCCATCCAACTCATTGTAGTTAATATTCTACAAAGCCACATTTCCATTTCTTCCAATCTTTTTCTTTCATTTTCCCAAGGATCATCCTCACAACCATAAGTCAATATATTCCCAATTAAGTTTTTAATAAATTTCATTGTATTTTTTTATATCAGTATTTTTATTTATTAGTAAAGTTTTTTTTATTTTAAAAAGCATGTCTCACTAATCTTCTTTTAATCTCAACAAGACAACCATTGTCATTACAAATTGTACTTCCCAGATAATAAAATTTTTTAACTTGTTCTAAACTTATATTATCTATATGCACATCTTTTGTCTGTTTACCAACATTATCCTTGTCTTATTATTTATCTTTAAAAGATTCTTTAAGCATGTTTAATATCTTTAGCATTTTATTCATTTCTTTTTCTTAGTCTACAAAAAAGACTATATTATCTACATAACGAATACAATGACCATTAATTTTAATTCCTTTAGTTTTCTTTTTTATAATACATTAAATATTTTCAATAAATAAATTACATAAATAGGGTGATTTTTTGAAAGTCATATTTAGTCGTGCTTATATTCCTGAGATTTTCAAATTTGTTATCCAATTTTCACTATTTTATGTTTTTCAGCACACAAATTTTCTGTTATGTTTATTATAATTTCTATTACTTTTTTGAATTGTATAACTCAAATTATCATGTGATCCAGAGCCAAAATTTTCATTATTGGCATAACACAATGTATATAAATTGTCCTTTTTTAATAATCACAGGCATTTCGATTATCTCATTTCTTTTACCATATTTTAAGAACTTGCTCTAGATGTATTTTGAATAATACTAGGTGATAAAGAACATTCTGGTTTGCATCACTTATACTCAATAGAAATCATATTTTAAGTATATTCTCAGTTTTTCTAGCAGCTAAATATATATAATTTTTATATAGGTGCGATGTTTATCAGTAATTTCGAAACCATTTTTTATTTATAACTTTTCATCTAATTGTGAATTATATACAATCTCTCAACACTTATATTTTAAAATATCTATCTTTTTTTTGTTTTGGTATTATGTCCTATTTATCAATTTATTTTTCCAATATAAACATTATCTTTATTCTAAGACAATTATGATCACTATCATATGATAAATGTCTAATTTTTTACATCCACTATTTTGAAAGTCATATATAGTGTGACTATAATATAATCTATTGCAGATTTAAAATTTCATTTGTTCTGAATGTTTGTGAATTTATAAGTTGCTTCATATTGATAAAAACCATTCAGTATAAATGAGACATTATCATTTATGCTAGCCTCATAAGGGATTTTTCTACAATTCTGTCCTTGTATCCTTTTTTCCATTAAAGTGTGTAATTGATATAATTTCTTTAGACAATACCAATTTTTATCATTCTCTTGTTTGACCATTACTTTAAAAAAAAATCTATATTATTAACAAGAGCATCACCATCAAACTAAATTCCTAATATTGTTTTTTTTTTTTTAATCTATAAGCGAATAAATTCATTTTTATTAATTGCTTCTTTGTAATATTTTTTTTCCAGATTCTGAATCAATATTTTATAGCTTTTTATACTTATTTATTACATAAATGATAATAATGTCCAGTCTTTAGAGCCTAGTCCTCATTAGTTTATGATAGGTCATTCATATCAATTTTTAATTGTTCATTTTTTTTATATTATTTTATTTAGTTTATTGTATAGACTCTGTATTGTCTATGTTTTACACGTTATAGATTTATTGTTTATGTTATATTTCTTATCTTTTTAAAACATTATTACTATTTGTGCGTATTCTAATTATCTAAAATATATTTTATTATTTGGACATTTATTTGTAAAGCTTTATCAAAGATTTGTCTTATTTTTTATCTGTTTTTTTTTTTTAAATTTGTAATGATTTTATCATTTTCTGAAACATTTTCATTTAAAATGAGTTGTATTTCAAATAATATCATTGTATGTGTTACGTTATTTATTATGTTTTTTTTAGTTGACTTACCAAATTTTTCAGATTGAAGGATTTCTTTTACAAGAAAAATACCAGGTCTCTTAAATTTTTTTACACAAATATTATTAATATTCAAAAAGGTAGTTATATTTTTAAGCCTTTTAAAAATTAACATTTTGATAAAGATTCAAAGAAAAAAAATGCACATATCTATCATTCATGTAAAAAAATTTATTGACAATATGCAAAATTTAAAACATTAAATATTTATTTTTTTCGAAATCTTATTTTCAATTACAAAATGCTTCAATATTTGGATAGTTGTTGTTCGTGAATGCAGATTATCTCTTTTTATTTTGTATCTAAATATTTTTTTTATAGCTGCAAACAATTAAAAATTTTGCTCATAAAGCATATCAAAATATACATACACGAACATTTTTACAAACATCAAATGGATTCTTTAGCAAAACTTGTTTTTATTTATGCCTAACTACTTTCATGTATGAATTGCCACTAATAACTTCATAAATGTAAGGTATCATATGTAATGATCATATTTTATTAGCATACAGTAATGTCATATATTAAGTATTAAGCAGATATTGTCACATGTTCTGGATGCACTTTTGGTAGGTGTTTTTATTTCAGATTTGTTGAAATTAGACATCTAATTTACTGTTGTAATTGACTTTTAATATTTGAAATGATTATATTACAATCCAAAATTGTCTGGAACATAGTTTGAAAAACTATGCTTTAGAAAATTTTTTTATTCTTCATAGTTTGTACTTGTTTTTTTTTTTTTTGTTGTTTTTTTATAGTAATAGTATCATTAAAATTTTAAGATGTTTTATAATTTTTGAGACATTTATATTTTTTTCTGCCTATGTTTTTGCAATTTTATAATAAAATATTTTTTTATATATTATTATTTTATTTACATAAGTCTAAGCTTAAGTTATTTTAAATAGTTGTTTTTCTTTACTTTTTTTCTTCTTCATAAATTGCCGGTGTTGGTTTTCTGTATGGTTAGTTTTTAATACTTCATCTCATTCATATCTGAGTTCTCTTCATAATGTTTATACTTTAAAATGATTTGAAAGTTCATTGGAATAATAATTGTTAAAATAATATCTTTTTTAATATATGGCATTATTTCTATCTCTTTAGTTTTGCATTAACATTTATTTTATAACTTATTAATCATATTTATTTTTTATGATGCATCTATTAAGTATATGATATGTATTTTAAAATCGATTCACTAAGTGCACTAATATTATGATTGAGATTATGTTTTTGTGCATTCAAAATAAGATGTTTGTAATAAAGTATGGTAGATTCTGTGTAATTTAACTAATTCAAGCAAAAGTGAGTAATCTATTTATGTGTTAATTAGCTAATATATACAAATTATTAAAAATAATATTGTGATTTTATTAATAAATATGATAAAGCAATTAAAATACAGTATTAACTTATTTAATAATATATAAATACTTGTATATAAAAATATTAAATATAATGAAATAAAGTTAGTGTAATCTCTTTAACGGTACTCTTTGATGCCTTAATCTTTTTTTCTTTCCTGTTTAAAAATAGGAGAAATAGTTAAATATTTCAGGTTATATAAAATATAGTCAACACACTTTTACATTACTTTCATATCTACTTGTTATTTTCATTTTTATATGTTATTTAATTTATTGTCATGATTTATTTCTTTTTCTAACTAATGTGTATATATATTATTCATCGACAATTTTAAATAAATTTTGTGAGGTTGCAAAATTCTAATAAGTCTGACTGATTTTTACATGAAGAAGAAAGCCCACTCATCCACAAATATCAAGTCTGTCTAGTCATAGATATAGGATCATGTCATGAATATGTAATACTAATAATACATGAGTCATAATTGCTCATTGTTTACTGTTTATTAAAAAAAAAGTGTATAAGAATTGCGTCCTTTATCTTATTGGTTAGTAGTTAACCATGCTAAACAAAAAAAAAATGTTCTTAGAAGGTTGGATTTTTTTTTTTTAATGCTTTGTATTTTAGAAAATAAAAATAGTGTAATTTTTTTAATTTATAATTTTATTCTTTTTGTAAACATTTATTAATGTCTTTTATATCTAAAATGATTATTATTATTTACCATTAGAAAGAATGTAGTGGTTTAAATACTTTGGTTTTTATTATTATTATTGTAGGATTAAAAAAGTATCAGGTTTGAAGGTAAAAAGACTAGTTGTATGGGTTTTTTTTTTCTGGGAGTGGAGGAGGAAAATTCTTTTGAATGTAAAAATTTGATTTTGTTTATTTTTTAAAACTCAGTTTGCAATTTGTATTATTTTTTTATAATTATTATTTGCACATGGAAATTTTCTGATTTTTTTGTAAATATCTAAATATTTCATGTTTTCAATTTTTTTCTTTTATAATAATAAGGTTTTGAATAAATTTTGTTATTTTGTAAAATATATTTGAGTTCTGTTTAGTTAATATACTCAAATACAAAATCATATAAATTAATTTTCTATTCCGTAGCTTTACTTAAATATAGCCTTGACTCTGAAGGCTCTTATACACTTACACACAAAGAATATATTTTAATGGTTGTTTCGATGGAAATATTAAATGTCGGAAATTTTCTATTTATAATTTAATTAGAAAACTTTATTTAGGACTGGCCAATCAAATGTTAACTGCCCAGGCTAAGAGTGAAAGTAAAATTGTCAGACTATTATAATCAAAGGGAGAATTTGCTTTTGATTGCCAAAGGAGTTTTTGTATACAGATGTAAGAAATCAAAGCATAGCACACTCAGCTGGTAGATTCATTATTACAATGAAATATATTTAATGGACACCAAACTCCATACAGTAGTGCCACCAAGTGCAAGCCTTTGTAATCAATGGATCGAGGAAGATTAGTGCATAAAATCCCTATCTAGTCACTACTTATCTAACATCCCCAGACTAGTTTTTGGCTTTCATCACTGAGGAGCCTTGGATCTGGGATCACTGCACCTAGACCTTAGGCTCCTCGCTGATGAAAGCCACAAGCTAGAAACTAGTCTGGGAATGTTAGATCTGTAGGTACTAGATAGGAATTTTATGCTCAAACCTTCTTGCGTCCATTGATTACAAAGGCTTGCACTTGGTGGCACTAATATATGAAGAGTTTGGTACTCTTACCAAGATTCGGTTATAGATATATGTTAGATAGGGCATGTTCTATAAATGAGAGATTGAAAAAAATTGTGTGAGAGAAATGATGTTACATTTGTGAATGTATTGCACTTAGGAAAATAAGGAAGTGAAGTTTTAGGGAATCTGATTTATAACGAATATAAATCGGGAAACTTATAAAGGGGTGTGTGTTTGTAAATTGCAGTATTATCAAAAAGAAGGGGAATGGACAGGATGTAAGAAGTAAGCAAAGGGTAGTTGATTTAGATATAAGTGTAGATGTAGAGAGGAAATGGGTCTGTAAAGTTAATGGTAAGCAAGTTATTTACAAATGTAATGGGGAAAAAAGAGTCAAAAGAATTTGTAAAAGAGTAGATAGGAAAGAAGAAATTGTTAAAATTGGATATATGAAATATGCAAGGTGGTAGGAGACCAGAAAACTAGTTGGAATTAAACAAAAAGCAGTTAAAAATGAAGATGAAGTATTAGTAGTAGTGGAAACACATCTAAGAGAAGAAGAACCTATACTGGAAGATGTAGTTTGGTAAGGTATAAATAGAAAAGAAAAAGAAAAAAATGGTGATGGTATAGGAGTTATGTCAAAAAAGGTATTTAAATATTGTTAAGTGTCGAGAATATTTGTGGTTTGAGATAAGGTTATGAAGATAAAAATGGATGGTTATTATAGCTTATGTAGCCACTGGAGATAAACTATAATGAAGTGGTACAGTAGCATATATAAATGCCTAATTAATGATATACAGAGTTAAAAAAAAAAGGGGGGGGGGATAAATATAATGATTATAGTGAATATAAATGGGCATATTGAAGAAATTGATGATCAAATATTTATGAGGTACAATATACATGGTCTAGAAATAATATATTTCATACAATAGATTATGTATTAGTAGAGAAAGAGGGGATGAATAAAGTATAAAATGTTTGATAATGAAGAGAGAGTATATAATAGTGATCATAATTTCTTTATAATAGAAATGGTTAGTAATGTGAAAAATAGAAAGGATAGTGAAAGATATGGATGGAGAATGAATGATAAGAATAAGTTAGAAGAATGTAAAATAAAAGTAGAAGAAATCATAAGAGAGTTTGTTGGGGTGAATATAAGGACTGATGTGAAGTAAAAAAAAAAAAAGACAAATAGGGTTTTAGATGAGAATATTCACGAGAATAAAAGAAATAGAAAAGAGAATTAGTAAAAGTGTAAAAAAGTAAAAAGCATGCAGAAAATGTGTGCTATTAAAAATAAAGTGAAAAAGATGTTTATGTTAAATGGGAAAAGTATTTTAAAAAAAGGAGTTGGCTAAAATGGGTAGTTATAAAGAGAGAATGGAATTAAATAATACATTGTTGGAGGATATTAACAAAAGTGGAAGAGATGGGAATAAAAAAATTTGGATGTATATTAAAAGAAGGGATATAGGGGAGAGAGAAATAGTATTACTAGATGATAAGGGAATATAGTATACTTCCAGAGAAGAATTAGAGACAATCTTAAATAAGTATGTAAGGGTTATAGAAAAGATGTTAGATGTGAATGTCAGAGTGATAACAAACCTGAAAGCATATAGTAATGGGAATATTAGGTTTACATAAAAGGAATTGAATGAGGCAAATTGAAAAGTGGAAAGGCAAGAGGTAAGGCGAAATTAAATGCATTATCATGTTTTAATAAGGAAATACAGAAGAAAGAATTCCCAGATAGCTGGAATAATACAACTTAAAGAGAAGGTTAAGGATCATAGAAAGACCGATAGCGGTAACATCAGTGTTATATAAAGTTTTCACATATATGATGGCTGGAAGGGTTGCAAAGCAGATCGAAGAAAATAATATAGGAGAAATGCAAAGAGATTTTCGTTTGAATAGGCATATAGATAGTTTATATGTAGTTACACAACTTGTAGATATGAGTAGGGATACAGTTAGCAGTTATATATGGTCTTTATAGATATAAAGAAAGCATATGATAGAGTAAATAGAAATAGATTATGGATAAATTTAGTAAATTTGGGAAATGAATGGAGTTTTAGGGGATCTTATTAAGAGATTGTATGAAAATAATTACTATGTATCAATTAGGAAATATAGAATCAGTTAAAGTTAAAAATAGGTTGGGACTAAGGCATGTCACCTATTTTGTTGTTGTTATATTTGAGAGAAATGGAGAGAGCAATAGAAAAACTAGGAAGAGAATACCATTAATAGATGGCAAGGGAGTATATACATTATTGGGTCTTATTTGCGGATGATATCTTCTTGAGCACAGAAAGTAAAGAAGATATGGAAGTTATGCTGAAGACATGCCCAAGAGTGAGTAAAGATATGGCGATTAAATTTAGTGAAAAAAAGTCAAAAGTAATCATAACAAATAGTGGGAAAAGAGAAGAGAAAGAATTTTTATTGGGAGATATAAAATTAAATGTGGTGAATATGTATAACTATTTGTGAATCGTCTTAAATTGCTTGGATGAATGGGAGAAAAAATTGATAAATGAAGCAAAGAAAAGAAAGGGACTGATAAAGAAATTAACAGTTTATATAATAAATGTGATGTAGCTAGAATTGTATTATGGAAAGGAGTGGCAGTAACAGGGTTAGCTTATGGTAATGATGCATTAAAGGAGTGTTAGATTACTTAAAAAAAGTACGAAGATAATTAGGAAGACATGCATTAGATGCAGATGTGTGGATGGCGAAGAAGGTAATTCGGGGAGAAATGGGATGGTCAACAAGTTTTTATGTGAGAGATGCAAAAAGCAAAATGAAAATGTTTGGTAGATTGCAATTTATGGATAAAAAGAGAATAGCAAATAGTATTTAATTGGGTTATGAGTAAAGGACAGGTAGCAAGATGGGTTAGGAAAATAATATGGTAAGCAAAAGATTTGGATAACAAATTTATATCAGTATACTTATACTAAAGGTGAGATGATTGTGTTGAGAGAATTGTTGAGTATTATAGTGGCAAAGAATGGAATAGAAGAATAGATGCATTAATAAAGGATAGGAGTTGGAGAGATGGCAAACTAATATGGAGAGTAAAAAGAGTTTAAATATATATAGAAGTAAACAGAATATTAAGTGCAGAGTAATTTATGATAATAGCAATGAAAGTAGTTTACTGTTTAAGGCTCGAACAGGATCTTTAGCAAGAAGGGAATATAGACATAAATGTAATAATATGGGGTAATTAGTCTGCAAATTATGTAAGGAAGGCATAGAAAATGTTAGGCATCTGTTAATTGAATGTAAATGCCTGCAAGCAGAAAGAATACAAATAATGAAGTTGTGGGAGAATAAATATAAACAAAGCGATTATACAGAATGTGAGTTTTTTGTTTTTTATGCTGGGTTTGGGAAAAGATAAGGGGGATTTAGATATAAAGGCCATAGAGTTGATAAAGATTATGTTGTGAAAGTGGGATTGAGCAGGATAGTGAAGAATGTGGGAAATACTTAGGTGGGGAATGGTAGGGGAAGATATAACAGGTTTTTCTGGGCATTGGTGTTGAGAGATTTCTGACTGATAAAGGAGAAGCCACAGTCCATCACATGACATACTCTTATTAACAGCATGTGTAAGCATATGAAATGGTGAACATGTAATATTTAATGGATGTTTTTAAATGGAAATATTTAGCTCTACAGTTTACTTTCATTCTTAGCCTGACGTAGTTAACCTTGATTGTCTATTGTCCTAAGTAAAGAGTTTTCTAGTTAAATAATAATAAATGGTAAACCCCCATACTAAATATTTTCATCTCACTATTTTAAATATTATATTTAACCCACCAATGGAGGGGTTTATTACTAAAAGTAAAAAAAAATTGAAAAGTGTGCTATGCTTTGATTTCTTGCACCTGTATATGTCGCAGTGCTTTGTATCTCATATATTATATCTAGAGTCCTGACAGTTTTACTTTCACTCTTAGCCTGGGATAGTTAATCTTGATTGGACTCTGTCTGAAGTAAAGAGCTTTCTTATTACATAATTATAAATGGGAAACTCCATATACCAAATATTTCTACCTATAGAATAGGTATATATATTTTGTAAAATATTTTGGAAGAAAAGTATATAACTTATTTAATAAAGTTATGAAGCTTTTATGTATTAACAAATAATTATTATTATTATTTTAAAATTAAGACTGGTCTAACTCCTTTGATGGAAGCTGCATCAGGTGGTTACACAGAAGTGGGTAGAGTTTTACTTGATAAGGGAGCTGATGTCAATGCTTCTCCAGTTCCTTCATCTCGTGATACTGCTCTTACTATTGCTGCTGATAAAGGTCATTGTGAATTTGTGAAATTATTGATAGAAAGGTGAGTTAATATTAAAATATATTACAATTTTTGCTATTTTATTATTATTGTTATTATAAATAGCTTCATTTCCAAATCTCATTTATTTAAAAAAGTAAAGAAAGTTTCCGAATATCAAAAATGGCCATTTTCATGTGGCTATTTTTTACTTTAAAATAACTTCTAGATATTAAGATTATTTTTTTAAAAATATTATTATTATTATGTTCATATATTGATTATCTCAAATTCACAATAACATAAATACAACTGTCAGTTTATAAACTTCACCAAAGTAGAGTAACAAAATTTGGTGAAGTTTATAAACTGACAGTTGTATTTATGTTATTGTGAATTTGAGATAATCAATATATGAACATAATAATAATAATATTTTTAAAGAAATAATCTTAATATCTAGAAGTTATTTTAATAAATTTGAAAACTATTTCACATATTAATCTACCAACCAGGTGAAATGAATCATTTTCATAAAATCCAATGTTTTTGATAGCGGACAATATGATGGGGCATTGTTTGAAAGTTCATTTTTTAAAACTACTTAGAAAGTCTTGGCATGAAATGAAATTTTTATAGTATATGTGTGCGAAGATTTTTTCTTCAGAAATATTATGTTTTCAATGCTGCATATTTAATAGCTGTTTGATTACAGGATTATTAAATTAATAGAATACATGTGTAATGTTAATATAGTAATAATGGAAAAATATATTGACTAGAATTCAACATAAGGTATTAAATTATTCCTATGATTACACACTCACTTTTTTATTTTATATCAAAAAACATAAATATTCTGCATGAAACTTTATAATGTTAATTATATAATTTATTTTTTATGGTACATTAGATTCTTCTGCAATGGAGGTAATTGATTCTGAAGCATGTTTGCTTAATAATCTGTTCATTTAATGGTGTATTTTAAAAACCATGTCTTTAATAATAATTCATTCCAGCTGAGCTACAGTCTAGAACAAAATTACTGTCCAACGCTCATATTTTAAACAGGAAGAATATAATACAAAATCAAAAATATAAATGTAAAGATGTATACAAAATTAATTGCAATAATATACATAAAAATTTAAAAGTTCATTTTTATTAAAAATTAAATTTAAAAAAAAAAAAACAACTTTAATTTATTCCAATAAAAGTACTGTTCAATCACTTCTTTAAAATTGGAAATAAGTGTGACAAAGATATCTGACTTTATAGGAAGCCTGAAATATTTAGCAAGTGCACATGCTGTATCAATTATTGGTATTCATTATAGCATTTTATTCATTTGTTTACCACTTCTAAATATTAAACATTTTCTGACAGTTTTTCTGTTCTTCTAGAATTTTTTTTTTTTTTGATGCCCACTTCATTTGCTTTCTATCTTTGTGTATTTTTAGCTTATATGTTTGTAGCAAAAAATAAAAATAGTACACAAAGATATTTTTATTAAAACAGATAAGTGATTTGATTTTACGGATGGAAATAAAATGTAAAGTGTTTTTAGATATTGCTAATTAAAATATATTCATTTATTTGTTTAAAGTAAATATTCTAATATTATATGTACAGCATAAAATTAGAGTATATCATTAAGAAAAAATAAATTAATATGGGTGCAAAGTGTAGTTGAGACAATTATGTTCACGTTTAGATACCAATATTTGTAATTTGAAATAACTGAATTAGTAATATTTATCACATATTGTGTCTTTAAATGTAATTTAGATGTACACTAGCATTGATAAAATAAATTTAATATAGTGCTGTGTCTCAAATATCAAGAGAAATTAATTGATATTTAATAAGACAATTGTAAGAGATCTGAAGCTTTTGAGAAATAAAGTCAGTACTTTCCATTTGTTTAATTAAATTGATAATTAAATTTTACAAAACCTGATAAATAGATATGATATTCTAGCCAACATGGGTTTCCAGCCAATGTTATTTATTGTATGCATTTGAGATTTATTGTTCATATTTTAATTTAGCAAGAAAAAATGTATGTTGTATGATTCATAAATTGAATGAACTAATCTGATCAATGTCATTCCTTGATGACTTCAGCACTAAAAGCAGAGATAATCTTTTGTATATCTAAATATGGATCTTGTGATATTTATCCAATTTAGGAAGCAATACTAACAATTAGGCTGTGGCTGCCATACTTTTTATCCTTATTATTATGTATTTCAACCCAAATATTCAGATTGATATATACACCTGGGTCTCTTTTTACGCGGACTTACTTAACACGATTTTGAAGTTATGCGATTCGTATTTCATCGGAAGTCGAATTCCGATATTGCGCTATTACTTTAAATAATAAATTTCGCGCACTTACGTTATATTGAAAGTAATAGCAAAATTATTGGAATTCGACTTTCAACTTAGTAATTTCAATATTTTCAGTGCTTTATAATAATAAGATTTTATGCAATAATGAAATTAAAATCATGATTTCCACATTTTATGTATACACACATTAAATTTTACAAGATTATAATGTAAATTTGTTCAAATATTGTGCGTGTTAATTTTGCATTTTAAATCACATTCTGTTTTTGCTTTTTAAAAAAGAACGTTTAATCAATTATTAATCATTTAGTGTCCGCAAGTTTATTTTTAAAAGATGAGTAATAGCAGTGAAACGAAATTTGATTTTTAAACGGAATTGAAAATTAAAGACAAAAATAAAAGTTTAGATACAGAAGAAAATGTAGAAAAAGATAGTGAAACAGAAATGGAACCTGTTCCTTTCACTTCCAAAATGATTCGAGAAGGTCTTCAACTTTCTAATCAGTTGGCAAATTATTTTCTTACTAATAACACTAATCATGAATGTGCTCTTAAATTCCAACGAGAGCTAAATGGTTGTATGTCTGGATATCGCGAGCTTCATAAACAATTAATAAAATCATCGTCTCAAAGATTAATTACTAATTACTTTGTCACTAGAAAATGATTAAAACAACAACATGAGAGTGAAGTTGGCGCTAGTTATAGTTCCTCTTGTGAAGAATCTTTACCAGTTTGCAAACGAACCTGTTTATCGGCAAATAGCGTTAATAATTAAAACGTGTATAAAAAAATGTAAATTACTGTACTGTAAATTATGCATAAAAATATATTATTTTGAATAAAATTAAATATAGTTAAAAAAAGTTTGTCTTGTATCAATTTTTTTCAAATTTGAAATTTTTTATTAGTCATATTTTATTTCCTTTTTTTTTTTTTTTGCGCGAATTTTAAAGTAATTTTACGTTGGTGCTTTGCTTTTACGCGAATTTTGAAAAATCACAGACCGCACCCCTTCCCTTTTCAATGTAAGTTACGTCTATTTTTGCATGATTTCATTTGCGCGTGTTTTCTGAGGAACCTATCTATCGCGGAAAACGAGACCCAGGAGTATTTTTTAAATCTACCAAAAATAAGACTCTTATGGTAAGTTTATGAGTTAGTTTATACATACTCTGGAAAAATACCTTTCCATGATCCCAGCTGTTAAACATGTTTTTCTTGAAAATCTACGCACTGATTTTTATGAAAATAGAAAAAATTTAGTTTAATAAAAATGCATAAAATTAGTTTGGAAAATAAATAATTATATCACCAGCCAGATTCACGGTTAATCTTTTCAATATAATGATAATCCAAAATACAATGTTTAAATATGAGATAATAAAGATACTGAGATGGAACAGTGTTGCAGGGATTAGAAGCTAATACATATCATATTTTATAAAAGTATAATTTATTGGAAAATATTGGAATACCAAGATTGAAGTTATATGGAAGATATAAATATATTGTATTTACATATGATTTTGGAGACTTTAGCAGACATTATCAAATACTTTTTAAAAAATATATGATAATTGATATGCATCGTATGACTGGAATAAACGATTTAGAAATTTAATGATGGGGAAAAAATATGATGGGTATAGCTTTTCAGAAAGTAGACATAAATTCAATTGTAGCTTAGTCATCACAAGCCAAAACTTTAAAAAAAAAAAAAACAACAATTTTTATATAAATGAAGATATTTAATAAACAAAAATACTCAAGATGAAAATTAAAATATGGAAGATATCATTAAAGTTATGCCTGAGGGGGGGGGGGGAGGTGAAAATTGATCATACAAGAAACATTGAAACTACTACAGGAAAAGGGAATGTTGAGCAGCAGAATAATAAAAATCAGAAATTCCAGAATAGCAGTAAAATGCAAAGTATAATGAAATTAAGAATGGCAGGTAATATAGTTGGAATATTAGTAAGGAAAATTATGATACTAAATAGAAAAGAGGAGAAATATACCAGAGACTTGTAGAGATTAACATAAGATAAATAAATATATTAATGAAAATAAAAGCTTTAATTAGTGAACAGAATATTGTTCTGAGTTATATGAAGCTTACTGAGATTAGTTCACCTTTTTGTAATAATAAAGTGGCATTTTATTTGGGAAAAGGTCAAAGAGCAGTTAATAAATTGAAGAATAGAAAGCATTTAAGGCGCTTTGGGAGTAAAAGAGTCAAAAATTCAATTGAAGTGATATTTGAAAAATGAACAAATTATATTATGAAATGTCAGAATTACTATGCAGCAGTTATTTATCAATCTGCACCTTATAATGAAAGTGCTTGATGTCTTGAGATGCTTTTGATGTATTAATAAAAGACGATTTAAGAATTATTTAAATGAATTTAATAATAGATTAGAAACTAAGTTATTTTTTTAAAATAGTTCAAAAACACCCATGAAAATATGCAACGAAATGGGAATCTGATTTGAAATTGGAAGAAATTCATTACAAAGAATTGTTGATACTTTTTATCTGGCAAGAGTCATGTATGAAGTCTAAAGAGAAGTCCAAATAAACCTTAATGCATGAAAATAAAGAGTAACTTTATATGCAGATACCATATGATACACTTATCCCATTCATAGTTTGGAGGGGGGGGGGATTTCTTAGGATTTATGCGGTTAGATATATAAAACATGAAGAGATTCTAGGACTAGAAAAAATCTTCTTAGTCCCAGCAAAATTTGATTATAAGTAGTGTATTTTCATGTTGACACCCCACATATAATCAGTGATAAAAAATAATTATATAACAAAAATATTAGAAATTAATATAATTAAAAGTATAATTTTATATAATTATTTATACAGAGGTACATACCTATATTTGTGTGTGTGTTCTACATGTTTTTATCATGCATGTTTTAAAAACTGTGTGGTTTGCTATTTTTTGTTTATTTCAATAATCGTAATGTGTCTTGGAAAAAAGGACCAAATGAACAAATATGGGAAGATCATTATACTCAAACATAAGCTTTTTTTGGAATTAATGCAAATTACTGGGCAACATGAAGTTATTTTAAAAATATTTAACATCCTTTTTTTATTTTTCTATTTAATGTTATAAAGATTTTGTAATGTGATCATTATTTTATTACCAATATTTGTATAAACAGTATAAAAATACTTGGTACTTTAATTGTTATTATAAAGTTAGGTGCCTAGACTTTAAGAAAATCTTCTCACACATCATCCCATTTTATTATGTAATGATATAATAGTGCTTAAAACAATTTTATAGTCTTAAAATAATTTTCAGAAAATTAATTTAAAATATTAAATAATTAACTCAATTTCAAACCTATAAGTTTCTATTTTCCAATTTTTAAATTGAGTATTTGTTTAATAGTAATATATATAGATATTTAGTTTATTAAATCATTGAAATGAAAATAAGAGTTTTTTTTTTTTTTTTACAGGGGTGCAACTGTAGATGTAAAAAATAAAAAAGGCAATTCTCCTCTCTGGTTAGCAGCCAATGGTAATTATATTTAATTGTATTTGTGTTTAAAATACCTTTCAGTTGTCTAAATCTTATGTCAAGCTACATATGATAGAGTTTGCATATATAATGTTATTATCAGTTATTATTATTTGTTAAAAGCATCTTATAAAAAAGTGAGTTTTTTTAGTTGTTTTTTTTTTTTAAATGGCTTTGGGTTCTCACTAGATTTAAATCTGACAGGAAGAAAAGCTGATAACATTTAGTCCATAGTTAGCAAGTACTTTATTTAATAGTGTTTTATGTATTTGATAATCATTACAAACACATTCCTTAAATATAACTTTTTACAGTGAGTGTAGTTTTTGTTCTTTTTAAATTTGATAAGTGTATATAGAGGTTGAGAAAATAGTTGGGAACTCAATGTATTATCATTATTTTTAATATTCTGCAGCACAGGTAACGAAATATATATATGAATATAATATTTTTTGTCTTTTACAGACACTCTTAAGAAGGGGGCAGGGACTATCTTATAAGAATAAAATTTCTGACTGATTCTTGGTTTAAGATTGATAGTTTCAAAGATAATGATAGCCTGCACTAAAACTAAGAGGAAAAAATTGTCTACAAATAACTATAGCTGTAAAATCAATGCTAAATTGTGTGAGACACACACACCTATAACATTGTAAAGGATTTTTACTAAAAGGCCACAGTATCACAGAAAAACAAATAATTGCAGAAATCAACAGACATTTGAATAATATATATTTTGTGAATTTTTCAAACAAAACATTTATAATTAAGCTATCACATTAAAAACCTCTTTATCTTATATGAATGCTATAATGCAGAAGTAATGGTATCATGAACATGAAAATATGGGCAGTAAATGACCATAAGTGTAATAAATTTGTTAGAATTTTTCTTAATCCCTTTACTTTATTATGATCCACCATGTTGAATTTGAGAGAATTGAACTGCGATATAATTTGTATAATATCTTCAGTTTGAATACATTAACCTTCCATAGTTCTTAGCCAATTCGCTCCCTGGTGAATTTTCCCATAAGTATTACACGTTAAAATGCATGTAAAATGATATATTATAAAAAAATTTCGCTAAAAAAAAATTGCGTAAAAGGCGGGAAATTCAAAATTTCCGCTCTAACAATAATCATAAGCTCCGCCCTGATATGTTCAGCCATTGTTTGTTGACAAGGCTGTAAAATATTCTGCGTTTTACGACATTGTAGTTCCAATGACCCAAAAACATGTTTATTTGTGAATTTATTATGGTTTTAGATTTTTAAAAAAAAATAATTTATACACCTGGGTCTCTTTACGCGGATTTATTTAACGCGATTTTGAAGTTACGCGATTCACATTTCTCCGGAAGTCTAACTCCAATAATGCGCTATTACTTTAAATAATAAATTTCGCGTATATTAAAAGTAATAGCACATTATTGGAATTTGACTTTCATCTTAGTAATTTCAATATTTTCAGTGCTTTATAATAGTAAGATTTTATGCAATAATGAAATTAAAATCATGATTTCCACATTTTATGTATACACACATTAAATTTTACAAGATTATAATGTAAATTTGTTCAAACATTGTGCGTGTTAATTTTGCATTTTAAATCACATTCTGTTTTTGCTTTTTAAAAAAGAACGTAATCAATTATTAATCATTTAGTGTCTGCAAGTTTATTTTTAAAAGGTGAGTAAATAGCAGTGGGCATAATTAAAATTAAAAAATTAAAGACAAAAATAAGAATTTAATTTTTAGTTGTTAGATTAATTACTAATTACATTGTCACCAGAAAACCATTAACACAACGTGAGAGTGACGCGCTAGTTGTATTTCATCTTGTGAAGAATCTGATTTTTTACCAGTTTGCAAACGAACCAGTTTATTGGCAAATAGAGACAATAATTAAAACGTGTATAAAAAAATGTAAATTACTGTAAATTATGCATAAAAATATATTGTTTTGAATAAAATTAAATATTATAGTTAAAAAAAGTTTGTCTTGTATCAATTTTTTTCAAATTTGAAATTTTTTATTAGTCATATTTTATTTCCTTTTTTTTTTTTTGCACGAATTTTAAAGTAATTTTACATTGGTGGTTTGCTTTTACGTGATTTTTGAAAAATCACAGGCTGTATCCCCCCTTTTTCAAGGTAAGTTACGTCTATTTTTGCGCGTGTTTTCTGAGGAACCTATATCGCGTAAAACGAGACCCAGGTGTGCTATATTTATTAGATATCAAGAAATATAAATTATTAAAAACTTATTTTGACTTGAAATACTTTATATTAGCAGCTAACGTAAAGTATGGCCTGAAGCAAATTACAAGATTAGCTTTACGTAAACAATCTAATTTATATTTACGAGTAAGAAAATATTGCAATTTTGCAATAAATATTCAAAAAACTTTAATTTGTTAGGTATAAGAGAAATAAATAATTATTTGTTTCGATGCTTAAAAATAAGAAGAATTAAGAAATATTTTGTTGATTTTATAAACTGAAAATAATCTTTCTTGAAATGATGACATGTTAAGTCTTTGTTTTGATTGCAATCTCATTTTTTTAATATTTACAGAAACAAAAATATCTATCAAATGCAGTCAAATTTATTATTTTGTGATAAGTAATCATTTTATCATATATTTTACGTTGATGTGTGAGAAAAAGAAAAGTGCAAGAAAATGCTTAAATTTTTAAGTCCACGCAGCACTAAGAAAGGGTTAATAATACTAATATATATATATATTATTAGAAAGAGCAAATATCAAGGAATGTAATATAGCTAAGAAAATTAGTCATTACCATAAAAAAATTTAGAAAAACAATATTTTTAATACATTTAAAAATGCTTGCTTTTATAGAGGTTCACAAATTCTAAATTTTGAGAGTTAAATTTTAAAGTCACACTTTTATAGATAGGTTCATTATATACCTCATCACATTCTTTAAAAAATGATATATAATTTGACTTACTTGAGATAAACCTTTACTCTAAAATATTGATTTTTCACTGACATGACAATTTTAATTTTTACTAGCAGTCTCATCAGTCATCAATGCTTGCAGGTGTTAGCTAGAAGTATGTATCTTCCTAATAAATAATATTAATAATAATCATTTAAAATCAAGTATTATGCAAAGATAACTATAATAAATTATAATTTATCAAAAAATAAAATTTATTTTAAAATAATAGCGAATTATAATATATACACCTGGGTCTCGTTTTATGCGATAGATAGGTTCCTCAGAAAACGCGCAAACGAAATCACGCAAAAATAGCCGTAACTTACATTGAAAAGGGGGGGATGCGGTCTGTGATTTTTCAAAATTCGCGTAAAAGCAAAGCACCACCGTAAAATTACTTTAAAGTTCACGCAAAAAAAAAATAAGGAAATAAAATATGACTAATAAAAAATTTCAAATTTGAAAAAAATTGATACAAGACAAACTTTTTTTAACTAGAATATTTAATTTTATTCAAAATAATATATTTTTATGCATAATTTACAGTACAGTAATTTACATTTTTTTATACACGTTTTAATTATTATAGCTATTTGCCGAAAAACACGTTCGTTTGCAAACAACTAGCCCCAACTTCACACTCATGTTGTGTCAATGGTTTTCTGGTGACAACGTAATTAGTAATTAATCTTTGAGACGATGATTTTATTAATTGTTTGTGAAACTAACAACTGAAAATTAAATTCTTATTTTTGTCTTTAATTTTCAATTCCGTTTAAAAATCAAATTTCACATCACATTATTTCAAGTCGCCGTAAGTAATTTTTAAATTGTTAATTACAATTAAAAATCAGATTTTAATTTTTAATTGTCAAATGTAATTGTGCCCACTGCTATTACTGACCTTTTAAAAATAAACTTGTGGACACTAAATGATTAATAATTGATTACTTTCTTTTTTAAAAAGCAAAAACAGAATGTGATTTAAAATGCAAAATTAACACGCACAATGTTTGAACAAATTTACATTATAATCTTGTAAAATTTAATGTGTGTATACATAAAATGTGGAAATCATGATTTTAATTTCATTATTGCATAAAATCTTACTATTATAAAGCACTGAAAATATTGAAATTACTAAGTTGAATGTCGAATTCCAATAATGTGCTATTACTTTCAATATAACGTAAGTGCGCAAAATTTATTATTTAAAGTAATAGTGCAATATCGGAGTTCGACTTCCTGTGAAACACGAATCGCGTAATTTCAAAATCATGTTAAATAAGTCCGCGTAAAAAGAGACACAGGTGTAATGTAAAAGAGGAAAGACAAAAAGTAACAGGATCAAAGACTAAAAAAACTGTTTTCATGCTCTATGTATATCACATTTCTACACATGGCTCTAATGAATAAGATTTTTTCCCCCAATTTAGTGCAATATAAAATATTAATAAGTGTAGTCATAATACTGATGGCCTTTTTTTGTCTTAAAATTTTTCCCTTGTGGAAATGCTTGTAGCTTACTAGGTAGGTAGATGGTTTTATTTTAGGAAAATAAAATCAGTTATAAAATTAATGTGATAAACATGTAACTTGCAAAGAATAATACATAAAAAGTAAAAAAATACAATCCATTGATTACAAAAAAAAAATTATAATTGCTTATGTTTAGATGATAATGATATGCAAGATACAGATCCACTCAAATCAGATAGATATGGGATACTGATTTTAGTATCAGTTATGACCATGAAATAAATTTGATTTTTTTTTATAAGCATTACTTGCAGCAAAATATTATATTTAGATTATAAATACAGTACACATACAACAAGCCATTTATTCTATAGCACAAAACGGATTTATTCTACAGCATTATAAATTATTTATATTTTTAAAAAAAGTGAAAAATACTTACTGCTGATAGAAAACTATAATTCAGGAGTCTTCCATCCCTCCAAGTAACATAATGCCAACATATCATTTTTATAAATACTTATTTTCTTGGGAAAATTAATTACATTCATTCGATTCTGTGAAATATAAAAAATTAAGAAAAAAATTAAAAATCTGTTTTTTTACAAAACTTTCATAAAAAGAGAAAATTTTATCATAGTTATAAAAAAATAATTTATTATTATTATATTTTTCCAGGGCCATCAAATTTTGAAAATAATATGGCTAACTAGAAGTTGTTATATGTAATATTTGATGGCGTTCTGGCTTGCCAAAAACACCTAGAAATGCCGTTTACGAGGCCTGAGGTACGGCTAAGAAAACATCTATGTTTATCTTAGCCATTGCAGGCTGTTCTGATGACGTACCACAGAAATAATATGGACTTATTTCTGCTTTGCTACAGTTACTGTGAATACACACACTTATCCTTTGTGTACAGTTTGATATGTGTGTGTAGTTTGAGTAGTAACATTTTTACAATATACGTTCCACAGTCTTCGTATTTTTATTTAATTTAAGAAACCTGACTATAGGAATTTTCCAAACGGCCACACCCTTGTTTAGAGAATGTGTAAGGTGTAAAAGCTTGCCAAGGGGACGTAACAATGAATTTGGCCGAGTTCGAGTGCGAAGTCTCGTTTTCATGTAAAATACCACATTCTTCATAAAATGACTGCCAAACGCATAACTTTCTCCCAGTTGTTGACAACAGAAGCCGAGTATGTGGGGTTTTTGCAACATTAAGTAATAGCGCAGTGTAAGCGATGCGAGTGCAAACAGCAGACGAATTTGCACAATTGTAAGCAAATATTCCAGTTTCGCTGTAAATCCGTGTCCTGCTATCGAAGGTGTTCTGTTCGCAACAGTAGTTGGTTTGAAGGCAGCAGAATACGCTTGTTGTCAGCCCTGCGTGTCATTTATTTCTAGAGCCGCAAGCATATGACTATGTAAGATATCTGTTCAGAACTGGGTATTAGCCATAAAGCAGTCATAGAGTGGACCACTGGTCTCAGAGAACTATACCATGCAAGTCTATCTTCTAGACCCTGCCGTCAAATCTGCGGTCCTAGTTCGATCGTTGAGGTGGACAAAACTGTTTAGTCGAATGAAAAACTACCATGGTACGGTGCTTCCTCAGCAGTGGGTCTTTGGTGGTATATGTCGTGATACCACTGAATGATTCGTCACCGTCATTCCGTCACGCTCTGCTGCTACCCTTCTGGAGGCCCTGAAAGCAAATGTGAAGCCAGGATTGTCCATCTTCTCTGACTGTTGGAGGGGCTACAACAGTGCAGAGCTTGAGGTCGCAGGTTTTCGCCACCTAACTGTGAAACACCACTACCGCTTTGTAGACCCAACAACAGGCGCTCAACACCCAAAATGTAGAATGACTTTGTAGCCTTCTGAAATCTCGTAACCGCAAGGAGCATGGAACTAGACGGCAATTACTTGACAACTACTTGTCAGAATTTATGTGGCGACTGATGAATAAAGGGTAAGATATATTGCTCTCTATCCTGTCTGAGATGACTATCCCCACAAGAGCGGATTGAATGTGGACTAGAGGACATTGTGTTTTGTTTTGTTGTCAAATACCAGTAATTTGGACTGTATGTTTGTTTCTGCTGTCCAAAAAAAAAAAAAAAAAGGCATTTGATTAGTTGAAGTATTTTTTTTTTTTGTTTTGTTTTTGGTTATTGTTTGTAAACAATATTGTGTTGACTTGGGGAAGTTTATTTTGGTTGAGACCAAATTGTGGGCCCAAAATCTTTCCATTTGATCCAAATTCATAAATAAAAAAACAAGGGTGAAAAAAAAAAACCTTTTATTAGTTTGAAAACTACATAGTTGTTTTTTTTTTTTGTTATGTAGAAAGCAATAGTTAAGTGAACAAAAAATGTCTTAATACAAATTAGAAACAACCAAAAACATATTAAAATATGGTTAAAAGTTGTTGTTTTCGAAAGACATCGCAGAGTAGCAGCAATCAATGAATCCCCCCCCCCCCCAGTTTAAATTTATGTTTAAAAAATAAAAAAGTTGTTGATTTCTAAAGACAAAATTAAAATTAAACAATTTTTTTTTAAAAAGGCAGGGAAAAAAAAAAAAAGTTATAGCAATGTATCAATTAATAATAAAAGAGGGGAATAATGAACATTTGTAAAAAAACAGTCATCGATTTAAAAATAAAAAAGTTGTTTTTTCTAAAGACAAAATTAAAATTAAACAATTTTTTTTTAAAAAGGCAGGAAAAAAATTTTTTTTTATAGCAATCAATCAATTAATAACAAAAGAGGGAAATGATGAAAATTTGTAAAAAAAAAAACAAATTGCCCTCCCCCCCCCAAACTACATTGTATTGTTTTTGACTGCCAACAACGCCATCAAGCGGCCACGCCCGACTACGTTATAATTACCATATGTTTTTTTTAATGTTATTATAAAAATATAAGAAATTACACAAAAGTATCATAACAGATTGTAATTAAAATAAATTTAATATAACGGCAGTAAACCTGGAACACTTACAGTAAAGCACTTGCCGGTCTCTCTGCCCAAGACATTGAATACCTACTGCTGTGGAAGTATTCTCCCCTGTTGGTTATTATGTTGTAATTTTAGAAATACTCTACTGCATGTTGTTCTGTTTATGGATGATTCCTAATTTTATTCTTTTTGGCAAAATGTTCCAAAAAAAAAGAACAAAGATGCTCAATGACAATCTTATGCTAAAGGTAAAAAAATCATGATAATATTCGCAACGTGTTAACGTTTGTACGTTATAATAGACATATATATAAAATAATTAATTAAATCTTGTGAATGGAATATATAAGAACTTTGTGAATATTTTTGAAAATGAATAGGAATTTATAATTAATTTCTTAATATTTTTTAAACTTAAGAAATAACATGTTCGGTGAATATTTATAATATATATATAAAGAAAGAAAAAATTAAATGGTGCAAATGGAAATTATAACAGATTTATTAATATTTTTTAAACTTTACAGAAATTTATAATCAAGTTCTTATTATTTTTTAAACTTAACTAGTAATATATGTTCGGTAAAATAATTTTGAAAAAACACAAACTTGTACATTTAAAAATGGATAATAAAAAAAAAAAAGCCTGACATACTTACCCAAAAAGATAATATGTAAGTACCAAAAAAATTATATTGTTAGGAAAAAAGTGAAATAACAATCTATCTCATGTATTTGTAGACCTCGCACTAATGTGATTTAAAATCTATAATTGGTCAAAATTCTTAGAAAGTATTTTTGAATACACAGACCGTCCTCGAAATATTTGTGCATAATGATTATTAAAACAAACCTATTTACCTGAACTATTTTCTCTCACTTGTGAACATCATTAGGCAAGTGTCATGATTTGAGCAAGAGATGTTGCTTTTTCTTTTTTTTTTTTAACTAACAATTGCCAATTCTTCAATATTTGAATATATACTCATTCAGTGATGCGAATATTATTACCAATCATCTTCCAAGATGATAAAATGCTTCATTTTATATAGCTCGCATAAGTATTGTTGATTTAAATATTGATCCTCTGCAAATTATTCTAATGAATGAATCTGTATTTGCTGCTCAGATTTCTTAGAAGCTTTTTTTTTAAAAAAAAAAACACAAATACAAGGAATAATTTAGTATTTTGTAGATACTTTTAAGTTTTATCCTAGATACAATACTAGCAGTTTTCAATGCAAATGGTAGCTACACACCATATTCATATCAAATATCATTATTTTGCTAATTTTACTTCTATGTGTATTTTTCTCTCGGAGGAATTTTGATTTTTAAAATTTTATTATTCATTTTAATAATTTCCTACAAGAGATGCATCTTTTTTAATATTAATGATTTACCATTGTATTTTTATATGTCCGAATGTATTATATTAGTGCTGTATGTTATGCATTAATTATTTTAGTTTTTTTATACTAATAATTCTGGTATAGAAATCACATTTTATATTTATTAAAAATGTTCATAAAAACTGTAGCCTATTCTTCAGTATTAAATTAAGAATTAATTATGAACACATATGGTATCATTGAAGATGTTTCTTGATTGTGCACCATTATTATAATAATTTGTTAATTTGAATTGATCTGATATTCACAATTATTAATTCAGTTTTATAAAATTAGCATGCATAATACGGATTTTACTTGCTGCAAATTAAATTTTTCTCTTTTGAGCAAAACTATTCTAGAATCACATGGTAATTTTTTTTTTTTAACCATTTGACAGATAACTCCCAATCAGTTTTGACAGCATAAATTTATATGCCTATTAAATATGGAAGCAATAAACACTGGAAAAAATTTAATTTGATTTTTTAAAAACAACTGATCAAAGGATACACAAAAGATCTACTTTATATATCAGTTAATGCTTATTGACAGGGACCTAGAAACTACTCCATTCTTAAATTAAAACAAATTTTTTTAAAGGGAATTACATACCAGAAAGAAAAAAAATTATCATTTATTATATTAATTTATCTAAGTAAAAAAAAAATCCATTAGTGAGAATTAATTTTGTGATGTTTGTTTTCTTATTTAAAAAATCTCAAATATTATAAAATAATTATATTTTATCAAAATTTTAGTGTTATTAATTCACGATAAATTTTATTATATAAATTCACAGATTCTTAATATACTGTTAGTAGGTACAATATGGCATCTTATTATGATGATGTTCAAACCATGACATTAGTAACTTTATTTAATTTTTTGTTCCAAAGAATTAATCCAGTTCTATTTTGGTTTAATAAAACCAGACTTAAGATGAATTTTAACTTCAGTTATGTGCTAAGTTCACTTTTATGTTGTTATGGATTATTAGATTATGCAAATTGTGATATTTAATCATTTTATTTTTCTAGTTATTTAGATACATATTATTTACTTTGTTCTCAATATAGTATTAACGATTCATGGTGTGTTTTATATAATTTTTTTTTTTACTTTATAAACAAAAATTATTTTGAATCAAATACAGTTTAATTTTAACTATAAAATCAGATTATATTCATTTCTATAACAGAGATTTGCAATAAATGAAAATAAATAGTTATAATATAGATACATTATGAATGATAACATTTTTTAAATTTGATTTGTAAAAAAAAAAATCAAATTTGTTAAAAAAACACAAATTAAATGTATATGATTGCAGAAGCAATATTAAAACATTATCACATAATAATTTATAATTTTTAGAATCTTTTTATGCCTTTTGTATAAAATTGTTAACTAGTACTCTTAGTAAATATTAGTTGAGTAGATCATTATTCTAAAATGATGTACTAACTAGAAAACTGCTCAGAAGGAACTTGGCCATTTTTCAATGGAATATATTTTCCCCACTTGTTTCTGCTTCTTTTGGTTCTGGAACTAGCCCTATATAAATGTTAGTTTTTGTTGGCTGTTGTATTATTGTAATAGTCATTAACAAATCTTTGTTCTGATACAATTTTTTTCCATATGACTTGACACAGGTTATGACCATTCACTTTTAAGCTTTTAATTCATTGTGCTTGTATATTTTAGTACTTTGTTTTATTATATTTTATTCATGTTACTGTTACATATCTATATTTTAATAAACAAAAGAAGATAGTCAACTTAAAGTTGTGCTAAACTTGCCTAGATGCATGAAGTGCTGCTGAAAGAAAATCATTCTGAATGACTAGTTACTTTACACCTTTTATACACACAACTACAATGGTAGTGATCATAAAAGGGTTGTTCTTGAAAGATTGTACTTTGAATTTAGTTATAAAATTTGCACCAAAAAAAAAAAAACAGATTTTTTTTTTTCCAGTAACCATTATTTAAAATTTTTCTTTTTTTGAGATATGTAAAATCTTGAATTATGATTTTAAAGGTCTTTTCTCTAATATATGTTACAGTAAAATTAAAGTCATGATTATTACAAATGTAGTTTTGCTAACTGCAAATATCTAGTTAATATTAACTTATTTTTTCAAACAATTTATATTTATGTATTTTTTCTGATATTAAAATTATATATATATATACACAATTTTGTGAATAATATGTGGAATGTTTTGAATAAATAATTATTTGAGTTATACTTAAAAACTAACAATAAGTTGCACTTTAGGAATATATTTTAGTAAATGATTTTTATGATTTTCAGTATTAGGTTTACCATTATTGGCTCCGGTAGACCGAGATATTCAAATACATCTACCTCTTCAAAACCTGTGACACTTTATTTGAAGGGAATTGTTAATGCCATATTCTACAATCATAGCTTTCATTTTTAAGATATTTATTTTAAAACATTTCTAATAGCTTTATCCTGAGTTATTTACTTCCTCTTCAGCCCCAGCCATGAATAATATTTCATCAGCATATAAATTAATTTCTCTCTTAACTGTTGTAATTCAACTTTCGATTTTTAGAGACATATGCAAGTGATTTCACTATAGGCATTGAATAGAATGGAAGGAAGAGTATATATCACTATCTTGAATTCTGTTGATAAATTTTTTGTCTATTTTTCTTTTTATGGAACAAAATTTGTAGAGATTTTTAATAAATTGTATATTCACAAGTATTTTTTATACCATTTTTAGGCATGATTCTTGACAGTTCGTTTTGAAAAAATATGAAAGTTTTTAATCATTGATAATTAATTATTTTATTAGCATATGATAAGATTAGTCTTTCATTGTTACTACAATCAATTAAGTTTCTGTTTTTATAGAACTGAACAAAGATTAAAAAATCATTTTCTTGGCCAAATTCTGATTCTTTGGCAAAAGTTAATGAATAATTTTGTTTTTATCTAGTCCCATATTTTTTATGAATACCCATTATTCCACCTATACTAGGAACTGTTTCTAGCCAATAAACATCACATGATCACCATTTCTTATGCTTGCTTATAACTGGTACTACATATCAATGTTACATTATTAACCTAGACTTGGATTTGCATTTATCCCTACTCAAATATTTTATTTTGCTTCCTGAAATCATGTTGTCAGTATATAGCTATGTCCTTATTTAATACAAGAGAATATTTTGGGTTTTTTTTTTCATAGATTAATTGTCTACACTTTTGCTGATGAGACCCATCTACCCTATGTGTCCTGGCTAGGTTACTGCTTTGTATGAGAGAATCTGATGCCTGTATGTATTGAACAGAAACACCAATTCTACACTAGGTCTGTCATCTAGAGAATTCTGAGATGATTTTTCATCATATTTTGTTATTGATGTAGTGGATTTTTATCCATTGAAAGATAAAAAAAATTTGAAATTTTTAATTGTATTCATTGACTGCCACTTTTTTAAAACAAACCTGCTTTTTAAAAAAAAAAATTTAATTCATCCGAACAATATATATGTTAGAGAATATTGAAATAATCACTTTTCTGCATTCTATAAGTCCAAAAACATTTATACATTTTTCTCAGTTTTTTTTTTTACTTCAAGTTAATATTTATGAGTTACAGTTTTAGATTTTTATTTTTTTTATTATAGTTATACTGCTTTAGAAAATATAAATTTTTGTTAAGAAATCTTTTTAGCTATTGCAATTTTAAGTTGTTCTACATTAACAGTAATTTTATAGGATTTTTTTTTATATATATATAATTATAAACACTGTTTAATCATACTGTTAATGATATGTCTTTTTGCAGCATTTATTTATTTATTTATTATTAAATTTTTAATAGGTGGCCATTTGGATGTAGTACAGCTATTGGTTGCAAATGGGGCTGATATAGACAGTCAAGACAATCGTAAAGTATCTTGTCTGATGGCATCTTTTAGAAAAGGTCATGTCAAAGTAGTCAAGTGGATGGTACGGCATGTTACTCAGTTTCCTTCTGATCAAGAGTGTACTCGGTACATTGCAACAATTAATGATAAGGTATTTCTCTAGATATATAAAATAAATGAAATTGTGATGATTAAATTCCTATATTTCATTTTTAGCCCCCTCCCCCTCTTTTTTTTATATCAGAATAGTATTAAACAAATTCATTTTAATATTATCTCTGAAAGGCCAATCTTATTGCTTTTCATGTATAAGATCTTAATGTCTTCATCCTCATCGAGTAAAGAAATGTGTTGATAGATAAATATTAATATATAAAATAAAAAAGAAATATGAGGTATTAATAAAATACTATTTTCTCTATAAATATTTTTTTACTATGCATTAAGTGTTGGTAGAATAATATAGGTAATTTTAAATTATAATTGGAGAAACAATACAGGCTTTTTAGTATTGTAGTATAGTAGACTACCCCAAAAAACTGACACTAATATTTTGTCACCAGTCCTATTGGTAGTTGAGCTTATATCAGAGACGTATGATAATAAATATAGCTGATGGTTCCTGCCTGAATCTCATCTATTATGTGTTGGGGATTCTAGACAATTAGAGTTATGATAGGTAATTATGACCAGGCAATCACATATATGGAAACAATTGTAAAGAGCATTAGTAGAGCAGAATAATTATCAGTGCGTATTCTGAAACTTGCTGGATGATGATCTTATGTTTCATTCATGAGAGTCTGATATCTACAATAATGTCATTACTAGGTGCATATTATTACCTTTTGGGTCTTATCTGTGGCTATTTCTGGTATGGAATTTGAATGCTTCACTTTCCATCTTAATTATCAAAATTAAAGATGAGAATGATGGAAGCGAAATATTTGTAAATCACTAACATGATCTTAATGAATATGATAATAGATATTGGAATGCATATATACGAACCATTGTCCATAGTATACGATAGAAAGAAGATTCATTAATCTATTAAGATTCAATTAATGTACCATATTATAATTGTTATTTAAAACACCATGTAATATGTAGTGTATAAAAGCTGAAACTTGTGCAATGAGCTTTATCATATTAGAAGTCAAAAGTTAACTTTGTATTTAACATCTGAACTAATCCATTGTTTTTCGAGGAGATGAAGCAATGAGCCTTGTCATGTCATAGTTTAGAAGTCCGAAGTTCTTTAAATTTAGATATTAATTCAATTTTTTTAAGGAGATGGAGAACATAAAACAATAAATACAGAAAATGTACTGAAATGAACAATTTATTATTCATCTCTCATCTAAGCAAAGTGATATGCAAATTTGTTGTTTTTTTTTTTTGTTTTTTTTTTTAAAAAAAGAAAACTAAAACGAGTTTCAAGAAAGAAACTAAGTTTTGATATAAAATCAGTTTTTTCTTTTCAGTTGATCAGAAAGGGGATATTACTTCATTCAAATTCCAGGATTGTTACGCTTTGTGAATAAAAAAGGACACTACTAACAGTTAACTAGATCTAATCTCGAGCACTTTTGAATAACTTTGGTTGAAATGAAGAAATAAGCTCTATTTAAATGACATCTAAAAGTTACAAGTATCTTTATCACCTTAAACGGACTTTTAATATTTGTCAGAAAGAAGTAAATGGCAATTATTTTGTTTTGGGTGAGTTATATTAAAGAGTGATTTGTACTTTATTTTAAATAATTTGGATTTGTAAATAATGCTTATTATCTGGGTATTATATTGAGAGAAAGTGATAGTTTTTTAAAAAGGAAAGAAATGAATATATAATAACTTTTCTTTACTTGTTAAAATTATTATTTTTTTTTAAAAAAATAATAATTGTTATATATCACATGTATGCTAAGTTTATGAATTTTATATAAGTTATTAATAAGAGGAAAAGGTAAAAAAATATTGATAATCATGTAAATGCAATGCACACATAAATTATTTAAGTCTCACATAACCTTAGTTAATAATTTCAATTAGTCTATTCGTTCATAGTTAAACTTATGTTTGATTACTGAAAATTAGATTTGATGTAGATGGGTTTATATATATGCAGTTGTTTATTCAATGTTTAATAGTTTACATATATTCTCATACATGTAGGAGAATACATTTCTATCAGTTTAATGAGTTAGCTGATTGATCTCAGAACAAGGCATTCCTGTATAAATTGTATTAAATTAGCTTTAGAACCAAAAGACCACACCTTATAATTATCGTGTAGAAAGTTAATTTAGTTAGGGTTAGGACCAAAAGGTCTTTTTTTATATAGTTATTATTGTATAAGCGGTTATATTTACAATCAGGATCTAAAAAGACCATTCCTTATGATTATTGTAATAAAGATAGCATTGATGTCTATCCTCTATAGAGCATATGTATGTATAAGTACTAGAAGACATACAATTCAAACAAATGTTATATTTATGAATTCATACATATATAGAATTATATTTTAAGTTTATTGAGATCAGAGTTAAAGATACAGTAAATGTGTTATATTTATAATATATTAATACTACGATATATAAAATTAAAAAACTTTGTTAAAGAAATAAATTGCATATCAATTAATGATTATACTTTGTAAATAAATTACTGTTACATAATTTAATTTTATTAAATAAAATAAATTAAACGTCATTTAATAAGTACAATAAATAAATTATTATTACATGATTTGTTACTTTGTTTATGTAAGATTCTGGTCTACTTTTATTCATTGGGGGTAACTTAGGTTCTCTGTGATTTAACCCGGCATTAGAAATGGGGCTGTGTAATGGTTACCTTATTATATTGAATAAAATATTGTTTGAAATATACATGTGTTAATTTATTTTCTCATGATTAAAGCCAGATGGTGCCTGTGTAATTAACATATGGTGGCTAGAAGAGTTGTAAAATGGATGGAAGGGAATAATGTAATGGGGGAAATGCAAGGAGGTTTTAGATTAGATAGGCGTATAGGAGATAGTTTATTTGTAGTTACACAACTTATGGATATGAGTAGGAATTCAGGTAAACAGTTATATATGAGTTTTATAGATATAGAGAAGGCATATGATAGAGTAAATAGAAATAGATTATGGCGTATAGGAGATAGTTTATTTGTAGTTACATAACTTATGGATATGAGTAGGAATTCAGGTAAACAGTTATATATGAGTTTTATAGATATAGAGAAGGCATATGATAGAGTAAATAGAAATAGATTATGGATAAGTTTAGCAAATTTGGGAATGGATGAAGCTTTAGTGGATATTATTAAGAAATTATATGAAAATAATTGCTATACGTATTAATTAGGGAATATAGAATCAGTTAAAGTTAAAAACAGGGTGGGACTAAGGCAAGTATGCCCTTTGTCAACTATTTTGTTTGTGTTGTATTTGAGTGAAATGGAGAGAGCAATAGAAAGATTAGGAAGAGGGATAGAGATACCGTTAATAGGTAGTAAGAGAGTATATATTTTGTCAGGTCTTTTTTTTTGCGTATGATATATTTTTGTGTGCAGAAAGAAGAGAAGATATGGAAGTTATGCTGAGGACATGTGCAAGGATGGGTAAAGAGATTGGGATTAAATTTTGTGAAGAAAAATAAAGTATAATGATAGTTAATACTGGGGAAAGAGAAGATGTAGAAATTTTTATTGGGAGATATTAAGTTAAGTGTGGTGAATAGATATAGTTATTTGGGAATTATTTTAAGTAATCAGAAAAATTATTTGGATGAATGGGAGAAAAAATTGATAAATAAAGCAAAGAAAAGAAAGGGATTGATAAACAAATTAACAGTGTTTTCATATAATAAATATGATGCAGCTAGAATTATATGGAAGGGAGTTGCAGTAGCAGGGTTTATATATGGTAATGATGCATTATGTGATAGTACAGGGGTATTAAATTACTTAGAAAAAGTTCAAAGGGAAGTAGGAAGACATGCATTGAATACAGATGTATGGACAGCAGAGGAGGCAATTCAAGGAGAAATGGGATGGTCAAGTTTTCATATGAGAGATGCAAAAAGTAAAATGAAAATGTTTGGAAGATTGCAGTTTATGGATAATAAAAGAATAGCCAAAATAGTACTTAATTGGGTTATGAGTAAAGGGCAGGTAACAAGATGGGTGAGAAAGGTAATGCGGTATGCAAAAGATTTGGATAAAGAATTTATATCAGTATATTTGTACAAAAGATGGGATGATTGTGTTAGGAGGAGGAATGGGATAAAAGAATAGATTTATTAATAAAGAATGGGGAGTTAGAGAGATGGAGCACTAGTATGGAGAGTAAAAAGGGTTTAAATATATATAGAAATAAACAGAATATTAGGTGCGAGTTAATATATGATAATAATAAGGAAAGTAGTTTATTGTTTAAGGCTCAAGCGGGATCTTTAGCAACAAGAGAATATACATGTAAGTGGAAAAATATGAGTGATTTAGTCTGTAAATTATGTAAGGAAGGAATAGAAAATATTAGGCATCTGTTAATTGAATGTAAATGTTTGAAAACAGAAAGGGCACATATAATGAAGTTATGGAAGAATAAATATGAAAAAAGTGATTATACAGAAAGTGGATTATTGGTTTTTATACTGGGTTTGGGAAAAGATAAGGGGGATTTAGATATAAAGGCCATAGAGTTGACAAAGATTATGCTGTGGAAATGGGATGGAGCAGAATATGGAAAAACTTAGACTGGGGAATGGAAAATAAAGTGGCTAACAGGTTTCTCTGGGCATAATTGTTGAGAGATTCTTGACTCCGTTTAAGGAGAAGCTACAGTACATCACATCATATATAGTGGGAGAAATGCAAGGAGGTTTTCGACTGGATAGGTGTATAGGAGATAATTTGTTTGTAGTTACACAACTTATGGATATGAGTAGGTATACAGGTAGACAGTTATATATGTTTTTTTTTATAGATATAGAGAAGGCATATGATAGAGTAAATAGAAATAGATTATGGGTAAGTTTACTAAATTTGGGAATGGATGGAGCTTTAGTGGATATTATTAAGAAATTATATGAAAATAATTGCTATACATATTAATTAGGGAATATAGAATCAGTTAAAGTTAAGAATGGGGTGGGACTAAGGAAAGGATGTCACCTATTTTGTGCTTGTTGTATTTGAGAGAAATGGAGAGAGCAATAGAAGGATTAGGAAGAGGGAATAGAGATACCATTAATAGGTGGCAAGGGAGTATATACATTATCGGTTCTTTTATTGGCAGATGATGTCTTTTTGTGCACAGAAAGAAGGGAAGATATGAAAGTTATGCTGAGGACATGTGCAAGGGTGGGTAAAGAGATGGGGATTAAGTTTAGTGAAAAAAAATCAAAAGTAATGATGATTAATACTGCGGAAAGAGAAGACAGAATTTTTATTGGGGGATATAAAGTTAAGTGTGGTGAATAGATATAACTATTTGGGAATCGTCTTAAGTAATCGGAGAAACTGCTTGGATGAATGGGAGAAAAAATTGATAAATGAAGCAAAGAAAAGAAAGGGGTTGATAAAGAAATTATTCAGTGTTTTCATATAATAAATATGATGTAGATAGAATTATATGGAAGGGAGTGGCGGTAGCAGGGTTAACATATGGTAATGATGCAGTATGTGTTACAGGGTTAATATATGGTAACGATGTGGTATGTGTTAGTAAAAGGGTATTAGATTACTTGGAAAAAGTACAAAGAGAAGTAGGAAGACATGCTTTACATGCAGGTGTGTGGATAGCAAAGGAGGCAATTCAAGGAGAAATGGGATGGTCAAGTTTTTATATGAGAGATGCAAAATAAAAATGTTCGGTAGATTGCCGTTTACGAATAATAAAAGAAAGACCAAAATAGTATTTAATTGGATTGTGAATAAAGGGCAGGTAACAAGATGGGTGAGAAAGGTATTGCGGTATGCAGAAGATTCGGATAAAGAGTTTATGTCAGTGTACTTGTACAAAAGATGGGATGATTGTGTTAGGAGAATTGTTGGGTGTTAGAGTGGTAAGGAATGGGATAGAAGAATAGATGCATTAATAAAGAATAGGTAATTGGAGAGTTGGAGAACTAGTATGGAGAGCAAAAGGAGTTTAAATATATATAGAATTAAACGGAATATTGGGTGCGAGTTAATTTATGATAATAGCTAAAAAAGTAGTTTACTGTTTAAGGCTCGAATGGGATCTTTAGCAACAGGGGATCACATACGTAAATGGAAAAACGTGGGTGATTTAGCCTGCAAGTTGTGTAAGGAAGGCATAGAAAATATTAGGCACCTGTTAATTGTATGTAAATGCCTGAAAGCAGAAAGGAAACAAATAATTAAGCTGTGGAAGAATAAATATAAGGAAAGTGATTATACAGAAAGTGAATTATTGATTTTTATGCTGGGTTTGGGGCAAAGATAAGGGGATTCAGATATAAAGGCCATGAAGTTGACAAAGATCATGTTGTGGGAATGGGAAGGAACAGGATATGGGAAAACTTAGGGTAGGGAATGGAAAGTTAAAGTGGTTAAAAGATTTCTCTGAGCATAGTTACCGAGAGATTTCTGACTCCATATCAGAAGTTACAGTTCACCGCATCAAATAAATGAGAAAATGTAAAAATAGTGGAATATCTTAATCTGACCATTACGTAATAATCCCATCTGTTTGTAAACTTTTGATGCCCAACATGTAGGACATGCGATTGAAAGAAGTGTTATATTTATGAATTTATACATGTATAGAATTATATTAAAGTTTCCTAAAGTCAGGGTTAAAAGTATGGCAAATGTGTTATATTATCTATGAATATATTAATACTATGATGTATAAAGATTAAAGAACTTGATTATAAGAAATAAATTGCATATCAATTAATGATTATACTTTGTAAATAAATTACTGTTCATTATTTTGTTAATTTTATTAAAGAAAATAATTAATAAGTACTCTTGTAAATAAATTATTATTACATGATTTGCTACTTTATTTATGTATGATTTCATGGCCTACCCTCATTCATATTTATTGTAAATTTTTAGATCATTCAGAGTGAGGATCTCGATTTTTAGTTGTTGTAAACTCATATTTGCCTGAGTTAGATGAATGATATGGTTGTCCAGACAATTTTTTTTTTTTTTTATATTGTAAAAAAAAAAAAGCAACAAGAAGGCAAGTTGTGTCATGAAGAAGACATACAAGTGTATGTGGTGTTCTAGAGAATGTTGTAACATTGTTAGTGGTGCATATCCAGTTACAATTGCATAGCACATAAGTTTATTGCATTTAAAAATTTTGAATATTATTAAAATGGAGAATGAAAATAAAAAGAATGAAGAGCAGCAGGAATTATTGGAAGCAAACACTTCTGGAATAAGCTGTGAAGAATATAGTTTAGAGACTTCAGATATTGACAATGTCCATCCAGATAGTCATTCATCGACATTAATAACTAAATATGCATGAGAGTACATCAACATCATTACAGTTAGACATGATGCAAATGATTAACACATTATTTAGACAAAAATGGAGCAAATAAACGAAACTATGCAAAATTATCAAAAAGCTAATCAAAAGCAGTTGGATGAGCATTATAAATATATGGCTCACAAGATGGCTAATTTATACAAACCATTTAAATCAGAAGATAAAGTAGATGATTTAAAGTAAAGAGATGATGAGCAAAAAATGAGCAAGTACAAATATAAGAAGAAAAATAATTTACTTGTTATTCTAAAACCATTTGTAAATATTATAAGAAGCAGATAAAATGCAGGGTCATTCTTCATCCATCATCAATGAATGTTGTTTTGATAAAGATATAGTTAGCAATTGGGAGGGATAGAATATTCTTTGCATTAGAGTTGCTGACGTTACGATTTATACTTTTTTTTTTCTGTAATCATAATAACTCTTTTTATCATTTATGATTGATTTTTTTTTTACCTAATTAATTATGTTAAGTTTTCTATGAACATGTATAAATACGGGGAACCTCATTAAATTGCTTAATATAAAGTTTTAATTATTTTGAAATGAAATAACTAAACAAGTTAATTAAATATGTTTTATTCAAAAGTATTGAATAGCGTGATGGACATATCTTAATGAAGAAAGAAAACTGCTTTTTTTAATTTAAAGAAATGGAAGATTTTTTTTAAAAATATTTTTATTGAGTACTGCTAGATTTTTAAATATTATTCTTCAAAAATGTCTTTATTTCTTGATGAGAATAAAACTGCAATAATTACAATTTTTTTTTTTTTTTAATGATGAAATAATGGATTTGGCATTCTCATTATATAAATAATAAATTGTTTTTAAATTTTAGTTTTAAAAAATTGGAAAAATAGAAATTAGATTTGAATTCTTCTAAAAAATTTAATCTAATTAGATGGTAGGAAAATAGTTAAGCATATAATTTAAATGTGTCTTATATTAATACATATTTTGATTTTGAGGAAGATAGGAGAATTTTGCTTCAATGAAGTTGAATTTAATATATTGTTTAGTTTATTAGTTGAAATATCCAGATTTTATATCAGAGGTTATAAATAAATATAGTCATGGCTGAATTAAAGAAGTTTTGCTTTTGTAATTACATAATAAATTTTTTGATAATTGATGTTATTTTTAATGATTCACATCATTTAAATAATAATAAAAACATGTTTTTAACTTCTATATCATCATCAACCATTATCAATCCACTGCAAGATGAAGGTCTCTCCAAGTTCAATCCATCTTCTCCGATCTTTAGCTTCTCTTCACTACATCACCCCTGCATACTTTCTTATTTCATCCATCCATCTCACATGTGGTCTCTTTCTGGGTCTTTTACAATCTCTGGGAATCCAGGTCCAGTTATTATCATCTCTTCTAGCAATATGTCCAGCCCAACTCCACTTCAGTCTTTTAATTTTTTCAATGAGGTCAGTAACACCTGTTTGTTCTCTTACCCATATATTGCGTTTTCGATCTCTTCTTGTTACTCCCAACATGCATCTCTCCATACTTCTTTGAGTAGCCTGAAGTCTCTGTATTGCTCTTCTATTAAGTGTCCAAGTCTCACATCCATAAGTAAGAACTGGTAAAACACATTTATTAAAAATCTTCCTTTTCAAACACATAGGCATATTTCCTTTTAGTATCAAGTTATTTCTACCAAAAGCACTCAGACCAAGTTTAGTTCTATGATTAATTTCATCCATCATATTTCCATCTGTATTAATAATCTGACCAAGGTATTTGTAGCTGTTAACTTTTTCTAACTCTTCATAATCAATCTTTATTTTTATATTTTGAGAAAATCCATTGAACATTACTTTAGTGTTTTTAACATTTATCTTTAGTCCTACTTTCATCTAATAACTTCTGCAACATTTCCTGCAGCTCTAAAGCATTATTTGCAAAAACAACTATATCATCTGCAAAATTTAAATGACTTAAATAATCTCCATTTACTTTCACTCCTTTAGCTTCCCATTTTAATCCACAAAGTACTTCTTGCAGCACTGCTGTAAATAGTTTTGGAGATATGGAGTCACCCTGTTTTACACCCTTCTTAATGTTGACTTTCCTAGTATCATTATGTAATCTAATTGTTGCTGTTGCATTTTTATAAATATTCTTTAAAATTTGGCAATATCCTGGATCTATGATCTATACTTTGATGATCCAATGCTTTAACCACTGAAGAAATGTTTATAGAATCAAATGCCTTTTCATAATCTACAAATACAAAGCATAATGGCAACTCATATTCTTTTGTTCTTTCTATAATTTCTCTCAATACCTGGATATGATCTACTGTACTAAAACCACTTTTTTATTCAGCTTGTTCTCTTTGTTGGTGGAAATTCAATGTTCTCTGTATACGAGTTGTAATTATCTTGGGAAAAATTTTGTATAAAACTAATAAAAGGCTGATAGGTCTGTAATTTCTAATATATCTTCTTTATCAGCTTTTTTAAATATTAATATTAATACTGCATTCTTCCAATCATCTAGTACAGTGTTTCCCAACCTGTGGTACGCGTACCACTGGTGGTACGCGAAAAATAATCAATAATGGCGGACATAAAAATAAAAATAAATCAAATCATAAAAATATCATAGAAATGTTTTTTCCTATAATTCATAAAAATTATTTTAATTAATAATATTATACTGTAAAGTTGTTAATACGTACAGTCGATAACGATCTTTAATGTTAATGATAAAATTGAAAGTATGATTAAGAAATTAGATTTTTGGAAACAGTGTATCGAAAACAATCAAACGGAAGTATTCGAAATTCTACATATTTTTTTGTTTGAAAATAAGATTAGTCTGTCTCAAGATATACGAGAAAATATAATAGCACATTTAACAGGATTAAAATTGTCTTTCATGGAATATTTTCCAAAACCCGAAAACACAAATGATAATTGGATTTCAAACTCCTTCTATGAAGAGAATTTAGAAAAAGCTACATCATTATCAATAAAGGATAAAGAAAATTTAATAGAATTATCATGTGACAGAACTTTACAAGTAGAATTCAAACGACACAATCTAAGTAATTTTTGGTTAAACATTAAAGAATATGAACAACTTTCTGAGAAAACTTTTAAATTATTATTACCGTTTACTAGTACGGAATTAGTAGAAAGAGCTTTTTCTTCATATATTTTTTTAAAAAATAAGTATCGAAACAGATTGAATGCATGCATCTTTTGAACCAAATTTCAAAAAATTATGTTCTTCGAAACAAGCACAAGAATCTCATTAAATTTATTTTATAAAAATATTTGATTATGATAAGAAAATATATTAATTGGTTTTTTATAATTTTGTGTTTTTATTAAAACCATTTATTAGTAAACGAAATATGACAAAATAGTAGATAAACATGAAACTTTGAACAAATACATACATAAATATATATATATGTTACAGTGAGTTTATAATTTCAGTGAGTTAATAATCCGGCGTGACGTTTAGGCGAGTTTCAATGTAATTTGTCTCATTATGTGATGTGAATACATACATGGTCACCCTATAATATTTATAATGCAAATAAAATAACACACTCGCAATAACAAATTTTACGAAATACAATCATTTTTACGAAGATGTACAATTTAGCGTGATGTACTACCAAGTGGTACGCGAGCCAAAAAAGGTTGGGTAACATTGATCTAGTACATCTTTATCATTTAGACATTTGGTATATAACTTTGCTAAAATTTTATTTATTTCTTCCTCTGCTTCTTTTAATATATCAATTATAATTCTTTTATTATCTGGAGCCTTTCTTTCTTCATAAATTTAATTGCATGTCTCACTTCTTCATGTAAAATTCTGGGCAATTGGGAAGATATAATAGATATAGGAGGTACATGTTCTTTATTACTATATAATTCTTGATAGAAGTCTTCTACCCATTTCATGAAGCTATCTCTCTTTTTAGTAATAATTCCATCTTTTTTTTTTATTGCAGATATAAATTTTCTACCGATACCAAAATGTTGTTTTACACTCTCGAGACTTTTATTCTCTTCTACAGCTTTCCTTGCTAGTTCACAGTTATACTTGTTTATATCATTTTCAACTCTTTTCTGCATCATTTTTGTATGTCTTCATATTCTTTCTTTTCTTCATAAATCCTCTAATCTCAGTAGAAATTTTATTGGTCAATTGCTGCTTTTTTCTACCAGCTATCTTTGTTACAGATTTTAAAAGTGTATCAGTTATTTTCATATTAATTTCATTCAAATCTGACTCATGTTCAAAATCAACTAATACTTGAAACCGATTTGTAAGATCTAATTTAAATTCATTAGATGTTTTTCTTAATAATTTTTGTCTCTCTAGTTTTGCATTAACATGTATCTAACTAATCGATGATCACTTCCTGTGATTTATTAAGAACATTACAGTCTTGTAATATGTATTTTCTATTAGTCAAAGTATAATCCGATTCTGCTGTACCTTCATTTGGATGCTTCCATGTCCATTTCCTTTTAACATTTTTCTCAAAAAAAGAATTCATAATATAAAGTTTTTCTTTTTCTGCAAACTCCACAAGTCTATGTCATCTCTCATTTCTATTACCGTAACCAAAATTACCTGTAGCACTTTCATCTTTCATGTGTTTACTCTGATCAAAAGCCTTTTGTACATCCGTATAAAAATCTTCTACTACTTCATCACTATGAGAACTTAGTTGGGGCATAAACCTGAATTATCTGCATTTGGTATCTGTTATTAAGTTGTTAACTAATCTTGCCACTCTGTCCGATACACCATCAAACTTCACATTGTTGTTCTTACACTTTTTATTTATAATAAATCCTACTCCATTTATATTTCCAATATTTGTACTTTTATAGTAGAGTACATGTCCACTTTTTAAATCAATTATCTCTTCACCTTTTCTTCTAACTTCACAAAGTACAATAATGTCCCATTTACTTCTTCTAATTCTTGCAATCTTCCTTCACTTGACAGTGATCTGCAGTTGTAAGTACCTAAATAAAAAGTGGGGTCCACAATCAGGGGATTCTTAGCACCCTCTACCTTCGTCCACCAACTGCTGCCTTGGTTGGTGACTTTGTAGGCTTCTGGGAATAAGGGCCATGATTTATTTTTGTCTGTCATGATTGTATATATCTATATTGGAAAAATATTTATCATTTACACATACATTTATTCTGCCTTATCAGGCAACTGAGAAGGAAGACCAGGGTGTTTCTTGATCTTAAATTCGGAGGTAAAAAGCCATTAAACTCACCATGCTGGCTAATGTGTGTTGGTGAGCAGCCCATCCATGTTCATATACTATATGAATAATCACATAGTAATAACAGCTGCAATGATAAGAACGTATGGAGTGGACATTAGGAATTTGTCCTGCTCGGTTTCTTTAATGCCTCCAAGAGGAATCAAAGGGTATTTTTTCAGTTCATAGGAAACTCCTTTCTGCAGCCACCTTCTTTCTATGTATATATATATATATTTTAAGATCAAAATATTTACCCCTGTTAAAATTCTTCTTTCTCAGTTTGTTTTTAATATACTGTATTAATTCGAATATAAGACATCATTGAATTTAAATTGCAGGAGGATTTTAAACTCTAATAATTGGAGAAAAAAAAAATTAAAATGATTTTTTTGAAAAATAGTTACTTAAATAGGAACTAATATACATACAATAAGCTCGCCATTTAATTGTGAATCTTCTTCAGACATACTTTCACATTCTATATCTTCACTTTCAGAACTTGAATTCTCATCCTCACTATTGTAATAGGGTATATCATCTTCAGGCTAATTAAATTATTAGCAATGCAACATTTTAAGAAAGATTTTTTTGATAATTTTTTCAGGTATGTCTTTCCAAAATTGTAAAATCCACTGAAAATTATATGCATATTGTTTGCATTACAATTTTTTTTTTTTAGTATAATTAACATAATGTTTTTTTTTTTAAAAAAAAAAAAAAATTTTTTTTTTAAATACCGTATTGGCATTTAATTAATGTTACCAATAATTTTTTTTTCTTTTGATTATAAAAGCCTTTTCTGAAATGCAAATTAATAATTTATTAGATTATTAAAGTAAATGAAAGTTATTTAAAATTAAATTTCTGTTTATAATTAACAAAAGTAATCTATAGTGGTCAACATAAATTGATTTTTATCATCCAATTATAAACCGCAGCCATATGTCATTGATTTCTTTCTCAATTTGCTTTTGTGTAATAAAATCTATTGAAATCTGAATCTTTCTAAAATAATTTATATTTTTACAAGTATTCTCTGAAAAACATTATAAATCTGTAAAAAAGATTCTAAAACATGTTTCACTTTGAAAATCAAAGCAAAGATATTAAAACTATGACAAGCATTCTTGTGTAGAGAACAAGAAACAACCACAAAGTGAAGGTAGATTCTTATTTATTGTAGTATTGATTTTTTAGTTGTAAAAAAATTACAAATGTTATTCTGTTCAGTTTTCTTGATAAAATTCGTAAAATCGGCAAAGTAACAAGATTCTAAAACATGTTTTCGCTTTGAAATCAAACCGAAGATATCCGACCTTTAAAATCATTGACAGGCACCCTCTTGTGTAGAGAACAAGAAACAATTAGAGTGAAGGCAGGTTTTTATCTCATTATTGTATTGATTTATTCATAAAAAAAAAAAAATCTAAAAGTTATTCACTACAATTTTCTTGATAAAATAATGGTAAAATCTGTAAAATAATTGTAAAAGTAGTGGTTTGAGAGAAAGTTAAAGCCGTTTACAAAATTGATCCAATAAATATTGACATTTCATGTTAAATCTTTATTCTTTTGATTAAAAAAGAGTTGACATGCTATTCTATACAGGTCAATGATTATAATATTATATGCATGTATTGCGTAAAGCAAAGATCTGCAGAAATAAGATGTTAAAAGTTTTTGTTCCCAATTTAAGACATACACATCATTTATGGGTCCAAAATTTGAAGAAAAAAAAACAAATGCATCTTATTATTCAAAGTAATATTATAATGTATGAATTCATATATTTATTTGTTTTTTGAACTACTTTTTTACAATAAATTCTTATATTATATAGGTGAAAGACTAATAAAAATGCACTGTTTTATTTTAGGAGTTACTAAAAAAGTGCAGTCAGTGTATGGAATTGATTAGAGCAGCCAAAGATAGGCAAGCTGCAGAAGCCAATAAAAATGCAACAATTCTTTTAGAAGAACTTGACATGGAAAAAACGAGGGAAGAAAGTAAAAAGGCTGCTGCAGCTCGACGAAGAGAAAAAAAGCGGCAGAAGAAAAAAGAAAAACAGATGAAGGAGAATGGGTAAAATTACTGGTTTTTTAAATGATAAGATTAACATTTATTTAATAGTGATAGGAATTGTCTATATATTTTTTTAAGTTGTTGCAAGATATATACCTAAATCCAATTTGGATACAGTTATATAATACAAAAATGTAATGTATTTATTGATAAAAATATTTGTTAAATTTATGTCTTAAAGATTAAAAAAATAATTTTAACAATATTTTATAAAATCTAAAAAAAATTGTAATGTTTAATTTCCTTTAATTTTATGTTTTAAACAACTTTTATTCACCAAAAGCAAGCTAATATAAGAGATAGCAAAATAGTATTGAACTATTTATGGTTTGTTCCAGGATATGCATAATTACAAGAATTTCTCCATTAACTATAGGCATCTACTTTGAAATAGCTTTAGGTATGTGATTTGAAATAAATATGAACTTTAAAATGGAAGTTCAAAAAGTAGCAGGCTTTGATTTTTATGAGTTGTTACTGCTTAATGATTTCCAAGTTTAGTAGACCATGAAGATAATTTGAAATAGAAAAGCATTTTTGTATCACACATTAATTCAAAACTTGATTAAATTAATCAAAAAAATATTAATTGTTACATGGGGTGGAATGTTGATGCTAATGTTATTTATTAGACTGAACAATAGAAGCTAATGTTAGTTATCTACTGCAGATTCCACGTTATTATTCAATTGAAGTTTATGAAAATGCTTTTGAAAAAATAGTCTGTGTGGATCAAAAAAATTGAACTAAGTAATAAAAAAAAAAAATACTAATTATTGCACAGACTAGAACACTTGCTACTTTATAGCCCAGGCATTTCTCAAGCAAATTCTGCTTTTCATGCGGGAAATTTTACGCGGGATCGTTTAGGGCGAATTATTTTATCAAAAATTGAAGTGAAAAACATCAGAATTGTATTTATAGGAAAATTTATTAATAATCAAAATATTTAAATAATAATATTGATGTATTTTGTTCAAATTGACAATTGTATAGCTTTGCTGTGGGTATTGTAACAGACAGCAGGCATCCAATATTCATCATCATTGTGTGCCACTAGACCTCTGGCCTAGAAAATTTATAGCTTATTGATGACGATATCAAGTATAAATGCTTACCACAGCTATACCATTACTCATATATCTAAAATTGCTTCTAGATTGCGGAGAGCAGAGATTCTTGGCCAATAATTGGCAGAGCAGACAACAGTAAACAAAACACTGGCCAAATCTAACAATCAACAATGTTTATTAACAATTTTACAATACATAGTATACAATCCAATTATGGGTTTAAATACCAGAGTTATTTTAATATGGCAGGGTTTGAATATTAATCAATTTTTTTCAAGTAACCATATAGTGTATTTGATAGCTGGTAGACTAAATATTACACTTCCTCCAAAATTTTACATTTAATACTATTAAATAATCCCTGAAATTTGGTAATGACTCAACAGTTTATCTAGATAGGTGCACATACATTTTTTACATTGGCATTAACAAACAATCAACACTCTAGCAGTCTTAATTACTAGATATGCTCTCACATTCACACTATTAACTCTATATGATGAGCATTGTATCCAACCAATAAAAAATGAAAGGGAACAATAATAAATAGGCCTATTAATTATCTGCGCTAGAAAGCAAAAATATATAGATAATCATGAAAAAAAAATTCTCTTTACCTATTGGAAAACATACACATCTGCGAACATCTCAAGCCAGAATAATAAAATGACGGTGGACCAAAACATATAAAAGAAAACTCCTGTGATGGATATATATCTGGGATTGCTATATACAATGCACACATATAGATATATTAATTTTTTAAATTTCAGATGTGTGTGATGCGAATAGAGTAAACGAGGAAAACTGCCCATACTTTTGAACAGTGTATCAAACAATGTATAAAGTTATGTGCACACTTTTATAGTAATGATTTTTAAAATAAAAAAAATCATAAGTACTATTAATTATCTATCTCTTAATTTATTTTTTCTATTAAAACTTCTCATTAAAAGTAAAGTGGATTATGATTAACAATCATGGAAGTGACTTTTTAAATAAAACATTATGCTAGGAAAAGAAAAAGAAGGAAAAATTAAAACTTATAATAGTTTTCATGTCTTCATTTATTGATTTTTTAATCTTGTAGAGAGCATTTGTCATAGTATTTTTTTTTCATATTGAGAAGTGCATTTAATTGTACAGCATATTTAATGGTGGCTAGCAGTTTGTTGATTTCTCAGCAAGTAATGTTGCCATCCAGTGGCTATAGGCTACATACTAGAGAGTGAAGTTTATTTCTTAAAGCTTTAGCTGTTCAAGGTTTTAATCCGACTGCTAATAAAAATTGTTGATAAAGCGTGCTAACCAGGCAAAGATAACGATCACAAATAAAAGAATGAAAGACAGAATGAAAATATAATTCTGAGCTGGTCTTTTTATAGCATTTAATTTTTAATTAATTAGCCCACTCATTTACCAAGAATTTTACATTTTTTTAATTAGATAACCCAGTATATAATTAAGTATTTATTTATATAGTGCTATGTTGATAAATTGTAAATGTAAATTAGCGATCAGGCTAATGCACATGTGCTTTACAGATAACTAACTATATGTAAATAATACTAACATTTTCAAATACAAGATAAAGTCTTTAGAAAAGGTAGAATGAATCCATCTAACTTTTCGACCCAAACGTTTAGATTTACTAAAACTTCCTTAATCTTCCAAGTCAAGAATTATTTTTATTTAATGGATTTACCAAGCATTTTTAATTAGATCAATCTGTAAGTTTACAGATAACAGAATATTAAAAATAGGAACAAGACTTCATAAAATGAATAATTAAGGATAGTTTTATAAAGTTTTTTTTATATTTTACAATCCAAAATAACATTGTCTGAACTATAATAAATAAAACCAACTAATGTGTGTACAAACTTATATGGAAAAAAAACACGAGCTGAAATTAAGCTTATGTTTTGCCACCCATGAAATATTTTAACGTAACTTAGATAGTGAGATAGCTGCATGCTAAAAGTCAAATGTCACATAGAAAAAAAATACCAACATTTTTATTTCAAACCGTTAAACTGAATATATATACAAGATAAATAGCATATATATATAATATTGTTTTTACATTGCTAAGATAAAAAATATATACAAATTAAGTATAATATAGATGTCGGTATTGTTTGTGATTGTGCTTATTTGTTTTTGTTATACAAGTCTTGAGGCATATTTAAATAATAATGATAACCAAACAGATCTGTATATATAGGGACAAACTGGGTGTAAGCCAACTAGTCCTCATGCCATCTACATTTGTTAATGTAATTTTCAGATCTGCACAAATTTATATTTTATGTTTAGTTGACTTTAGTATATTTGTTTTCATTTAAACATGTACATAGAGTTTTCTATTGTTTGAATTTTTTTAAAATTAAGGATAAGTAATTTTTTTGCTTATTTATTCATCATATGTACTGTATAAATTTATATATTGAATACTTGTTAATATCTAAGTATTTTGCATAGATAAACATTTATTTGTGTAAATATAATAAATATTTAAATTTATTATAATATCTGCTTTTAGAATTTACTCTATGCAAAATAGGATTTTATATCTATACCATAATTATGAGAAATATTTTAGAAATAATCTATGTACTGATCAAAATTATCCCACAAATAATTGTACTCTTGCTTAATATATTATTTTGTTTAATAACAATATCTTATAAATATATGTTTAAATATATTTCTATTTAAAAATACAATAGAATATAATTAAAAAATTGGAAATATTTTATCTATAATATTTATATTGTATTACTATTATAATACAATAGTTAAATAAATTTTTTAAGAATTGTTTTTTTTGATATACTGTATGCTTGCTTATCTTTATTGTTAGAGGAAAAATAGATCAATTACAATTTCTGATATATAAAAGTAATATAGTATTTTTTATTTTGGATTCTACTTTTAATTAATTAGCTTTTTTAAAAAAAAAAAAGGGGGGGGGGGTAAAATTCGTTGTCATTTATGTTTAGACTTTTTTAAAATTTAGAATTTATTAAAGTATTATATTATTATCTGAGAATTAAATTTTTATTTTCAAATATATTATAAATATAAATTATTTTGGTTTTGTTACTATTTGACATTAGGCAAACTGTGATCATATTACTTTAATTTTTATAGCTTGAAGGTCATTAACATAAAATATTAGAATCCTTTTAATAATAAATGAATACTTTGATATCACATATTCAATAATAATTTTAAAGTGTGTTTATATTTTGAAATAAAGTTTAGATTTAAAAAAAAAAAGTCATAATATAAAGAACTTTTTTTTTCTTTCAAACTATTAAAAAATGACTTTTATATGAACATAGTACAGTCTTTATAAGATTGGGCAAAAAAAAAAAATTGAAGGTAATTGCAAATATTATTTGTAGTATAAAATCCTCCTTAAAAAAATATAGTTACATGTTTCCAAATTTATATTTGAATTAGGTTTGTGATGTTTTAAAAAATATGATGCCTCCAAATAAACAATTTAACTAAAAGATAACATTTTGCTCTTTGTCTGAAAAAAAGCTAGATGATCAAAGAAATTTCAATTTTTGATTATAACAAATTTTTTGAAATAAGTGAGTCTCTTGGTTTCTTTTTTGAAGTCTTAAAAAAATTGAGCAAAACAAATTCCTAATGACTACTTTGTATTCTTGTCATGGTAACCAAACATGAATTAGCTACTCTCACTAATATGTATCATTCAGCCTGGTGAGTTTACTGACTTTTTATCTTTGAATTTAAAGTCAAGAAACATCATGGTCTTTCTTTTTCAGTGGCTGATAGTTTTTAACTGAAATATCTGTTGGGTTTTTTTGAATGCGAAGTAAATGTCTGTGTGAATGATCTTTTTTTTTTTGTTTCATTGAGATATTTACAATCATGACAGACAAAACTAAATTATAGATCTTATTCCGAGAAAGTTTTAATTATAGTCAACTAAAGCTGTGATTGGTGGCATAGGGTAAGCAGAAGATGCTAAGAATATCCTGATTGCAGACCCAGATCTATCATTTAAATATTTCTAACTGTAAATCGCTTTCAAGTAAATGAAGATTAAATGAATTGTAATATTTATCTAATATTAAATGGGACATTATTAGACTTTGTGAGGTTAGAAAAAGGGTGAAAATACAATTGATTTAAAAAGTGAACATGAACATTGCTACAAAGTCATATTAAAAGCACAATTCTTATAATGACTACATCTTCCAAATCGCCAAGCATTATAAATGAAGAGATGAGATTTGCAGTTAAATCTATAAAGAAGGAAAAATCTCCAGGAAATAATGAAATTATCATTAAAGCAGATGAAGAATTAGAATTAAAACTATTTACAAAATGTATAAATGATAAAAATTATCAAAAATTTGCAAGAAAGCAATCATAATATTATTTAAGAAACAGGATTAAAAATATATTACAACTAGATTTTTAAATGGTTTTAACTCGGTGGATCATATTAGATATTGAAAGAAGTTAATTTATAAAAAGGGGTCTTGATTTATAAGCATTTTCACAATGATTAAAGCTCTATAGCATCAAGATATAAAATCGGGAATTGTCATCCATATTCTCAAAGAGTATCCAAAAGCAAAGAAGTTATTAGATTATGTTGTAACATTAAAAACATTAACGGTAAGGATGTATAACAAAACTTTTTTCAACAGTTTTAGAAGAAATATTTTGTGAATGAAAATGGGAAAAGCTAAGGGAATATTATATTGATTTTGAGATGATATGGTAGTTTTTGCAAATAAGTGCTTTAGATTTAAGAAATGTTGCAAAAGGAAAACTGAAAATTGATCAGTGATAAGTACAAAAAAGGTAATATTCAATGAATTTTCTCAGAAATAGAAAAGGATTAATAATTGGGATTTCGAAGTTACTTATACTGATGAAAACATAATGAAAGAAATTGATTATAGAAATAAACTTGGATGGAGTGATTTGTGTTTGAAAAGGGAAGTTTTTAATAGATGTTATATTTTTATATTGGACTACTGACTTGTCTTTGGCAGGATGGCTGTTGGTTAGAGCATTACCTTAAAATTGAAGAATTTAAGGACCCAGGTTCGAATCCCATGTTAGTACTGTCACTGGTCAGGCCAGCAACATCTGAAGAAGAGGGGAAAATAATACCTCTCAAAATGTTGTGCATATACTAACCTGTTTATATGTGGTATTACTAACAGTTGAATGTATTGGGAATATTTAAATAAAGTTAAATTTTTCTAAAGATATTCAATATGCATATTAGATGATGGAAATAGACCAACATAAAAAATACAACTAGAACCCCATTATCACAAACCTTTAGGAAAATACATTATAATAGATGTGTTTTGCTAATTTTCATGATCCGAGACTTAGTTATTTAAAAACAATAGTCTTCAGAAAACTCAATGAAATATATATTGGGAATAACAAAAAAAGAATCAAAAACATAGTACTTAGATGAGAAAGCAAACAGATATCATTGAAAAAATTAAGACACTGAAAATGGATTGGGTTATGATTGTTTTTGCAAATAAATGCTTTAGATTCAGGAAATGTTGCAAAAGGAAAACTGAAAATTGATCAGTGATAAGTACAAAAACGATTAATATTCAATGAATTTTTGGATAAAAAGAAAATAAAAATTGATAATCAAGATTTAGAAATTACTTATTCTGATGAAAACATAATGAATGAAATTGATTATAGAAACAAACTTGGTTGGAGTTCTTTGTGTTTGAAAAAAGGGGTTTTTAATAGATGTGTTTTGCTAATTTTCATGTTCTGAGGCTTAGTTTTTTAAGAACAATAGTCTTCAGAAAATTCAATGAAATATATATTGGGAATAACAAGAAAAGAATCAAAAACATAATACTTAGGCGAGAAAACAAACAGGTATCATTGAAAAAATTAAGAGATTGAACATGAGTTAGGTTGGATATATTACTATAAAAGATGATAAGTTAGTTGGCATGTTATACCAGATCCCAAGAGATTACAAAAAGCTTAGAAAGGAACCACATTAAATAGTTAGATATTGTGCAGAAGGAGAGACTATTGATTGGTGAAACTGAAATAAATTTTGAATTTTTATCTAGTTCTAGTATGGAAGATATAAAAAATGAAAATCACCTAAAACCCAGCTTTTGCAGTTTATATATAAATGTAATATACCATTAACAGTGCTGTATGTTCTCTTTGCTAACAACTTTTGACTGATAACACTTTATCTAGAATTTAAAAACAACATTTTGCTTTTATTGTTACAAATTTAAAGCTAATCGGGCATGATTTACTAATAAATTTTTTGATGTTTTGTTTAATGTTATATTGTTAATCACATATCTTCAAAATATATTTTTTTATTCATAGCATATAAAAATATAAACTAGTTATAATGAAGTTTTGGTCTACACTGTAACAATATACAGGACTTAAATTATATGCTATCCAAAAAAAAAGTATAAACAAACAAAATAAAAACATTGTGAACTTCACAAACTTATTGAATTATACTACAGTAGTCTTTTTCATTTCTCGTTAAATATAGATTTCTCAAATATTGATTTTTTCCCTATTTTTTTTTTTGTATTTGTAGTTTCAAATTTGCAAACATTTGTTCATCTGCCTAACCAAGTACACTTAGCATTAGATTATAAAGAAGAAGCTATTTCATTACACAGACAAACAAACATTTGCAAATTCAAATGGAAATTTATTTCATCATGTTTTCTTTGCAAAAAAGTGAAACAAAATCCAAATTTAATATTTAACCTTGTTCAAAATTTGTTAGCTAGTGTTCTTATATCAAATTAGGCAGTGTTATATTTAATTTTGCTCATAAAAATAATTAAAATTTACTTGACAATGCAATTTAATTTAAAAGAGGCTTATCTATTTATCTTCTATAAATCTATAAATTTTTAGATAAAATTATTCTCAGGAAATTATAGATGTCTTGAAAATCTATATAGATTTTTCTATCTAAAATAAGTTCCCATTGTTAAAATTTACAGAGTTTTAAATATTGGATAAGTTCATGTATGAGACTAAGATTACTCAAAATATTCTGATTTACAACATTTGCCAATATCTGAATTAATTGCATAGTTGATTATAGAAAAGTAATTGCCTTGTATTAATTATTTTAATTTTTGTAAAATGAGTAGATGTATTTACAAGAGATGATACTATATTCTTGGAATGAAAGAGATAAAATTACATGTAAATTTTTTTATGATAAGTTTTTATTTCTCGTAAATAGTAAGGATATTATAATAAGTTGATCATTGAAAGAGTAATTCTCAGTTTAAAAAGGCAGTATTTGATATACTTGCCAGTCCACTAGCTTTTAAATTGCATAGTGAGCTTCGATAGTTTAGATGCTACTTTTTTATCGATATATCTGAATAAAGATCTTTCCAGGGTGAATGGTTTGAAATCCTCCAAACCAGACATATTATTTTATTGGTTTTTGTCATAGAAAATAATGTTATAGTTGAAGAGGGGCATCTTAAGTTCATAACAATATATTTGATTAAAATACACATAAAATGGATGCATAGGAGCATATTCAAATCATGTGTTTTTAGTTGGAATAGAATCAGCTGATAAGTATGTTTTGATTATCTCAATTTAAAATTTTTTTTTATAATACATTTTTAGGTATGCCGTTCTATGGCGCGGTTTTCGCACCAAAACACATAAAAATGCTGTTTCCGCAGCCGACACGTTCGAACCCGCATTTTCTATAATACAACTTTTTTGTTGTGCTACAGAATGCAGGCCACTATGTCGCTTCGTAGTACAGCATGTATGCCGCATCGCAGCAATTACATTTTCCGAATTCGCACAGTTTATAAAATAGTTACGGCTTGATGAGAGAGTTTGTATTTGAATTGGATGGAAATGTTGTTTTCATTGGATTTTTTTTTTTTAAAGTATTGAAATGTTCAGATTTTTTAATGTAATAATTCTAAGACTTTTTACAACGTACTCTATTGAAGTTTTAATTGGGAAAATGTTAAATATCTATGTTTTTAGTGAGTTGCATTTAGGTAACGCGTCAAGTAACGTACTGTTCGTAACATTCCACGAGACAAAGAAGAGCGGTACCAAAAAATATACAGTAAGAAAAGTACAAATATACACGATTTTTTGTAAATTTCATAAAAAGCAAATATTATAAACATGTTTAATAAGTAAAGAAGACATTTATATGTGTTTGTTGTTGTTTAAAAAAGTTTGAGTTTCTTTATTTTGTCCGAGTACGGTTACGATTTTGAATTTTTTTATTTTAGCATTACAAACAACAGAACATTAACCCTAATCCTAAACCTAACTGTAACAACTTTTACTTTTTATTGTCATTCTATTTGAAGTAAAAAAATCCGTAATATCTCTTTTTACTTAAACAACAACAAAAAAAATACTCGTAACACAAGTAAAAAAATATCCGATAGAAAATTGATAATAAAAAAAAGCCATAACACAATTAAAAAAATATAGAAAAAAACGAATCAAATTGTAATTTGTTGATCTTATTTTACATTTATTATTATCATTTAAATTGTATACGTTAATAAAAAATAATATTTATAAAAGATGATTTTGTTTTGTTTTTATTTTCGCATTACAAAAAAGCACAGAAAAATTATTATAATCAACGGCCCGGGGATGGTCATATTTTATAGTTTTAGCATGAAAACGGCGCCATCCAACGACATCTTTATCTATAAGACAAGCACCCATTTTTATATGCATAACTCTTATTGATTGTAAATTTATTTTTCAAAAGGATTTTTATATACATAGCCTTTATTGATCATAAATTTATTTTTAGAAGTGTGTAAATTGCATCAAGATATGGATATGAAATATTTCCATTTTTGCTGATTATTATTGGATTGTGAAATGAATGATTTGCATATTGCTAGAATAAGATTTTTTCTTACCTAAGCATTGTCTTGACTTACTAATTCAATTAGCTCTTTATATTTATGTCAGAAATTTTTTGTAAATTGGCTAATTGTGTTTAAGGTTGACATTGAAGCAAAGCTTGTTTGCATATTATCAACTCTAAGGGTGACTACTTTTAAATACGACTAAACAAGTGCAAATTTCATAGTCACATCTAACATAGATAATAATGGGAGATGATTGAATCTAAAACAGGTTATATTTCCCAATCACCTCTCCAAAATTAACACTAGTATTTTGAAATAATTTTTCTTTTCACTCAGCAGTAATTTAATTTAAATAAAGAAAATAATGCATTTTATTGGTTTATCGGGGCACCATGTTAAATGAATCAATTTATACCAGGATCCAGGCAAAATTTTGCTCAATAGTTAAACAAAATCTTTAATTAAAATATATTTCTCTCTTAATGGATAAGTGCTAAAATGACTATTTGGAAATGAAATTTTCTATATAAAAAAGCACCGACAACTTGAATTAAAACTTCCAATTTATTACACAATTAAAATTAATTCACATACACACCCACACACAAAATTAAAACTAATTATTTTAAAATACATTCTTACAACAAAGCATATAAAAAATAAATGAATAACAGTGACTATGTAATTAATACATATAAAAGGTATGTTAACAAAGAAATCAGATTGTACTGACTTAAGACCTTTTTAATATAGTTTTTTTAGTAATTGCTAAAAACAGATTTTGAACATGATAAATAAGAATGGTCAGCTATGTATCAAAAAGCTGAATATTCCTAGGATCAAAAAATGTATTGCTCGCAATTTTGTTTCTACTTGAAACTGTATTATCGCTTTGATATAAAGATGTCAAAAAAGCAATATTTATTTAAATATAGTAAAATACAAAATATAAACAGGATTAATATCAAAAGTAATAATAAAACACTATTGAAACTACATTAAATCAAAACTATAATAGCAAATAAAATAAAATTGTGCATCACGTGACTTAATTTCATTTTGCTTTTCCGTTTTGAGCGATGTTATATTGCTATAGATATTAATATATGGTATAACTGAAAACTATTCAGACCCATACAGCTACTACATTTGCAAGCAGCCATATTGAATATTTAAAAAATTATGCTAAGCCACAAATTTTATCATAACTTTTAAGTTTTATTAATAAGGAATGACAATATATATTGTTTGAAAGGTCAAACACTAAAGAATGTAATTAAGCTGAAAAAAATATAGTCATTGATATTCAAAGTAATAAAAAAAAGAATAAAAGTTAATATTTCTAATAATTATTTTCATATTATTTTATAAATTCAAAATTATCATGCATACAATTTAAAATTATATTTTTGTTAGTAGGTTAGTTGGATTCATTATAACATTTCTAAAAAATTATATAATAACACTTACCGAAGGTAATCCATCACTTGAAAACTTCGTAGAATAAAGAATTAGTACCTTTTATTTTTCCTAGTAGCCCTTCAAAATGTATTTTCATATAGGGGTTTGCAATGAATATGTCATCCCTAATACCATCCTTTATAACAAGTAGTTAATATTGATCAATAATTAGTATAATTTGAATATTATAATAAAGAATTTCAATACAGTTTGTAATTTATTAAAAAGTACTACTAAAATAGTCACTATATACAAAATAAAAAGTGAATGAAATAATTAATTCATTATAGAGTTAAGCTTGAGGTACATAAGTTAGTAGTTTAGACTCAGTGCGATGTAGTATTATTTATCCTATCTTTATAGGTTTTGAGGGCTCATATTGCTTCATGCTATTATGATCATATATTTAGTAATAGCTTCATCAACTGCCACCTCTCTTAGCATTTGATATGCAGCTTTGAAATTTACATTGCAGTAATGTATAATCGACCTAAGTTTATATACTGTCAAAGTCTTTACTTTTAGCATTTATATATTTTTATTATTATTAAATGCAGACAAGACATTATAGAAAAATCTAAATTGGGTCATAATATTTGCAAAATATGTTTATCTTTGTCTCATATCACCTAATTCAAATACTGGACTCAAGCCCACATCATAGCAAAAAATGCAGATAACTCACGATATAAATGTACACAATCATGAGCTTTTTTTTTTTATATGTTAGTTTCAATAATAATTTTTTATCAAGTATAAATATTTAAAAATAAAATAATTAAAAAATATTCAGCTTTGAAATTTACATTGCAGTAGTGTAAGTCTAAGTTTATATACTGTCAAAATCTTTACTTTTAGCATTTGCGTATTCTTTTTATTATTAAAACACAAAAAGACATTATAGATAAATCTAAATCGGGTCATAATATTTGCAAAAATATCTTTATCTTATATCACTTAATTTAAATGCTGGACCCAAGCCCACATCATAGCAAAAAATGCAGATAATTCCCGATATAAATACACAATTACGACCTTTTTTTTTTACGTTTCAATAATAATTTATTCGTATATTTTTTATCAAATATAAAAATATAATAATTAAAAAAAATAAATATTTACCATTAGGGCCCCCTTCCCATAATGTTGTCTTCAAAATACATCGGTAAAAAGTTGTATTTTTCACATCAAATGCTTTTCCAGCAACTATCAAAAAAAATGAGAGAAAAACAAAAAAATTCAATTTACTTTATCATAAAAATTATCATAAAATTTTTTTTTTTATTGTAGAAAAATGAAACTAGAAAAAAAGATGGAAACGAAGTGTGTAAAAAAGTGCATGTGTAGCCTGCATAGATTTTCGTTAATCTTAACCCAGATATTTATAATTTGAAAATCAGTGCCCGCATTATGCAGGTATAAACACAAATTTGTTAAGTAAGATAGCTGGATTTGAAGACATATAAGTGTCTGAAATTTTCAGATTTTTTTACTTAATAGTTAACTATTAAATAAGTGTTGGCTTTGAGTTGGTATTTTGGATTTAATGTCTGGAATATCCTAGCCCCTCACTGAAGATAGCCAATAACTTGAAACTGGTTTGGGGGTGGGGATGTTTCTAGACAGAGATTTTTAAATGTTTTCTGTTGTGGTATTTATCGATAAAACTTGTTAGAGCTACTAGCACGCTCATTATTTTAGTTATTAAATCAAAGAAGGAGCAGAGATTTTTTTTTGCATTTTGAGTAGTTGTAGAATTTTTATACTGTACCTACAATAATTTAGTCTGCTGGATTTTTTATATATATATAATATGCAATGCAATTAGTTTAACTAGTGAGCTTCTGTAACTATGCATATCGCAATAATGTTTTTGATCCGGTCTCTTAGTTCCACAACATTCTTAAATTATCTGTTGATTTTTTTTTTTTATATAAATATATTCATTTATGGGAAAATAATTATGTAGCGTATTTATTATTTGTTTAATATATGAGTAGGTTTTGTCTTTTTATGTTGTGGTTATGCTTAATATTGATTTAATATTTAATTATATTCTATATTTTTATGCCTACTCCCATCTAAAAGAAGACTAATGCTGTTTATTTATGTTTAGTGTGTGTAAATGTATTTTAGGGTAATATTTTATCAATTTAAATTATACTTGAATTATGTTAATTACTTAATATGCTTTTTTTTCTCTTCATTTCTTTAAAGATATATTATAAAAAGTGGAACTTAATGTATAAATATATTTGCTGATTTTTGCTTTTAGAATAAGAGATAACAAAAGTGATAACAATGAAGGAGAAGATAATGAAGATGAAAAAGAGATTTTTGTATGTATTGAGCCACCTAGCGCTACCACTACAACGACAGTTGGTAAATGAATACTGTTATATAACAATTTTTAAATTAAATCTAATTATTTTTTAAATATATATTTATATGTGTTTATACATGTATATATATATAAACACACATATATATAGAGAGAGATACAAATATATGTATTAAAGTTATAATGGCAATTGTGTATGAATAGTAATACTTCATGATTATAAATAGAACCTTCATACCATATGACCTCATTTTTTGATAAGCATTAAAAAACTATTTTTAGTGAAATTAAACATCAATATAATTTTATGTAAAAATATGTCAAATTCAAAATTATTTGAACTTTCTCATCTTCAGATTGATTTATTTTATCTTGTATGACAATGAATTGGAAATTGTTCAACATTTATCATTTTAATAAAAAAAAATTTATAATTATAGACTATTAATCTTCTCTTTTTTTTTTTATAATGCAAAACATTTTTTTTTTGCTTATCTATAGATTACAACATCTATTTGTGATTTTTTCTTTATTATTAATGTGGAAAGTAGCCTTAAAATTTTTATTATCTACATCTCAATAGGTGTTAGACCTTCAGAATCGAAATCTCTATATATTTTTAGAAATCACAGGATTTTGAGAGAGAGATTGTTTGTGCTGGTTATAGCTATTGATGTTACTATATTAGAAATTAAAATTGAGAAATTTTTAAAATAGTCACTTATGAAAATTTTTAATGTTTTAAAACATTAAAGTTAAAAATAACAATAATAAGCTTATTTCATGTTAACTTTGTAAACATGAAAAATAATCGCCACCCCATCCCCCCCTCCCACCCCAAATTAAAAAATAAAAACAAACAGTGAGAAATGTAGAATAGTATTATTTTATATTTTTTCAAATATTTTTTATGACTTGGAATTATTTTGAAAATAGATTTGATCTTTAGACCCTTTGAAATGTCACGTGAACTTCCAAATATTCATAATCCATATTTAAAAATGGAATAATGCTTGTTTGAATTTTCATGATGTAGCTGAAAGTGGAATTACATTTTTTCCAAAACTAAAAAAAAAAATTGTGAAAATACAATTTTAAGCAAATTTTAAATTCAGCTAAAATATTTTTGTTGTATTATCTGAGTAAGAGGGGAAGAGCTAGCACACAAATTTATGAAAAGAAAACGGGTAAATAAGATATTGTTCTGGTGATTAAAGATAATATTTGCAGTGTATACAGGTGCAAATCATATATACTTAAGCATGTATAAAATAATTGAGCTATAACTACTCACTTTTCTTCCTTAAAAGATTGATTCACATGCACTGGTTAATAATATATAGACCGTATATGTTCTGGTGCATAGTAATTTTTTTCCCTTATAAGAATAATGTATATGAGGAAACGTGCTGAGAAATTGTTTTGCGGATATAGTCCAATCCTTAATCTGCTATTTATCGATATAACAAATTAGCAGCTAGATAATTGTTTATTATGAAATCAAAATAGCTCTTTAAAAAGGAGAGTTATACTCATTGCTTTCTGACATTTTTTTTTATATATAATATTAATTATTTGGTCATATTCATTTAGGAATTACTGTTTATTAATAGTTGTCTTTGAATTGTCATTGTTGATAAATTTTTATAGTGTATAAAACAATAAGTTGCATATAAAGTCTACTTAAATATATCTTCAAATATATATATTATTGTGGAAAACCACAATCCAAAATGCATGATTATGTCAAATTTTATCTTTAAATATATAAATGTACATATGAAGAATCTTATGTTTATAATGGTTATTGCATCTATTTGCCATGCCTACAATTTAGAAATTTAAATTCAGAAATTAATTTTTTTCAGTAGACTGAAGATTTTCAAGTAAGCTTAGCATTTTTTCCCTCGGCTTGTTGTTAGTTGAGTGTTTGCTATTTTTTATTTGAGAGTAAAACAATCGACCAATTAGTTGACTTTCCTGGAGAATATTTCCTTTTTCATCACTACTACTGTGTGGAAGATGCAGAAGAGCATTTTACCTGCAGTGGGTTATTTTAGAATTTACACAACACTTTCATGTGTGAAAAGTACAAGACAATGCTTCTTAAATTTTACTTTTCCAATTATGACTCAATTATTGCAATAAAATACAAGTATGAGTAGGATGATAATGAGATGCACTGTGACTTCTTTTTCGGAGTAGGGAATCTTAGTTACTGTGCCTAGAGAAACCTGTTAGCCACTAGACAATGGATATCAGATGGTAGTTCCAATTAATACTCAAATTAATGTTTTGTTATTAGCTTTCAACAATGAAGAGCAGTGTATTAGACATATATCCATCATTGTGTCAGTTGATTTAACTATTCGTATAGTTAGCTCAAAAATAAGATAATATAGTAGATTACTTGCTAATGCAGATAATAAAAATAGATTAGAAGAATTATGTGCTAATTTGTTTAGATTTTCTACTTTTTTAACATAATTATTAAGGGTTGTTTTACAATAGCGTGTTGAAACCGCCGGAGGGCGTTATTTCTATGATAGCGCACAGAAATATGCTGTTTAGGCGGCCTCCGCCGCTATCGAACGTTCTATTTCTAATGCGTAAGCCTAGAAATAGTCCGTTGATATGGAGGGGGGATGGCTGCTGTGTTGATTTCTATGCTAATGCACAGAAACATGACATTTGCCAATCTGCCGCAGAAGCTATCGTATCAGCTTACAGCTCAGATTTCGGGGCTAAGCATTTTGGATGTGCGATCACATTTCACTTTTGGTTACAGTATTGTCTGAGGGTGGCTATCTGCCATGTTTTAGGAAGGTCTACTAACAATTATCAGCAGTCTCATGCTTCCCTCCATTTCCTCCATTTCCTGCTGAAAAAATTGGGCAAGTGTAGGTTTAAGCGCGATTCCTATCAAATCACGCTCTAAGTCACATTTCGTGCGAGAACAACTGCCAGCTGAATCAAATGGCTGAAATAAAAAAAACTTTACGAATGTCAAAGAAAGAACTGAATTTTCTCTGACTGCTGGAACCGGGTTATCAAACAAAACAGGTTGAAGCTGCATGCCTGCTGTTTTTTTTTTCCCCCCTGAAGAGCCCAAAAAGTTGCTTTTAATTGCTGTATATATTGATGTTTTTTGGGGGGAATTACCGTCAAAACTTTGTCAAACCCCTTCGAGTTTTTTGCGTTCCGTTCTGTTAGCAATTGGAAACACACTACCCCCCCCTTTCCCCCTCTCCCAAAGTTTGACTTTGGCTTGTAAATGTTACCTTTAAATGGACAATAGATTTATTTATAATTTATAAAAATAATAAAACAAACAAACAAACAAAAAAAAAGGAAGAAGTTTAATCGGCTGATTTTTTTGTCGTACAATACCGAACCGAAAATAGAAGGGTTGGTTAATGAGAAGAATAAAAACAAACACCAAAAATTGGTAACTACTTTTTAAAATTCATTTTTAATTGATGTATTTTTTTTTTTTTTTGGGGTTGCCAAAAATTGATTTGATAGCCGCCGTACTTTTTAAATGTGATAAACAACAACAACAAAAAAATACATAGACCGAAAAAAAAAAAAAAACCCAGCCCCCTTTAGAAAATATAAATAATGAAAAGAATAAAAAAAATTAAGTACTTTTACATGTAAATTCATTTTTTGTTAATTTTTTTATGCATTTTTTTTTTTTTTTTTGGTTGTGTTTAAAAAATTGATTTGATATTACTTTTATATAAATGTGATAAACAAAAAATCAAGGCCAAAAAAAGACACCCGGCCCCGGAAACATTATATTTATCTTTGTTTACAAACCAACCATGCCCTCCGGTGGTTTCAACATGCTATTATAAAACAACCTTATTAAGTATATGTTATGAAACATATGACCTCAATAAAAGATAGTCTCTCACATAGATAGTGCTTAATATTATTGGATATATATACACACTTAGACTTAATGATCACTACATTATTTGTATTTTTCTTTTTTTATAAAAAAAGTCAATATCTAATCTTTATTTCTATGTAGAAAGCTTTTTTTCACTTTGACAATGCTGATGAAAAATTTATTTAAAGCTGCATATATTCACAGTTCCCTTTTTTCCCCCTCATAAAGTTTAATTACAATGAAATTCTTAATGTGGATGGGGAAAAGACTAAATTCCTATTTTTTATTTTGCTTAATGTTTTCCTTGACAATACTGATGAAAAATTTATTTAACTATTTCAGCTTCAAGCCGCCATATTGAATTTATTAAAATACTGGCATGAGACACATTTTCACAATAACTTCAGTTTTAATTATGTTAGAGCAAAAACAATTACATTGCTAGAAACTAGAAAAATTAAGGAAAACAATAAGTATAAAATAAATATTGATAACTATATAAAAAATAAGGAAAAAAAGAAATTTTAACATTAACTAAAATTCAAAATACATCTTCAGTGATAATTTCTTTATATTCCTCACAAAATTATCTTTCTAAACATGTATAACATGTCTTACTGAGATAATCCACAGCTTCACAATCTCCAAAAGAAGTCGACTTTGACTTCATTTTTATCTTGTACCCCAAATGTTCTAGCAATTGGCTTCTTGTCTATCTAAAACTAGAAATTGTAGGCTACTGTCTATATCACTGATAAAATGAGTTTCGTCTCTTCATTTTATATTTTTTTGTGTACAACAGTGATGTTTATATTCTTTATGGATACCAGTGATGTTTATACTCTTTATGCACACAAGTGATGTTTATATTCTTTATGCACAGAAGTGATGCTATCTTGTTATACGTATTGTACCACATAGATATAATTTATTTGCATATAGTCCATTTGTTAGCTATAGACTTGAAAATAATGTTATGAAACATAGCAAAACCAAAGCATGAACAAGAGTAAACATAAACAAGAATCAGAATTTGATTATATGTTTGTGTATGCAATGTTTGTATACATTTGATTATTAGTTTTATAACTCATTACTTGTAAACCATATTATATAAACATAATTAATGATTTTCAAAAAGGATAATAATTTATTATAAATAATAAATTATTATCCTTTTTGAAAATCATCATTTTTATAAAAATAAGAGGATTAGTGAAGATAGAACGTTAGAAAATTACGATAGATATGAATTCTATATGAGCATAAATAAATATATAATTACAAACACACACACTAATTACAAACTAAAATTAATAAAAAAGATAATTTCTTCAAAAAATATATAAAATTTTTTTATACTTACGAGTAATTACATTGAAGCTCTATTGTAGGCCTTGTTTGTGAATAACACACGGAAAATGTTGAGTTGCCTTTGGTAAACCATTTTTTTTCTTTTATCGCTTCGTGGTAATTACAAAAGATATAAAAAACGAAAAAAAAAAAAATACTGTGGTCAATTAAAACTGTCTCAAAAAATCCAAATTTCAACGGATTTTTTTGAGATAAAGTTCGTTTGAAAGCTAAGATATTGAGCTATCAAATGGTCATATTTTGATTGACTTCATGCTTATACTTAACACGCCATTTGACGAGCGATCAGAGAGCGCACGTTGCACCAACACAGCGGAAAAAGTTAATAATGCTGCATATATTCACAGTTCCCTCCCCCCCCTCATAAAGTTTAACTACAATGAAATTCATAATGTGGATGGTGAAAAGGCTAAATTCCTATTTTTTATTTTGCTTAATGTTTTCCTCTCTCTATACTATTGTTTGTTTTTTAAATAGTCATTTCTCATTGGCAAACTGATATAATGTTTATGGGAATTGTATGAAAATTAGTAACAAATTTTTATTTAACCTAGAACAGTTGTTTTCACTCTTAATTTAAATCAAAAAAAACAAAACAAGTGATACATATATATATATAACACAATTTAAATATAAACTATACAAAAGATAAATATATTAATATCAATACATTTTATAAAAAGTAACTAAAAGGAAGTTTTTATTATTATTCATCATTAGAAATTTAAAGGACCTGGCAGGGTAAATTTTTTTATGTCCATTTAGCATTCTTGAAGTGTTCATATGTTAAATGAACATGGATGGGCTATCCACTTAATGACTTCATTGCCTTTGAGATAAGAAAACAGGATTTTCGTAAAACAAAATGGATAATGTCTCTGTGTGTAAAACCTTAAATATATTGTAAGAGACAAAGGTAAATTATATTTTAAGTAACAGAAAATATGTTTTTTGTGCTTATAATGTGAAAGCTAGATGATGATTTGCTGAAACTTTATAAGAATTCTTGCATAAAATGATTCTGGAAATAGTTAAGAAAAAAGTAGTCTGGTGATCTTCTACAAGCAAGTTATATATAAAGTTAATATTCTTAACAAACAATAAATTTTATTTTTAAATTAAAAACATTTATATTAGTGCCCTATAAAATTAAAACTTTATAAAACTAAAAGAGTAAGATTTTTTTGTTATTTATGTTCTTTTGAAATTGATAAATAATCTTCAACAGAAGAAATGGTATAAAAAATTCTTGTGAGGTCAGTAATGAAGTTATAATAAAAGTAAGCCTATTTTATTCACCGATTATATAGTTCCAGCAAACCATCATCTAACTTTGAAAGTTTTTCATTAGATGCTTCATTTGAAACATCTTTTATTACAAGTTAGCACTAATTGTAGAAAAACCCAATAAATTCTTATCTTAAACTAGAAAAATTTATTAGAATTCTGGTTGGAATTTACAACTGATTGATAAGATTTATTTCCAAAATATAAAACCTTGAGGAATACATTCTTGAGAGACTATTGATAATAAAGCCATCACAAAAATAAAATATTAAACACAAGCTGTCAATCTGCCTGAAAATAATATTAAATATATGCAAAAAGAAATTCAAAAAAACCAATCAAGATATGGCTAGTAGCATGTAAATTATATGTAAATATTTTTTTAATGTAAAGGCCAAAATAATGATTCTTAAGAAAAATATTTTATGCAAGAAAAATGACGCAAATTTCTTTTAAAATATTATTATTTATATTTGTTCTTTTCATGTTGTGTTAAATTTTAAAAAAAATTTGGAAGGCATATTTAATATGTATTTTTTATATATATAAATATATGTCCTGTGTTATCATATTGAACTGTGGAGCTATTTTTGGACCAATTCATTTTTTATGTTTTGAATGAATAGAATATTTACTCATACATCACTGCCACTTTGTGTTAAATAATCATAAATGAATTATTTTAATAATCATTTTATCTGAATAGGCCATAAATAAACTATGTATGGATAAATGTTATTCATCTCTAATGTATTTTCATAATTATTCGTTATATTATGGTGTCAGTTTATTTATTTTACTAGTGCATTAATTAATAAATTTTGTTACTTAAATTTAATTAATAGCATTCTTTATTCTTATGCGCATATCGTATCTAATATAAATTATATATATTATTATGGTGTTGTATGCACTTCCGTCATTTTTAGTTTTGATATCTGACACATTACTAATAAACCTGGTTATAATTACAAATGTATTATAATTGGGATAATTTAAATATTTGATGTTCTAAAAAAAAAAAAGCAGTTCTCGCTGGAAAACCGAGATAGCTTTGTATATATCGATTTTAACTTATTTTCAAATAAAAGTTGCACTTCATCAACAGTTAATGATTATCCAATATTTATGTATTCTATTAAATAAAATTGGTGGTGCATTACATTACAAGAAAATAGATGTAAGTTTCCATTGTAGAATCTTTCAATCTTTTCACATTGTAAATCTCTTCATTTTCTATATTATTGGTTTTCAACTTTCATATATGATGAATTTCATTCCTCTTTGTGTGCCTTTGTTATAATATTTGGGTTAATTTTTCAGGTTATTTATCTTTCCATGTAATGTTAAGTCTGGTAATCTTTATTTAATGTGTATCCCTTCCCCATACACTATTAGGTGAAATCTTTTTTTTCATTTGAAATTATCTTACAGATACAAATAACCAATGAAGTCATTTAAATCTGAAATCCATAAACTTTTAGATTCTGTTGCATTTAGTGATTATTTGTTTTTTTTTTATAGTCTAGTTTATAGCCTAAAAGAGATGTAGCTTATAATTTATTATTCATAAATATATTTATAAACAAGGATTTTCACATATAAATACAGTTCTTGCATTCATTCTTATAGCTTTTTTATTAAAAAAAATCTAATATTTCAGTCAGAAACTATTTTGATATATGAAATATTAGCGCGTGTTTAGTAGGTGATTTATCTATATGTGGGTTTTTTTTCCCCAGGTCTCCTTGAGGAATTAAAAGATCTATTTCTTTATTTAATGCAAAATATTTTTGCAAATCTAGTTGATAATATACATTATGTAAAAAATATTATTGAAAAGTATGTACTTATGTAAATATTTATATATTTAGTTAATACAATTATTTGAAAGAATTAATTCAGTTTTTGCTGGTACACATGTAGAGGTTTTGTATTTTTTCTTAAAAATATAATGTAATATATATTAAGGCTATAACCTTAAAACCATACACCTGAAAAATGACAGTAGGGACCTCTACAAATCTCATCACAAGATTTGTTTAAAAGACAAGAGTGAAAAATATAATAAGTCAGACTGAATTGAAACACTAAGAAGGAAGATTAATATTGGTAAAGGTGTATATAACAAGAATAATCTATCAAAAATTTTATAGCATTTTTATAGAAAGTATATTATTGGTTAGCGTAAGAAGCAGTCAGTAAAAACAATTGAAGATTATATATAGCATTTCCGTATGGTGATGTTTTTATAGATGTTTCAGAAAAGCAAAAAATGTACTCAAGTGATCAGTTGGGGAGGATAATTGGTGTAATGTTCTGTGAGATTTTATCAATAAAATAGATTTCTAGTAATCATTAACTATTATATATTTTTTGTGTATTCATATATATAATTATAGATCCTTATGTTAAAATTTGGTTTCAAAACAATTAATTATAGAGCAAAAAATGAATGATACATATGTTTATATATATATTTTTAGATGAAAATATAGGGGAAAAAACTCAAGTACATAATTGTATATGTATAATAAATCAGTAACTAAATTTTGTATTTAAAATTGTTTGATAGTTTTTATTTTCAAACAATTGTTTTTTTAAAAAAACTAAACTAAAAAAGTCACATTATTTAAAATGATAACTAAAAGTCAAAGAAAACTAAAGATAATTATTTTAAACAATGATTTATTTTTTTTAGCATTTTTTTTAAAAACAACTTTTAAAATAGAAATAAAAACTATCAAAGAATTTTAAATAGAAAACTTAGTTACTGATTCATACTAAATATAATATATACATTAAGATTATACTGCAGAAATATCTAATTACTCATATACACTTTATGTTTGCTATTGCTTTAAAGTAAAATTGTATGTATTTAGTGAAAATTATTTACAATATATACATATATATTGTGTACACATACTAAATATGATATATACGTAAGGGGTATACATTTTAACTTATAGCCGAAATATCTGATATATATATCAACTATAAATGTCCAGTCAATTTAAAGTACAATATAGTTTTACATTTTCATTTACTGTGCCAATACTAAAAACTTAAAAGTAATAGAGAAATTTTTTTTTATATTAAATGTTTTTATTGACTGCACTAAAAAGAAATAGTTATTCGTTCAACCACAATTGTGGTTGTTAAATTTTACTTGAAATAAAAGCATGGGGGAGAGTCCAGCAATTAATTAAGTCAATTCCTATTTTTTATAACAAGGGCTGACAATTTTTGGACCCCCTTCCCCCATAAATTAAGTCTAAAAATGCCAATTGTGGTTAAAGAAAAAATTATTTTATTTTTTTTTAGTGCACAGTCATAACAAATTTTTTTTCTATTATTGTAAAATAAAAGTTAATCTACATTATCTTCAATATTCTTTTTTTTTTTAAAAAAAATCTACATTATGAAAAAATTAGTATCAATCAAAAGAGGAAATAGTAAATACATTTTAAAATTATTAAAAAAAAATTTCAGTTCATTTTTGATTACATTATGTTTATAAAATATCATTTACACATTTTTTCTTTTCATATTAGTTCATAATTTTCCATATATGTAAATGAAGACACCAAACTTCTTTTTAAAACTTGTTTTTTTATATGACTATAATAAAAATACACTCCAATATTTTGACCATTTTATATAGTCTTGTTCAAGAAACACTAAAAAATAAAATACAAATATATAATAATAAATATCATATATTCCAAACAAATGCAAAAATATTAAAAAAGACTAAAAAATTATCGTTACTTCAACACCTTTTTCTATTAGAAACAATCTCGACTTAATTAAAAAAAAATTTTATTACAATTTATTTACCTATCCAAAAATACCCTAAAACATTTAATTAATAAATCTATTATTTTGTTTTTTCTATTTAATTCTTGTTTAATTTCACTAATGTAAATTCCTTCCTTTATTATTCTTTCATGGTATGACTATACATTCTAAAGGTTTTATTTCAAAATCTTTGTTTAAATTTATTCATGTGATTATAAATAGTGGAATTTTTATCACTTAAATGTTGTTTTAATCTAGTTTCTAATATATTTTTTGTAGTCCCAACATATGAATTGTATTAAATAAGAATATAGAGATGTCATATGTTGGGATTACAAAAAATAAATTAGAAACTAGATTAAAACAATGTTTAAGTCGGCCATACTCAACCTGTGGGCGGCATGCGGCCCAGTTATAGACTGACGGTTAACAGGTGCAACAACACTCTTCTTAATTAGCAAATAATCACGTGCAATTGATTTATTTTGTTGAAGCACTAATATGTCTTTTTTTTTTTAAATTTTACAGATCTGAAAAACTTGCCAAATCTACATCATATGTGCGGAGTATCTTCATATACGGCTTATACTCGCTCAGTCCGCTATTTTTAGCATTATTTCATTGATTTTAGCACCTTCAGGTTTTTTTTTTTTTTCAAATAAATCAATAATTTTTAAATTTAATGATGTAACAATGAGTAAATTTGTATTTTCAAGCTTCTGATTGGTGGTTTTTTTTTTCTCCACAAGGGAGTGCCAGTCCATGACTTTGACAGTTGTATTTCTATGTTTTGAATTCTGAAACGAAAACGTTATTTGCTAAAGTTTTTTTGTTCCCACTTGTTTGTTTTTCAGATTTTTGTCAAAAATATTTATTTTTACACTAAAACATATTGATAAGGAATTCAATGAATTATGACTGGAATTTATAATTGGATGGTAAGCATTTATTTTAATTTGCCACATTAAATTATTATCATCAATTATAAATAGGAATTTATTTTTTTAAAACCTTTTTGTAATGTGACAAATTGTGAATTTGTACCTTAGATAATAGTCTAAAACAAATATAATTTTAAAAAGACAAATATATTTACTGCAGATTCTATAATTGACTAATCAGATGCTTGAAACTTTAATTCCATCTCCCAATAGTCCGTGTTTTTGAAGTCAAGGTGAGACTGAGAATTTTATACGTGAATTAGTATAAACACAGATGTGTAGTATTTTCTATCAAACTATAATTTAAACACCATAATGGCGTCTTCAAACAACAAATGAAATTTGAATATTTCCCGGCAACTGGGAAGAGGAATATTTTGTGTTAAATAACAAAAGTCCAGCAACCTGTTTGATGTGTCTCATTAAAAAGTATATAACATAGATCATCATTATTCCACGAAACATAAATTGTTTAATGACACTTTTGCTCATGGGCCTTTAATAAGTGAAAATTTATTTTCAAGAAATCATTGCAACAACAAAATGTTATATCAGTGGCAATCTTTCAAGAAACGATGGTGACATGAGCATCATATGAAATTTGTTATATACCTGGCAAGAATATGAAACTATTTACAGATGCTGAAGTTGTGAAAGAATGTTTCATAAATGTTTCGAATATATTATTTGATAAAGTTAATAATAAAAGCCATATATTATTACACATTAGGAAATTACAACTGTCAGATTCTACCAGCATTAGATATATTGAAGATATTGCAAAACATATTTTTGATATTCTAATAGAAGATTTGAAAAACTGCAAATATTTTACTTTGGCTCTTGATTCTAATACTGACATTTTAGCAACATCACAATATGCTATTTTCGCCAGATATTGTATGGAACAATTTAATTAATGGAGGTTTTTTACAACTTCTTCCTATGAAGGATCGAACTAGAGGTAGTGATTTTCTCAATAGAATTTGTACTTTTCTGAAGAATAATATTGAAATAAAATTCATTTCCGTGTGCACTGATAGATGTCCTTCAATGATTGGATCCGAAAAGGGATTTATTGTTCTATTTAAAAAGAAATACAATCTAACAAATCTCATCATTTCATTGCTTAATTCACCAAGAAAACTTGGGGGCGCATATATCAATTAAAGAAGTAGATGATATAATTAAAACGGTCGTAAACATTGTTAGTTATATTCGAGTCAGAGAATTGAACCACAGAAAATTTTTAAATCTTTTGGAAGAAATAAATAGTAATTATGGTGATGTATTTTTGCATACCAGTGTGATGGCTAAGCAGAGGTAAAGTTTTGAATCATTTTTTTTATTTCACGTCGTGAAATTATTTCATTTTTACAAGAAAACGATAAAGTATATAATGAGCTTGACAGTGATAGATGGTGGTGTCTTTTAGCTGTTTTCTGTGACATCACAGAAAAACTTTGTGACTTTAATATTAGTTTGCATGACGAAAATAAAATTATTTCACAAATGGCAAATAAAGTATTTGCGTTTGAAGAAAAACTAAATATTTATTACCAAGATATACAAAACCAAATGCTACATCATTTTCCAACATTGACAAATGCTAAGCAAGATGGTATTATTGACATTTCTTCAGAAATCTATGTAATTATTTCAAATTATTTAGCTACCTTATTGAAAGAATTTAAAAGTAGATATCAAGATTTAAGAAATATTAAGAATTGTCTCTTATGTATAGAAAATCCCTGGCAGTTAGAAATAGCAACTACTACACAATTAGCTGTATTTGGATATGATTATGTTAAGCTATTTGACGAATTTGTTGAATTTTAAAATGACACAAATTTGGAAGCCATCTTTTAAAAAAAAAGACAAAAAGAGTATATGGACTTTTGGAAATTAGTGCCTGAAAAATATAAAACTGTCAAAAAGTGTGCACAAATGTTGCTCATATTGTTTGCATCAATATATCTTTGTGAATCATCTTATTCGAAAATGAAATATGTGAAAAATGTATATAGAAATAGACATTGATTCACACCTTGATATATTAAGAGTAGTATATAGCACTTATAAACCAGATTTATCTAAAATTGCTAAAACTTTTTCTCAATATCAAAAATCACATTGTTATTTAAATAAATGTTTATATCATATAAAAGTGTTTGCGTTTTATTAATATGCTAATTCTATGATATATTAAAGTGATCTACAATCTGTGGCATACATGAATTGAGAAGTCACATTTTTCCATGTGACACCAATTGGTTGCCGATCGCTTATATAGCGTGTTGTAGCACACAAATATATGTGGCCCAGGTTAGAAAAAGGTTGAGTATGGCTGATTTAAATGATAAAAATTCTGCTATTTATAATCACATGAATAAATTTAAACATAACGATTTTGAAATAAAACCTTTAAAATATATAGTCATACCATAAAAGAATAATAAAGGAATGAATTTACATTAGTGAAATTAAACCTGAATTAAATAAAATGTTAATAGAAAATAAAATAATAGATTTGTTAATTAAATGTTTTTAGGGTATATTTGGATGGATATATAAAAGTAATAAAAAAATTTTTGATCAAGTTGAGATTGTTTGTAATAGAAAAAGGTGTTGAGGTAAAGATAATTTTTTAGTCATTTTTAATGTTTTTGCATTTGTTTGGAATATGTGATATTTATTATTATATATTTTTATTTTTTAGTGTTCCTTGAAAAAGACTATTATAAAATCGTAGAAATATTGAGGTGTATTTTTATTTTCATTATAGTCATATAAAAAAAAACGAGTTTTAAAAAGAAGTTTGGTGTATTCATTTACATATATAGTTTTCTGGGGAGAAAATTGATAATTTATATTAATGCTGCTTTAGTAATTACTGTATTATATATATATATAAATTTGATTAAATATATTAATATATATGATAGTAGTTCAAGATTAAAGAATTATACAAGTTACCAAAATCACACTTTTCTTTATTTTTGTCGTAATATCCTATAAATACAATTTATCCAAACCGCTTCAAACACTTTTTAGCAAAACTTGCAGGTCAGTCGAATCGTAGGTGTATGTATATGTACAAACAAAGAGTTTTGCTAAAAAGTGTTTGAAGCAGTTTGGTTAAATTGTAATTATAGAAGATCATGCAAATTGTTTGGTTTTTTTATTTTATTTTATATTAGCAGAAATTTAGAATAAAACCTATTTTTCTCTTATGTATATATATATATTAACTATAAATGTTAATATATATTACAAAATTTTAACATAATAAAGCTTAGTGAGAGCTGAGAAGTTTAATAAAGAAGTTTTGATGATTTGAAGTGTAATCTGTGTACAAATCATTTATGTATAGTATATGTTATAAAATTTATAGGTAAATGCATATCAAAAATGCATGTTGGGACTAGTTCATATAGACTTGTTAATATTAAATTAATAAATCAGTGTATACATTAATCTTTTTTAAAACATTGATACCCATTGTATGTGTGTTGAATTCTCAATGAGAATTTACTTGCATATCGTTCAATAATTTACATATATTTTACATTATAATTAACATATTGTAACCGGATAACAACCAACCCCACTCTTGGTTGGTTTTAATTTCCTGATGAGCATATTGCAGGAAGGAACTATCGATTGGTATTCCCCAATGCACACGTCACCCTACCTACAACAATATTTCCTGCTCATCAGAGGATGTAGCACCATAGAGACTGGAAGCATCTAGAAATTTATGTGTTTGGTTTCCAAATGGTGCCACTAGATTTCCATCTCACTACAGCCTTACTTATCATTGTCTGGTTATGCTGGATAGCTCAGGAGGCATGAGATTCTTGAGAGTAGGATGCAATGAATGATTCGTGATGCAAAATGAAACTGAACAACTAAAATTAATTTTTAATAACAATTTTATTAACAAATTATTGATGAGTCCTTCCAATAGAGTTCATCATTTCTATCAAATGAAAGCTCATTTCAGTTGATCTTGTGTGAAGTCAAAAAGCTTTTTTATCAAGTTTACATATACATAGGTTTTATCTCTTTATTCAGATGTGGCTTATTCAGATATGCATATAGGCCTTTATAATTCATTATCATTTAATTATTCTAATATATAACAATTTCCTGTTTGTAGATAATTATTATTCAGTCAAACAGACATAGGTCTTATCACTTTATTCAGATGTGTATTATTCAAGTAAGCATTTAAACATTTATAAATCATCAACGTTTAATTATTCTGATATATAACAACTTCATGTTTGTAGATAATTATTATTCAATCAAACATAGACATAGGTCTTATCACTTTATCCAGATGTGTATTATTCAGGCAAGCATTTATACCTTTATAAATCATCATTTAATTATGGATATTTATTATTCAGTCAAACATAGGCATAGGTCTTATCACTTTATCCAGATGTGTATTATTCAGGTAAGCATTTAAACATTTATAAATCATTTAATTCTAATATATAACAATTTCATGTTTGTAGATAATTATTATTCAGTCAAACACGGACGTTTATTTTTACACATAAGTTTGTTATGAGCCATTCCATATTTGTAGAACATTTATTTTTTTGAACATATAAGGCAATTAACGTTTTCATATTATTTCATTAATTTTTTATTGTTAACTTATTACAGAATTAATAATTGATAGGTGAAACATTATTACTATTATAGAATTAATAATTGAATTAATTTTCTAATGCTTACCTTTTAACTAAGGTCTTCATTTATTGCTGTTTCTCAAAATAACAGGGGGGGGTCTAGAATTTGAACTGCATTAAAGGCTTGGGCAGGCACTGGAGGCTCACTTCATGGTAGTGAATAGAGAGAAAAATGGGCTAATCACTCATATTACACTGATTCTTCTTGGAGCTGCTTGATGGTTCAATTCACTTTTTTAGTAATCTAAAAGATCTTAATAAAAAATTGGTGTCTTGTGATTTTCAAGTATAGAATAATCTAACAATCATCTCTCAAAAATAAAACTTTTTTTTAATCTGAATTCTCCAATCTATTTATACTTTTCTCTCTATCAGAATGGATTCACCTGATGTGCCTACTGAATCCAATTGGTTTTTGGTATGTTTTCATCCATGTTCATGCCATTAATCCCAGTTCATTGGCTATTCTATTTTGGTGGGATCAGACTTTACTTATCTGGCTAGGTGTTTTCAAATTTTTAATTAATTTTTTCATGGTGAAGAAACACTTTTAATTATTGTTAAATTACTGCCTTTCTGCCTTACAAATTATTCTGAAATATAGAATGAGCTGTAAGCAATAAAGAGATTTTTATTTAAATGATTTTTAACTTTGAATTTATTAATTTTAATAAAGATTTATGCTTTTTTTCATTTTAAAAAATTTGATTCTCTTTAAAATATTTAGTATAATGGTTTTTTTTATATTTTTGACATATTGCTAGTCTGATTTAAATTTAACCTATATCATTTTAATTTGGGAGGGTGGGATCTTTTAAATATATACGTGAAACAGTGTATCTGTTTCAATATATGTATTGAATTTTATTTACATTTCATATTTATTCTTTTTAAAATCAAAATTAAGTTTGTCATGAATTTAGAGCATTATAAATTAGATTTAATCTTGAAAAAGATTTCATATAAATTTTTTTGAATTATTCAAAATACTCCAAATTAAAACAAAGATCACTACTTAATATAAATATTATGAAAGAAAATTAAAATGAAATTACCCAGTCACTCATGAACATAATAGCAAGTTTCATTTTTTACAAAAAAAAAAAAACAAATTGCAGGATTTTCTCATTTATTTAGTTTCCAGAAAAACATTCAATTTTGTGATTCCTGGGATCATATTATTACATGAATAGTAAAACTGTTTTGGACAGCACCAACCCTTACTGAAAAATAAAGCAAATAAACATCAATATGCAAAAGTTGAGATAATCAGGTTGAACATTTGTAATTCAAAAATTATAAATGTTTTAGCTTTTTTTATTGAATCTTATATTAATAATGACTTTTGTCTCATATATACCAAAACTTCCTGGTATATGTGGTAATACATTCTATATATTTGTTGAAAAATGAATTTGAGCATTTCCCCCATAGTATCACAGTTATTTGCTACAGCAATTTTTTTCAAACTTTCTAAACTTATTGTATATTACAATGTTATGCATAATATTTTTTTTTAACTAAATGGCATTTATATTTCGGTCTTGTGATTAAAATATATATATATATAATTATGTTAAATATATTAGAAATTATTATTTTAAGAGTAAATAATTATTTTATATTGCTTAAGTATTACTACTTTATAGATGCAGCATACATTGCTTCTTGCATTCATAATTGAAAAAAGCTCTAATTTTATTTTTATGACTAAAATCCTGTTTCTAATTTTCATTATTGCAATATACCGTTGTGAATATAAAAACAATATCCAAAGGATAAAATAATAATGAGAAAATAATAAATTCTTAGAACAGCTATATAAATATCAAATTTTTTTTATATACATAAGCCTTTTTCAGCACCTGATTTGGTGCCCTTTTCAAATGTTAATAATCTACTACGTCAACAAACTATTACAGACAAAACCATCTAGTGTTCAATAATGAAATTAAAACAACCAATAGCAATATAAATCATTAAAATAAATCAAAACTTATCCAATTATTACAAAATAATTGACTATATCATAATAAATAAAATAAATTATGTGCATTTTTTTTTACACTTATATATATGTCAATTTATATAATTTTCCATTCATTTTTAATTACCAAATTTATAAATATACAATTATTTTTGATATAATGTTTCATATATTTGTCTTTTTTTTGGATCTTTGATGTAATTTAAACATTTAATACTTTTTGTACTATCTATTCTATGCCCATATTTTAAATAATGGATATATAATCCAGATTTATCATCTCTTCTATTAATTGCATTATTATGTTCTTTGGCTCTTACCTCTAATTGTTTGCCAGTATGCCCAAAGTAAATCATTTTACAATTTTGCATGTTATTTTATATACAATTCCTTTTTTGTACCGTATATCATCTCTTAACCTATAATTTCCTATTAGTAGATCGAGATTTTTACTGTTTGACCACCCAATATTTATATCCTTCTCAATATAATTTTTGTTATATCTCAATGTATTATATATCTTAGGACAATCTGAAAGTCTAATCCATTTCTTATTTGATTCATCAATACCATTATTTTCTCAGAAATATTATCGCCCACTAAAATATATTTTTAATAATTTTAGGATTATATCCATAATCTTTATATACTTTAATGAATTGATTCTTTTGTAATTGAGCTACATTTACAAAAGAATCAATTTATTAAATTATATAAAGATTATGGATATAATCGTGAAACTATTAAAAATATATTTTTTAATTCTAAAACATCTGTAGTGGGTGATAATATTTCTAAGAAAAATAATGGTATTGATAATGGTAATAATGAATCAAATAAGAAATGGATTAGACTTTCATATTGTCCTAAAATATATAATACATTGAGATATAACAAAAATTATATTGAGAAGGATATAATAAGTATTGGCTGTTCAAACAGTAAAAATCTCGATGTATTAATAGGTAATTATAGGTTAAGAGATGATATACAGTACAAAGAAGGAATTGTATATAAAATTACATGCGAAATTTGTAAAATGATTTACTTTGGGCATACTGGCAAACAATTAGACGTAAGAGCCAAAGAACATAATGCAATTAATAGAAGAGATGATAAATCTGCATTATATATTCATAACTTAAATCATGGGCATAAAATAAATGCTACAAAAGTATTAAATGTTTAAATTACATCAAAGATCCAAAAAGAAGACAAATATACGAAACATATTAAAAATAATGGTAGTTATTTTTTAGACCATATAAGTTGCTTGATGGTGTTGTCGCTAGCCAATTCCACATTAATTATACCATTTCTGAAGCCATTTAAATTAGCCCGTAAAATGGCTTTATGAGGACCTTTAAGTTTGCCTGTAAAACTGCTTTGCGATTGCCTTTAAGTGGCCTGTAAAACGGCTGTTTAATGCGGTTTGCGAATTTATCACAATCTTCATTTGGCTAGCATAATACATCTTTAGATGTTTTGTTTCACTATTTCTGCGAATAGTTGCATTATTACATTTTTGACGATATTTACGAGGATGTGTTTTTTAAATGCCAGTGTTAATTTAAAACATGGATTTTAAATTGATTGTCTTACACATGAAGTGATGGATAATTAGTTTGTAATAATTGTAATGAGCTTATCTTTTGTGAAGAGAGTAATGTTGAATTTTTTTTGGAAAGCGCAATTTATATTATATCTCGTGACTATTCATGCTCTTTTCGAGAATACAGTATTATTAGACAAAATGGTGCATTCTGACCATAACAGTGTTAAGTTAAGCCAATTGCCAACGACAAGAGGAAGCTGTGTTATTTTTTCAGAAGAAAATTGTAGCCGATGCTAAGAAATGTGTTTGGGGACGAGTCATGTCATTAACCCTTAAACCGCTAATTTTATTATTGGTTGTATCAGATAAAAATCAAATCTTTTAATTGGGTGACTCACAAACTGAAGACAAAGCCTATTGTTAAAACATATTCGCCTATAATATTAAATTCAACTCAGATACGTTTATAAAAAGTTTTTTACTAATTTTTCAGGTTATGAAGAGAACGAAAGTTCTTTCAAAAATAAATTGCTATTTATTTATTCTAAAATATTCACTTTCGGCAACGTAAAAGCTATAATATAAACAAAAAGATCGACTTTTACGTTATAGAAAAGTAAATATTTCTTTTTACTAAATCTTCAACATTTTTACAAAAATCTTCGATATTTTTCGAAAATAATTTTGTTTTTTTAGTATATTTTTTAAAAAACTAGTTTAATTTCTTAAATTATATATTTTTAAATACTTAATTTGCATTCGAAATGAAAATCTCAGTGTTTTTCTTTATTTTCTTTGATCAGGCAGTTTCTTTGTTCTTTCCAGCCAATCAGAATGTCTTTTTCGGCTGAGAGCTTGCTAAGAACCAATCACAAATAATGTTCTTTCTTTGTTTAGGTTTAAATGCGTTTTTTTTCTATTTTTTACTTGTAAAATAAATCGGAAGATGGCACCATCGTACAGAACTTTTAAAAACGCATTCAATACGTCTTTAACGAAAATTTTCGTATGAAAACGGGCTGAGTTAGAGTGATTTCAGATGTCGACGAGGAGCCTCGTCGGACGCGGGAAAAGGGTTAAGAAAAGTGCAAACTTACACCTTCGAATGTAAATCGACATTCGGCCATCGAAGGTGTTCAATTCGCAACCAGATGTAGTTTGACGGCTCTCAAATCGCTCTTGAAAGCTTTGAGACTTGTTTATTTCTGAAGCCACGATGAACTAACTGAAAAGAGCCAGTGAATTACAACTATATCCACTGTCATCAAGTGGATGTGCGGGCTGCATGAGCTATGTAGAGAAGGCCTTTCCTGTCATCCCTGCCGTCAAATTGGAAGGCCAGGTTGTATTGTCGAGATCTATGAAACTTTATTCAGTGCAAGAACCATCAGGGTCGAATGCTGGAAGGTTTTGTGGTTGCAATTCCATCACGTTCTGCGGAAAATCTATTGAAGGCCATAACAGAAAACATCAAACCCAGCTCCAGCATCTTCTCTGATTGTTGGAAAGGTTACTGGATGAGTGATCTTGAGGCTGCTGGTTTCAAACATCTTAGAGTTAATCATAAATACAAATTTCATAGACTCCACAACAGGCATTCATACCCAAAATATCAAGCATCTGTGGGGATTGCTCAAGTGGAAAAATAGAAGACAGCGCAGCGTGCCCCATAATCTAGTGTACGACTACTTGTCAGAGTTTATATGGAGGCATCTGCACAAGGGAAAATATTTGATTTTATGTATTTTAAAAGAAATGGCTCTTAATTAATAAGTTAAAGAGTTGTTGTATTGTTTGTAAATAATTTTTTGACTATTGAATTTATACAAATGTTAATATGAAGTTGAGTAATTTGAATGTTTGTAAATATTAAAATAAATATTTATTTAAAGAATAAAATTTAAATTGTTTTTAAAATCTTCATTTCTCTTATTTTATTCATTTAAATACATTCAATACATGTATTTAGAAAATAATTATGATCTTTTTTTTATAAAAAAAAAAAGTAAGAAATTAAATTACGCCAAAAGAAATAATAAAAAAATTAAATACTCCCATCTGATTTTAAAAAAAAATAAATTACACATAAAGAAATCCTAAAAACAAGTCAATAAAAATAAATTATGTAAAAGCAAGTAGCAAATTACACCCTTTTTTTTAAAAAAAGAAACCTTTTTAAAAAACCAGAAATTTAAATACACCAAAAGAAGTCAATAATCCCATCTGATTTTTTTAAAAAAAGTAAATTATGCAAAAAGAATTTCCAAAAAAAAAAAGTCAATCCCCAAAAAAAAAAAACAAGTAAAATAAAAGTAAATAATGATACATTGATCAAATATTTATTTGTAAATATTGACATATTAATCAAATATTGATTTGTATATTTTAATTCAATAATGTTGTAATGGCGTGGAAATGTAATATTTATATGTATTAAAGAGAAAAGCGCCATCAAGTACCAAAATAATTTAAATAATTGTGTGAATATTTACAACACTTCTATAAATTTGATTAATTAAAAATGAATGGAAAATTATATAAATTGTCATATATATAATTTTTAAAAAAATGCATGTAATTTATTTTATTATATTGTTATGATATAGTCAATTACTGGATTTATATGTAGGTTTTGATTTATTTTAAGGATATATATTGGTATTGGTTGTTTTAATTTCATTATTGAGCACTAGATGGTTTTATGTCTATAATAGTTTGTTAATGTAATAGATTATTAACATTTGAAAAGGGCACCAAATCAGGTGCTGAAAAAGGCTTTTTATGTATATAAAAAAAATTTGCTATTTATATAGCTGTTATAAGAATTTATTATTTTCTGATTATTTTATGGAAGAACGGCATAAACATATTTATTCTTTTCCAAAGGATAAAGTATTTTATTTAAATTTTATATATTATGAATAATATATTGGCCTATTTCTGTTATCTCTGTGAATTGTTAAATGTTTTTAGAAATTCTTAACTTTATATTTTTTTAAACACGTTTCTCTGTTAAATAATAAGATATGACTTAGCATGGTACACTACATTTTGAATTGTCTTTTTCAGGTATTGCTGGCCTGACCATTGATAAGTAGGCAAAACATAACCAGTGACCTTTAAATTTATGAAATACTGAAGTCAAAGTAATACTCTAACATACAGGTTATACTTTCATTGATAGCAGTCAGTAGACATTTTGATATACTTCTCCATGAGAATTTTGATTTATTTATTTTTTCTTTCTAATGACAATGTTAATTTTGATAATGGTAAAGAGAATAATACCAAACAAAAAGTTGTGTACCATACCTGTGTTTTTATTATCAGTTGAATCTACTTAGAAAAATATATTAAAAAATTTTGAATTTTTTAAAGCATTTAACAATCAAACTAGATGATGGAAATAGTCCAACCATATAAGTGAAATGACAATTATCATAACCGGCAGACGATCATTAAGATTTTCTTATGGTTTAGTTTAAGATAATAAAAAAGAGAGAGAGAATGATTTATTTCAAAAACTTTAATGTTAAAAAGTTAAATTTGAATACCTGAAACATCATCACTTTTTTAATTGATTAATCACTTCATTAAAATTTTCTTATGATTTAGTTTAAGATAAAAAAAAGAGAGGAGGATTTATTTCAAAAACTTTAATGTTAAAAAGTTAAATTTGAATATCTGAAACATTACTTTTTTAATTGATTAATTAGGCTTATTAAAATATCTTTTGTGACTTGTTGATAGGATAGGGGTGTGATTTTATTTTTTGCTAAAAATAAAAATATTTTATGGTAAATAATTTTGTTTTATATAAATTATTTTAATGTGATTTTTATTTAAATTACAACTCTTTTTTGTTTAAAAATTGTGTATTGTATAGTACATATTGCAATTGTTATTTATATGTAACTTGTAAATAAGAGAACTGTAGAATGAAATACAAGTCTAAATGCTTTGTAGCTTCTATCCTAACTTTTGCTAGTTTGAGGAATAGCTGAAAATTTAGTACTAGTTGTATAATAAGCTAATTGGGATCAATATAATTTCATGTTGGATGAAGACATATTTAGAATAACTTCTATATTAGTATATTTTTGATATTTATTTAACATAAACAAATGAACATAAAATAATTTTTTTAAAAATAACTTTAATTAATTTTGGATTTAATGCTATAAATAATGTTAATTATTACTAAATAGTCAAGTGTTGGTGGCCTAGTGCTTAGCATAGCTGCCTTCCAAGCAGGTGGCCCGGGTTCACTTCCATGCTTTGACATATGAAAAAAAGTTATTACTAAATACATATATAAAGAATTTCTAAAATAGTTGTTTTATTTAATATAGTGCATTTGAACTAATAAATTATCATTAATACTTTCATTTTATGATTAATATTATGTTTTAATCTACCAGTGAAATGATTAAAGATAATAAATATTTCTCTCAGCATAGTTTGTTATCCATTAATTGCCATCCAGAAATATAAGGAATTAACATTACATAATGGTAACTTTTAAGAAAAAACTATATATTAAACAGTATATCACTAAAATATTTTAATGTGAATATAATTCATCAAAAATTGAAATAAAGAAAATTCATTAGGTTTTTTTTTTCATGTAAATTAATAATAAAGTAATATAAAATAGAAATATATAACTGATAACAAAAATTATCCATAATTATACAAAAAAGTCTTTTTGATCCATAATTTTATGTTCTCTTCAATGTTAAACATCAACTGTTACTATCAATATATTTTGTATACATAGCAGCATATACAACCGGGTCTCGTTTTATGCGGATTTATTTAATGCGATTTTGAAGTTATGCAATTCGTGTTCCTTCTTAATATCTTTGTATGCGGTTTTTTTTTTATGCGATAAAAATTATTAGGTCAGAAGTCGAGCTCCAATAATGCACTATTACTTTAAATATTATAAATTCCACGCACTCACATGTCATATTTAAAGTAATAGCGCATTATCGGAGTTTGTTTTCCATCTAATAATTTCAATATTATCAGCGCTTTATAATAGTACTGTAGTAGATTTTATGCAATAAAGAAGTTCAGAATTCACTTAAAATCAGGATTTCCCCATTTTATATACACACATTACATTTTACAAGATTATATTGTAAATCTGTTCAAACGTTATAGATGCCTATACTATGCATATTGTTGTTTTTGCATTTTAAATCACATTCTATTTTTGCTTTTTAAAAAAAGAGTATGTAATTAATTAATCATTTAGTGTCTGCAAGTAATAAATTTTACAAGATTATAATGTAAATCTGTTCAAATGTTATAAATGCCTATGCTATGCATATTGTTTTTGCATTTTAAATCGCATTCTATTTTTGCTATTTAAAAAAGTACGTAATCAATTTATCATTTAGTATCTGCATGTTTATTTTTAAAACATGAGTAACAGGGTTGGGCACAATTAAATTTGACAATTAAAAATTAAAATCTGATTTTTAATTGTAATTAACAATTTAAAAATTATGTAATGTGATCATGAAACAATAAAATTTGATTTTTAAACGAAATTGCAAAAATTAAAGACAAAAATAATTTAATTTTTGTTAGTTTTAATTAAATTTTGCCCAACAGCGGTGAGATGTCTTTTTATTATCATAAGTCTAAGTTCTTATTTTTATCTTAAACTTTTAGCTTACCCTAATGGAGAGGGAAAAACACTCAAGGAAGTCAATTTCTATTTTAGATCGCTTAGCGAAATGGGAAGGATCAACAGCGATTGGAAAACATTTTAGTTTGGGCGAATCCACTATAAGGGCAATTTATTGGGATTTAGATATAAAGGCCATAGAGTTGACAAAGATTATGTTGTGGAAGTGGGATGGAGCAGAATATGGGAAAACTTAGACTGGGGAATGTAAAATAAAGTAGCTAACAGGTTTCTCTGGACATAATTGCTGAGAGATTCTTAAGGAGAAGCTACAGTACATCACATAATCACATGACAAATCTGATGTCTCAAATAGCCAAAATGATTACAATACCGTACATGTATGAAAAAAAAATGTAAATTATGCATAAAAATATGTTTTGAATAAAATTAAATACTGTAGTTAATAAAAAAAAGTCTGTGTTCTATCAATTTTTTTCAAATCTGAAATTTTTTATTAGTCATATTTTATTTCTTTTTTTATGCGAATTTTAAAGTAATTTTATGTTGTTGCTTTGCTTTTACGCGATTTTTGGAAAATTACAGTACCTATCCCCTATTTTTCAAGGTAAGTTAAGTCTATTTTTGTGCGAGACCCAGGTGTATTGTTTTATATCAGAAATAAAATAAAAATAAAATGATAAAATTATGATATAGCAATCCAAATTGTTAGAAATTCAGTAAAAATTGAAATTAATTATGTAACATTTGTAAAACATAAGTAAAAACAAACTTTTTATGAGATGCGGACTAATTTGTTTATTCACAGAGGGCATACCTGAAAATTTTTTAACGTTTGAAGTGATTTGATATTTTATACAACTTTATATGTATTAAATAATTTTTCATTTATTTTTAATTAACCAGTTATTAATTCATTTAATTTTTATATATATACAATTATTTTTGTTAAGCTTTATATAATATTTTATATACTTGTTGTCTTTTTGGATTTTTAATATAAATAAAAGATGATATAAAAAAGGAATCGTATATAAAATTAATAGTAACAATTGTAATATGATTTATTATGGATATAGATGGAAATAGTTAGATGAAAGGGCCAAAAACAACAGTGCAATTAATAGAAGAGATTACTAATTGCTTTAAACATTCATTATTTAATATATGGACATGGCTTTTTTTATGTACACCTGGATCTCGTTTTACGCGATAGATAGGTTCCTCAGAAAACGCGCAAACGAAATCTCGCAAAAATAGATGTAACTTACCTTGAAAAAGGGGGGATACGGACTGTGATTTTTCAAAAATCGCATAAAAGCAAAGCACCAATGTAAAATTACTTTAAAATTCGCGCAAAAAAAAAATAAGGAAATAAAATATGACTAATAAAAAATTTCAAATTTGAAAAAAATTGATACAAGACTAACTTTTTTTAACTATAATATTTAATTTTATTCAAAACAATATATTTTTATGCATAATTTACAGTAATTTACATTTTTTTATACACATTTTAATTATTATCGCTATTTGCGATAAACAGGTTCGTTTGCAAACTGGTAAAAAATCGGATTCTTCACAAGAGGAAATACAACTAGCAGCAACTTCACTCTCATGTTGTGTTAATGGTTTTCTGGTGTCAACGTAATTAATCTAACTATTAAAAATTAAATTCTTATTTTTGTCTTTAATTTTCAATTTTAATTGTGCCCACTGCTATTACTCACCTTTTAAAAATAAACTTGTGGACACTAAATGATTAATAATTGATTACGTTCTTTTTTAAAAAGCAAAAACAGAATATGATTTAAAATGCAAAATTAACATGCACAATGTTTGAACAAATTTACATTATAATCTTGTAAAATTTAATGTGTGTATACATAAAATGTGGAAATTATAATTTTAATTTCATTATTGCATAAAATCTTACTATTATAAAGCACTGAAAATATTGAAATTACTAAGATGAAAGTCAAATTCCAATAATGTGCTATTACTTTCAATATGACGTAAGTGCGCGAAATTTATTATTTAAAGTAATAACGCATTATCGGGGTTCGACTTCCGGAGAAACGTGAATCGCGTAACTTCAAAATCGCGTTAAATAAATCCACGTAAAAAGGGACCCAGGTGTAATTATATATATAATATAAATAAAATGTCTTAATTAAAACTATTGTAATAAAAATGAATATAACTAATTAGCTATTATATACAGTCTTTCAATCCACAGAAGTACTTTAGGTTAATTCCTTAATCCTTTTCAACTGCCATTAAATTAAAACAAAAACATACAATGGAAACAAATGTCATCAACTCAAATCCTACTAATCCCAAATTTTAATGTTAGCAGCTTGTCTGTTAATTATATTCGTTTTATTTCTATTTATTAATATTGCTTCCTAAATTTTTTTATTATTATGATTTCTCCCTTCATGAAGAATCTTAACGCTTTCAATATCAAACTTAAATTTATATTTACATGTCTTTTCATTAATCGAGAAAACTGAAGCAGTCATTAAATCATTATTTTTACTTTTCACATGCTTTTCATCTTTTCTCAATAGGACACCTATTCACCTATATATGATAACATATATCCACAAAAAGTTTGATAAACAACATTACTTTTCTGCTTGACAGGTATTACATTTTTAGAATTATTCACTAACTTATCCATGTTATTTGTAACACAAAATGAAACATTACACACATCCTTATATATATATATCCTTAAAAAATTTTACTTGAGCATTTGAAATATATTCATTTTTTATTATCAATCTTCAACTCCTTTAAATCACTATAAATTTGTAAACTGACATTATGTATTGTTAACCTTTTGAGCGCTGATTGCTTAATTGGCCGAATGAGGTAAAAGTCTAAACTTTTAATTGGTCAACTCACAAACTCAATGTCAAAATATATTCATCTTTTAATATTCACTTTAGTTTCGTTTGTGAAAAGTATATTAATAATTTGTCAGATTATGAAAGTGAACGAAAGTTTTTTCAAAAATAAATTTTTATTTATAATTATAAAAATATTTGATAGTGGTAAATCTAAAAACGAATGCTAGTAACCAACTAAAAAGTGTTGTGACGTCAGTGATTTTTTCTTTCTCAGTTTTACGTTCCTGAAACAAATAATTTTTACTAAAATCTTATATTTTTTTATAATAATTTTATTTTTAGCACATTTTATCAAAATAATTTATAATATGTCAAAAAATAATTTTAAATGGTCTAAAACATTCGTTTATCACTTTCGAAATGAAAGAAAAGAAATCGTAACGGTTCAAGTTATTGACAAGTGAATTCTTTTCTCCTCAATAGTGGAGAGCCAATCAACGCTTAGAATGGACTGCCTCCTCCCTTTGTTAGACCTTTACGTCAGTTTTATTGGTTTTTTACTTGTAAAATAATTCAAGAGAGGGCTGCATCTTACGGAACTATTTATAACCTTTCAAATGACGGTAAAATTTTTACCGTAGCGTTAAAAATGACGGAATTTCAATGACTAGAAGCGGCTTCGAGTCATCTCATAAACCTCCTTTAAAGGGTTAATCTGTTCAAGGTCAAACAATTCCTTAGCAAATATCTCAATATTATTTATCACACTGGAATCGACAATTTTTTATTATGAAACAAAATAAGATCTAAAACTTGCCATCTTATGCATAATTGGTGCTTTTGATTTACAATTCATGTATCCCCTTTTTGTAAAGGTTTGATTATTAATTTATAACTTATACTATTATCTCTTATATTAATTAAATCCAAATACTTAATACTTTTGTCCTGTTCCTTTTCAATAGTCCATTCCAAGCCATTCAAATTATTTAATCTACTCTACAAGCATATTTATAGTATTGGTATTTACCCACAAAAACATCCACATACCTTATGTAAATTTTAATACCTTTAAAATACACATCTAAAATACTACTCTCATATGTAGACAAAACAAAATTGCAAACTTGTGCAACAAGAGGAAGAATCATGCCAACTTTTAGACATTTTATAATATTCACCTTCAAAAGAAGCAACAATGTTATCAAAAAACTTTAAAAAATCAAGGTGCAGTATTGAAAAATGATTAAAGGAGCATGAATTGTTATACAAGCATGTAAAAAGGACATAAATTTAAGTTTGATATTTAAAGTGTTAAGATTCTTCATAAAGAGAAAACATAATAAAAGAAAAATTAAGATGTCAATATTAATAATAGAAATAAAATGAGTATAATTAATTAACAAACTGCTAGCTGTGAAAATTCAGGATTCATGGGATTTGAGTTGATGACATTTGTTTTTCGTTATATATATATATATATTTTAATTTAATGGCAGTTGCTGGAAAGTTAAGCAATTAAGTGAAAGTGTGTCTGCAGATTGAAAGACTGTATATATTAGCTAATTACCATTATATTTATTATTTTTTTAATATTAATTCAATACCTTTTTAAAAGTAAAATATTTAATTTTGTAAAAAAAAAATGCAACAAAAATTTTAACAGCAAATTTATATCATTTTATGTTTTTGTATTAATCTAAACTAAAATGTTTCACAGTCAATACATGCCAAATTATGATTTATTTAGTCATTAAAATTTTTTTATTTCAATAATAGATATTTTGTAACTTTGCTAATATCTTTTAAAAATAAATAATTTTTGCATTAAATTTTTTTGAAAAAGAAATTGACTTCTTAGAAATGTAATTGTTTTTCATGTGCTTCTCTAGAAGCTATGCAAGCTATTAATAGTATTAATATTTTATATTACATTTGTGTATAAGCAACACCTATGTCTAAAATAGTATTAGTTAAAATTTTTAAATTCTATTCATTATATATTATTGCATCATTTAGATTTAATCCTGCTACAACACCTTTATATTTCTTCATTATAGATTACCTACATATGTAGAAGAATATCATTTTGTTTATATTTATATTATAGCAGAAGAAATATAGTTTTTACTTATTTTAATAAAAGATTTTTAATTCAGAGGAAGCTTTTTAATTTAATTACTTAGACAAAGAAACAGGTTATCTGGATTTTTTAAAATTTTATTTACACCTTTATTTAAAATTAGACTAATGTAACTAGCTAATTCTAGCAATAGAAATTAATAATAAAAAAATTATTTGACAATGTATAAATATATAAATACCATTTTCATTTATGCATATTTTATATATCTAATTGATAGTATTATATTAAAATGCCTTGGTTCATGAATAAATTTCTGATTGGGAAAAGTAAAAATGTCTTTATTGGAGATAACTTTTTTAACGTATAAGAAAAGGAAGTAATTGAAAATAAATAATTGTATGATTGAATGAAAAGTATCATAGAAATTCATTGAAAATTATTACTAACATTTATTACTTAATTGTCAATATTCTTTATTATCTTTAGATACTTAGATTAATATAAAGCGATCATCAGCCTCTCATGCTATTCTCCTTTTTGCATTAGTTGTTACAATGGGATTCTATATTTGTGCAAACCATAGTTGTATCCTCTAATTAAATACATAGCAAATCTGATTTAATCTTTTTTTTTTTTCTGAGTACACCCGGGTCTCGTTTTATGCAGATTTATTTAATGTGATTTTTAAGTTATGCGGTTCATGTTTCTTCTTAATATCTTTGTATGCGGTTTTTTTTTTATGCAATAAAAATTATTAGATCAGAAGTCAAGCTCCGATAATGGGCTATTACTTTAAATATTATAAATTTCACGCACTTGCGTCATATTTAAAGTAATAGCGCATTATTGAAGTTCGACTTCTCTCTAATAATTTCAATATTTTCAGTGCTTTATAATAGTACTGTAATAGATTTTATGCAATAAAGAAGTTCATAATTCACTTAAAATCAGGATTTCCCTATTTCATATACACACATTAAATTTTACAAGATTATAATGTAAATCTGTTCAAACGTTATAGATGCCTATATTATGCATGTTGTTTTTTGTTTTTTTTTGCATTTTAAATCACATTCTATTTTTGCTTTTTAAAAGAAGAGTCAATTAATCATTTAGTGTCCGCAAGTTTATTTTTAAAAGGTTAGTTATAGCGGTGGGCACAATAAAATTTGACCATTAAAATCTGATTTTTAATTATAATTAACAATTTAAAAATTATGTAATGTGATCTGAAAATAATGTGATGCAAAACAATGAAATTTGATTTTTAAACGGAATTGAAAATTAAAGACAAATAAGAATTTAATTTTTAATTGTTAGTTTTAATTAAACTTTGCCCAACAGTGGTGAGTCTGTGTCTTTTTATTATCGTAAGTTCTTATTTTTATTTTAAACTTTTAGTTTATTCTAACGGAGAAGAAAAAAACACCCAACAAAATGAATTTCTTTGGAAACAAAAATTTCAATTTTCGATCGCTTAGCACAATCGGAAGGTTCAACAGCGATTGGAAAACGTTTAGTTTAGGCAAGTCCACGATAAGAGCAATTAAAAAAATGAAGTTGGCCCTAGTTGTATTTTTTCTTGTGACGAATCTGATGTCTTAGTAGTTTACAAACGAACTTACTTATCATCAAATAGCGATAATAATTAAAATACTGTACATGTATGAAAAAATGAAAAATACTGTAAATTACGCATAAAAATATATTGTTTTGAATAAAATTAAATGCTGTAGTTAATAAATAAGTAAAAAAAGTTTGTCTTGTATTAATTTTTTTCAAATTTGAAATTTTTTATTAGTCATATTTTACTTCCTTATTTTTTTTTTTTGTGCGAATTTTAAAGTAATTTTACGTTGTAGCTTTGCTTTTATGCAATTTTTGGAAAATTACAGCACCTATCCCCCATTTTTCAAGGTAAGTTAAGTATTTTTGTGCGCGTTTTCTGAGGAACCTATCTACCGCATAAAACGAGACCCAGGTGTATATTTGTTTAAAATGGTTGCTAATGATGATAATGCAATTAATACTTAAAAAAAAAAAACATTTTATATTTTACAATTCTCTACCACTTGCTTTAATTCATTGTAGTTATGTCTATATAGTCCCATTTTTGAAGATGAAATGATGTCTTCTTGGCCATTTTCCAGATATTTTTCCTTCTATACCTATATTAGTAAATTATCACACGACTATCCTATTTAACCATCTGGTCCTAACTTGAGAGGTGAATATCCTTTTCTCTATCCATTTTTTCCATTCCTATATATCAAACTTTCCCATCTTTTAATATCTATTAAAAATTTATAACAGAGTATTTAACTAAATTTAGGATTTCATAATTCTATTATATAAGTTAGTATTCACTGGCTTTGATTTCAAAAGTGACCTCATTTTTTTTAAAAAAAAGCCTTTTCATAACTTCTGTGTTTTACTAACTTCCATATTTTTGAATGTATAAATATCTGAAAGCAGTTCAAACCTAAACAATACCAAGAATCTTATCTGTATGTTATGAGAAATTAGGTGTATTAGCTAATATAGTGAAAAATAATTTGTTTTGTGTATAATATTTATTGTTTATTGCATTGTCCTGTACATTTAGTTTTTTTTAGCATGAAACATGTTCTTTTTAATATATATTCATACTCATAATAGAACTCTATAAAAGTTACAGTACCCATTACAAATTAAATTTCATTTTAACATTTAAATGAACTTGATAAATAAAAAAAATTGTGTTTTTTAGCAGAATTCCCTATGAATTGAAGCCATTTCAAATGAAATTTTAAATTTTTGCCAGAAAGTAAATTTAGTCTGATTGGAAAATAATTTATACAAGCATAAAATTTATATATTTTTTTAATTTACAAATCTTAATGTTTTGTTTGTGTACTTTTTGTTTTTAATAACATATAATTGAATTAGCAGATATTGGGGTATGTGTGATGGTTTGTAAGCTAATCTTTGTTTAATTATTTATAGAATCAGAAATTGCTAAAACTAAATAGTTTACAGAGTTAATATATTAATAGTTTTTAAAATTAGAGAGCAAGAAAACTTTAATTTGCAAGTTATTGTTAATGGAAAGCAATGAAGAAAAAGAATGATAATAATTATAAACTATTATTCAAAATTTATATTAAAACAGAATTTAAATATCAAATGGATTAAAGCATAGGGCTAATGTATTATATAAGTGAAAAATTTTTTTCCTTATTAGTTTGAATTGCAATAATTATGAAATGCCTTTTGCTTTGAATTGTTTTTGATTGTCATAGTATCATAAAAATATCTACACAATTTTTTATAAAAATTTTAATTTTTCACTACAAAGGAATAATAGCATCAAGAAGAAATTAATATGAATCATATTGAAATAATATCTATTTATCACTGATGTTTAATGATGGAAAATTAGATAAATATTATTTTGATAAACATAGTGTACATGCAAATCCCAAATTACTTTATATGATGATATTAATAAATGTGATTATGATCATTATAAAAGGTTCTTGACTTATTTTTTTATCCATTGTGTACGAATGTATTTGTATATTGAATTAAAAATGATTGCATTTGAAGAATTAAATAAAATAGAGAAGGTATTTAAGAATTGAATAGTTTGTTTGCTAAGAGTTTAAAAGACTTTTGAGCACCAGAAATGTTAGTAGAACTGCAATTTATGGACCTACTTCCAGAGTTTACCTTTATATCATTACACTGAATCATGAATGTGTGGTTTATTAATATGCTGATGCTTCTAGTAAATAACAATAAGATTATTTATAATTAAAACCATTGAACTAGCATAGCTTAAATGTATATGTAATTAATATATAAATTTATATAACATTCAATTCTAGTATAGAGTTAGGCAGTATTTATTATGTAATTAATGGAAGCAAACCACTTTCCTTCAGACTATGATTAAATAGCATTCTATATTCAACAAGGAGCACTAATTCTTTAGATCTTTGTTTTGATGTTTATCATTGATGGAAATTCTAAATGAAATTAATATATCCATCAGATTAAAATATAGCATTAATACTTATTAAACTAATAATCAATTAAAGAAGGATATAGATGGAATTTACTTTCAATAATTTTTTAATCTTCAAGCAGAAATTAATACTGTAATTGTGAACAAAATTAGCATTGATAGCTTAATGTGTAAATAAAGGAATCAAACATGTTTCTCTCAGCCTATGAATAAATAGCATTGATTATCAAGAATTGTAATTTTTTATTTATTTAATTTTGATTAAAATACACACTTGAAAATAAATTATTTAAAAATAAAATTAATAAATTCCTATTGCTAAATAATCTAATAAATTAAAAAACAATTGATATTAGGACTAACTTTTTTTTCCTTGGACAAATTGTTCTATTTAATTTGTACATCCACCAATAAAGTAACAACTGAATGAAGCTTTAAAAAAAAGCATTCTGTAATTAGATAGTCAAATTAAGAGTCATAGATCACATGACCCTATTCTCTTAAGCTTGTAAGTTATGAACAATGAGGATTGCCAATTCATCAACAAGCTTTGTGATAAATGCTTAGCCAGAGAAAGCATTTAAAATATCTGTCAGGAAGCCCCCCAACCCCTGACCATGGTATCGTGTTTTAAAAAGAAATTGGTTTTATCTTATAGAAAGTATAAATAAGCATAGAGGGGAAAACAAATGAATCGCTGATTAAGCTGACCTATATTTTAAGCAAGAATACGATTGGGGGAAGAGGGCTAATGATATATTTTTATAGTGATGTAAAAATAAAATATTAAAACTAATAGTATATTTAATAAAAGCAAAGGAAAATTTTTCAATACTTTTTTTTTATTTACTAGTGTATAAAGAAGCTTTATTAAAAAAATCAATTTATAAATATTTATCCAATAATGTATATATTATAATAATAGTTATTTAATATTTATTCAAGCACCTGCATAAGAATATTTTGAAGACATAAGGAGGAGTTTTGTTTATTTAATCTGGCAAAATTGATTATTCAGCAAAACTAAGGAATAGAGAATGATTAATTGACAGTATTACATCTGTATTTATATATAATGTATTACACACATTTTAAACACAGAATAGCATTTGTATTTGTTTAAAAAAAACATGCAAAGCAACTTATAAACTTTATGTTTAATAAAAATAATCAAATAGTTGCTTAGAATATCATGATGTTCAGACCCTAGAAATGAATGCTGGAGATCAGTTTCAGAAATCTTTAGTTCTCAACCATTGTGCATAATTTTCTTTTTAATTAAATAACATTGCCATTTTTGTTAGCAAAACTTTTTTCCACTACAATCAGTACAAATAAATATTTGCTAACTGAAGGGGATAGGGGATATATAAAGTGGCTTTTTTTTTTTTTTTTGATTTTTTATAATTATTTAAATAATTTTTAAACGAAATGAAAATAAATTTTGTCAGTATATTATTAACTTGTATTAATATATAAAAATAGATGTGCAGTTTTATGTTTTACATTATTATTTTTAAGAGAATAATGTTCTGCAATGAATTATATTGGTTTTGTGCAACAACCAAATTTGGAATAAATGAAAAGCTCTCTCCTTTTGCTGCATTGCCATGAGTAACAAAACTGACATGAAAATAATATTTTTAGTAAAAAAATTAATATAATTTTTTGTCGAAGTCGATATGAAATAATCTGTAAAAATGTATTGTTTGTAGATTTTACTTTTTAATATTTCAAAAAATATTAAATCCTCATATCTTTATAATAAGTGATAGTAGTGTTTTGCAGTAGTGGCTATCATTTAATAGGGTTTTTTTTTTTTGCTATAGTGATGATGCTTTTAGATTGTGCATGCATGCATACACTTTATGATTATGCAGTAGTCACATTGAGCATCAATCTAATTACAGTATTTATAGATATTCTGTGATTTTTCAAATTTATTAAAAGTTTTAAATTTTTGTTATATATTTTTATATTATTACTTACATCATAACAAGATTGATTGCCCATCTTCAAAATATTTTAATCTTTTTTACAATAAAAATATTGTAAAAGATACTAAAATATCATGTATACAGGTGTTTTTTTTTTTTCAAAAATAGTTCATAATTTTCCATATATATATAAGTGAATACACCAAACTTCTTTTTTTATATTACTATTATAAAAATAAAATAACACACTGTTTAGACCAGTGTTCTTCAACCCTTGGTCCGCGGCCGGCCGCGGAACTTTTCTGCAGGTCCGTGTGCTAGACGGGCAGTAAAAAGTTTGTAATAATAAATAATAAGAGTTTAAACTTTTAATTAATATAGCCAATTTTTATTTATTTTTTCATCTCATTTTTACCCAATTAAAAAAAAAAGAAAACAGAACGAAAACAAAATCTAATCAATCATTCATAAATTAATTTGTTTTTCTAGTTATCATAGATGTTTATGGGGGGGGGGGGGTAGAATAAAATTTTTTATTACTTTTCTAAAAAAATTTAAAAAAAAGTTTTTTATTATATAAACTCCATATATATATATAAAACTTTATCTTATATATTTAACATTGTTGTTTTGATCAGTTATAACAATTATGCTTATCTTTAAGAAAATTTATCTATAGATTTCTGCGGTCTGCAAAATCTTATCCTTATTTTTGCTGGTCCGCGGAACCTTATCCTTATTTTTACCGGTCCGCAGGTGTGAAAAGATTGAAGACCACTGGTTTAGACTATTTTATAATAGTCTTTTTCAAGAAATACTAAAAAATAAAAATACATAATAATAAATATAAAATATCACACATTCCAAACAAATCCAAGAACATTAAAAAAATGCTTAATTTTTTTTTTTACCTCAACACCTTTGCTATTACAAACAATCTCAAAACTTGTATCAAATTTTTTACAATTTATATACCCATCCAAAAATGCCCTAAAAACATTTAATTAACAAATCTATTATTTTCTTTTTATTAGCATTCTGTATAATTCATTTCACTAATGTAAATTCCTTTATTCTTTTATGGTGTGACTTTATATATTCTAAAGGTTTTATTTCAAAATCTTTGTGTTTAAATTTATTCATATGATTATAAATCATGAAAGAATAATAAAAGTAAGGAATTTTCATTAGTAAAACTAAACTTGAGTTAAATAGAATGCTAATAGAAAAGAAAATACTAGATTTGTTAATTAAATGATTTTAGATTATTTTTGAATGTGTATATAAATGTAAAAAGAAAATAATAGATTTGTTAATTAAATGTTTTAGGGTATTTTTGGATTGGTATATAAATGTAACAAAATTGATAATTATTATATATATTTATTTTTTAATGTTCCTTGAAAAAGACTATTATAGAATAGTTGAAATGTTGGTATGTTATTTTGTTTTTTATAATAGTCATATAAAAAAGAAGTTTGGTGTATTCATTTATATATATAAAATACTTTGTATGTAAACATGTTTTTTCCCCTTGGAGCTGATTTTAATCTTTTCTGTTTAAACCTTTTCTCTATTGAGAATCATATACAGCATTATAGTAATAAAAATGTTGATTTAGATATTAATCCTATGGAGGATTTTGTAATGCAATGTTAATGAATAAATAAATATAAAATTTTATTTGGAATAAGCTTATTTTTAAAAAAAAAAAATTTTTTTTTTGACTTTATATTTACAAAACTATAATTTTTTTTTTTTTTTACATCTAACACATGCCCTCCCCCCTCTCCCATTTTTCAAATTTTATTCATATATGTTTCTTTTGAAAAATACTTATTTTTTTTGCAAATAACTTTTGATTAAATGCAATTTATTATTGGCAGTCACACAATTTTATTCTATTTATTGTTTTCAATTATTTCTTAGGCCATAAATTGATTAATAAGAAATTCAACGTTTCCAAGTTTTCATAAATGAATTTTCGTGTATGTATAATTGGTGGATGCAATAGGTAGTAATTTAGGACAATGAAAAGAAATTAAAACTATTCTTGTAAATTAAGATTAAAGAAGCTTGATAGCCTTAATATAGAAATGACAAAAAACTTCTAACAATGTGAATTTGAAATTCAAATCATTTATGTTTCAAAGGTACTTTATTCATTCTTTATTAAGAAAACATTGGTTACACTTATTTTTTTACAACATTAATTAAATCATAGACACTAGATACAACAAATCAATCAAAAAAAAAAACAAAAACAACCTAGATACTATTATTGAGGCAAGTGGGTCATGCTACTGTTTTGAAGATTGGGAGAGTCCCAACAAGGTTTCTATATATACCTTGTATTCAGAAACTTTTCTATTCCTTCTCTTATTGTTTCTAGCTTATTTCTTAAAGCAAACTGTTTTCATAGACACATATGCATCTTTTGCACCATAGCATAGAGAACAAAGATATTAGCACATACATTCGAAAATAAACCTTTACCATTCCTTAAACTTATATCCAATATTTTTATTCTTAAAAGCTGGGATATCAGAAATAAATATGAGATTGGGTTTTGGACTCTCTTTTATAAAGACCACAACAATCATCTATTGTTTGAATTTGTCTTTTATATTTGTAAAAAAAATTTGGTAGGAAATGCTTCTAAGTTGATCTTAACCAGATAATCAAAGAATTTAAGCTCAAGTGACCAATATCTAAATTTGTGACATAGTTGTTTATTTGTAAGTTCAAATATTATAAAGTATATTTTGCCTTTATTTTATTGCTATCAAAATATCAAGTTGGCCAAGTATTTCATCTTGATAATTTTTTTTGTTTAAGAAAAGCAATTATGCTATATTATGATAAAGTTATTCAATTTTTTTTTTTTAGTTTTTGTTTATAAATGTTTAAATAGTTGTGTTAATAAAATACGTGTTAGTATTTGCAATTTGGAGGGGGGGGGGAGAGTAATTCACCTAATAGTATGGTATCAAGTTCCCCTGCTGTTATTTATAGATGAGTAATTACTATATTTTAAGAAAAATATTAATTTTATATGTAGTAAAATTGATTCAAATATACAGATAAGGTATGTTTAAGATTTATAAAGATATCTAGTTTCATACCATCTGTTCATTTTTTTGATATTTTGATTATTAATTATAAATTATACAACGTTACTGCTATTAAGACATTTTTTTTTTGTTTATTTTAAGGCCAGTTTTTTCTTCTTCAACTAAATAATTGCCTTTTATTACTATCTCCTCAAAACTATCATTTAATAGATACTGGTCATCTGCGTAGTCCAGGACTTTTGGATAGTATTTAATGTCCAATACGTACATCCATAAATATTTTAAGCCCTTCATATGATCAAATCCAAAACCGTTATAAATAATAAAAGTGAAAAGTAAGCAGCATATTGTCATTGTTGATTGCATTCTAAACAACTTAATTTCTGTACATTTTTTTTATTATTTTATTATTATACATTGTAAAAATATATTGTTTAATCAGGTTACTTCAGGGGTCCCCAACCTTTTTGCACTTAAGAGCACATTCTATAATACCGGCCAGGTGGCGGGCACCATTTATTTTTTTCAACCAGATGGTGGGCACCATTTATTTTTTCAATGTAAATTTATAGTTGGATATTGTTAATAACACACATAATGTACAAAAAAATATTTATTTCAAAAATAAAATTTTAACATATAATTAATGTTTATATTTTTACGCTGTAAAAGTATAGTATGCCCTACAATTATAAGAAATTTTAAAAACTAAATTTATTTGTATCAGATAAATAATTTTTTATCGTGTTCGGATAGCAGCGAGCACACGTAAAATGGTCTGCGGGCACCATGGTGCCCATGGGCATAGGGTTGGGGATCCCTAGGTTACTTGATTTTTCAAGTGTGTTAAGCATTTTTGTCATTGTTTCAATTCTTAATTTTGTTTTGGAAGTCTTTTCAAAGTCAAATGAGCAGTTCTTTATAAAATTGTTCTATTAATGACCCCCCATAGTTTTCATTGTGTTTAATACTGAATTTTCTGGAAGTTATTCTGAATACATTTTTTTTTTCATCCCAGATATGACATTTGTCAATTCAGCTAAAATGTAGAGGTATTTATTTTTTATGCTTTATTTTTTGAAGCTTTGTCATTCTTCAGATATTTGTAGGCTTAAATCATTTCAGATGTTGGGGATCTGAATTAATGCTGATATCTAAGTTTATATTGAGTAAGATCTGTAGGAGTTGAGTTCATTATCAATAGTCAAAGCATCATTTAAGACGGGGGTCCCCAACCTTTTTGCACCAAGAGCACATTCTATAATACCGGCCATGTGGCGGGCACCATTTATTTTTTCAATGTAAATTTATAGTTGGATATTGTTAATAGTACACATAATGTACAACAAGATATTTTTAAAAATTAAATTTATTTGTAGCAGATAAATAATTTTTTATTGTGTTCAGACAGCGGCGGGCACATAAAATGGTCTACGGGCACCATGGTGCCCGCGGGCATAGGGTTAGGGACTCTTGATTTAAGATATAGTAGCCTCTCCCCTTAGCACCATGTCTATAATAATTGATTCCAAACTATATTGTGGATTCTGAAATTTTCAGATAGTAGTGAATTTTCTATGTATCGATTATTAATTGAATACAATAAAAATGAGGCACATGAGCATATTTCTTATTTAATAACGTTAACATGAGTTTATACAATTAGAATTGAGAGCATTAACACAATTATATATATATGGCAAATTGGTATAAGTAATAAACATAATTATAAAGGATAACAATTAGGATAATAATGGTTATTTACAATTAAAGCCATAAATCATACAAAAATTTCTTCACCTTCAGTGGGGATTCTTCTGGATTACAACTGCAGGGGCGAAATCCACTATAATTCTGGATACATATTGACAGCAAGACTAACAAAGACAGGCTAGTTTTCTAACAGGTATTTATAGAACACAGAGAAAACTTCTCTTAATTGCCTGTTCAATCAGTTTTTTTTTTCTATGTTTACTTTTCCTTTTTTAATGTTTCCGGTTTTGATGTATACACACAAGCACTATCTCCACTGACTCCTGAGAAACTCTATAGACTTCCAATTTTCTCTGGAGTAGATAGGTTGGGGATTGGTAAGTCTTTTGATTCTCGGACATAGTGTTGTATTAAGTTGTAATTTCATCATATTGGGTTCTTCTAGTTTAGTATAAATAACTGTATGAGTCTCTATGCAATCTTTTTGAGTATAGGTTGGTGTTTCATGACTTTCAGCATCAGTGTCTGAATTTGTTTTAACCCAGGTTTTTCTAATGTGATTTACATGGTGTCTGTATGTTATTCCAGTAGAGATTTGCCTTTCTACATGTGGTTTGAAATTACTTTTTTTATTTGGCCCTCTATCCACAATTTCTGTAGATTATCTCTTCCAATCTTTTTCTCCAGTAACATAGTTATTTTCTGGATTTCTTATCAGTTGTTCCTTCTTTGGCAGGAGGATCGATAATTTGTTTCAATTTTTCCCCATTATTTCTGCTGGTCATTTACCAGTGACTATGGCTGAGTGATGTGTTGGTGTAGCATTGCCACATCCAGTGCTTCTTTGGTGCTTAAGTAACTTAATCTATTGAGAGTTAGCTTCAATTGTTGGATTGCCTTATCCGCCATTCCATTTGATTCTGGGTGATATAGTAGTGCTAGTACATTGGTTTCCCCAATCTTTCAAAAAGGCCTTGAATTCTTACAAATTGAATCCAGTTCCATTATCAGAAACAAGTACCTCTGGAGATCCATGATATGTAATTATATAAAGATTTCCCTTAAGAGTGCGTATAGTTCCTTTTGAATTCTACAAATTTATATTCTGCCCACTTGGAGGCATCATTTACTAATACAAATATAATGTTCCAATGTTTCGGACCTCGATGGGTGATATATACCCAGTTCCAAAGTATTTTTTTAAGGCCATGGTGAATACTTTTTCTGGGGCGAGTTTTTGGTAGACTGACAAGGTCTGCACACATTTGTTTCTCTATGTTGCTTATGTCCAGACAGTATACATAGCTGCAAGCAAGAGCGTTCACTCTCCCCACATCAGGATGTCCTTTGTGAATTAGTTTTAACCCTTTTTGCGACCTACAGGTGGTATCAAAACTCAGTCATTTATAACACATCCGTTCAACATTGATAGTTGTTGGCAAGCTGTCCATAATGATTGGTTTAGATAAGGTGGCCATCCATTTCTAATTCATCCAATCATGTTTTGTTTTCTGTGGTTTCCCTAGTTCAGTTGGCTACAGTTTTACTGTTGATTGACTTAGATTTCCAGTGATCTAAAAAATTGTATTTCCACATCATCATATTTTTTTATCGTATCAGGGACACGAGATAAAGTGTCACCATGTCTGATTTGAGGGTTCTTCTGATAGCATAATTCATATTCATAGGCTGCCAGTAAATTGTACCAAGGGATCATCCATGGACTCAGATGGTCTTGAGCAGCTTGTTTGTTGCCTAAAATACTTGGGAATGGGCGGTGATCTGAGTTGATTTTGATTTGCATTCCATATTTATACTAGTGGAATTTCCGTAATGCAGCAATAATTGCTAGCACTTCTTGGTCAAGTTGGTTGTAATTGCTTGTTCTTGACATGTGCTATGGGCCCTTTCTCTTCTGATATGTGACTTCAGAACCACTTTAATTTCATTCTCGGATGCATCTGTACTTTAATGGTAGATCAAAGTTCTGATCATAAGGTATTAACAGGTGATCCGAAGCTAGCAATGTCTTGAGCTTCTGGAAAGTTCCTTCTTGTGGGATTTCCCATGTCCATTTTTCGATTCTTTTTAGAAGCTCATATTAGAGGTTTTGCTACATTTGGCTTGGTTTTTAATAAAATTTTTCAAGAAATTAAGCCTAAGAGTGCTTAGAGTTATTTTGTGTTTTTTGGGGTTTGGGCATTCATTACGGCCCTAGCATTTTTGGGGGGCTTAGGTTGGATTCCTCTGACCGAGATGATGTATATTCCTAGTAACTTTATTTCCATCTCATCCCAAACACATTTTTGTATATTAAAAGTAACTTCATATTTTCTAATCTTTCACATTCCCTATTTAACTTCTTTCAGTGAATTCCTTAAATCAACGATTATTAAGGTATTGAAGTACAGTATAATCCTCCTCAAGCCTTCCTGTATAGCGTTCATTTTTTTGCTTAGAAGACATTTGGAACTGATTCATCACAAAAGGAAATCTTTTCTACTTGTATAATACCTTAGGCATCATAATGGTCAACATGGCTGCAGCTTCTTTTTATACTGGTGGAAGGCTGCATTCAGATCCAGTTTTGCAAATTGCTTGGCCCCTTTAATCCAGCTAAAATTTCTCTGATATATGGCACAGGCTATAGACTTTTCTCTATATATTTATTAATGGTCAATCTGTAGTCTCCACATATACGTATTTTACCATTTTGTTTTGTAACAATAACAATAGGTGTGGTCCATTCTGCCTTCTCTTTAGATGTTAGTACTCCTTTCCACTAATTCACTTAGAAATTCTTCAACTCTTGAGTCTGGGTGAATGGAATTTTTTTCAGTTTGAAATGAATAGGTTTTGTTCGTTCACGACAGCTAATCTCAAGGAAGTTTCTTGTTTAATTTTTCGTTTTGCCATGGTTTGGAAAATTTATCTTGTAGTTCCTTTTCTACTTTGTATTTTGTTCAGCATACATATTTTAATCCCCAATGGGACTAATCATTTCCTACTGATCAATGGTGTTATATTATTATTTGCAATATATAGATCTAGGGCTTCGTAACTATGATTTGTTGTTACCACGACTTTTATCATTACGATTGTTAATGGGAGTTCTCTTGCTCTTACACTTTTAATTTTTGGTTTATATTTTAGTTATGTACTTAACATGACCTAGACCCTCTGAGATGTTACTGGTACACCTGCTATCCACTATATTTCCGATTTGACTGATTTTCCATGTATTTTTACTATTATCAGTCTCTGTCTTGTGAATTTCAATTAACTGTTCAGGTTTTCTCATTTTCTATGTCTTTAATTAATTTTAGTTTGGCAGATTTTTTGCTAGGTTTCGCATCTTTCCACAATTTTTACATCTCATATTCTTCCTGCTGTGTTTTCTTCTTGCTGCTGTGTTTTCATGCAAGATGACTAGCTTTTCCACAGAGAAAACATTCCCAATTTGTGTTTTCATTTTTTTTTTTCTCATTTTAAGAATTGATGTTCGATTTGATCTACATGGATTTGATTTTTAGAAATTCTTTTGCATTATTTATTATTAACTCATGAGTAATTCCTCTTTTGATTACTTCTGCATAAGTTAACTCAGGAATGTCCAACAGCTGCTAACGGAGCCTGTAGTCATTCACCCCCCCCCAAAGGAATTGGTCCAATAAGACCATATAAATCGCACGCAGTTTCTAGAAAAATCAATCTTTTAATGCCATATCATAAGCTCTATAACCTTCACCCTTCACTTGGCATCTATTACGTAAATGAAGCCTTGATGATTCGGGACTAAAATGGTTGTTTAGTCGCTCAATAGCTTCAGCATAAGTTAAACTTTCCGGGTCATCAGGTTCACATAATTGGTTTGTGGTCTCAATCGATCGTTGAATCCCTGAACAGCAAGTGCAATGATTTTAGTGACATCGTCTTTCACCTTATTGACTGTGAAATATTTATATAACCTAGTTGCATAAATGAGCTACTCTGAGAGATAGCTACCATCAAATTTTCCTATACCTGAGTTGCTACCATATTCATTATCAATTTTTCTTTAGTGCCTATTACTAGATTTCTGCTCCATGCTTTTGTGCCTCAAAATTCTTTAGGTATGTGTTGTTGTTTTTTTAATTGCCAAGCTGCCTTTTATCTAATTCACTATCTGACTAAGCCCAACTGGCTCCCTCCCCCTCCCAATTTTTGTCCAACTGCTGGCTGTTTCCAATTCACTGTCTAACTGAGCCAAGATGGCTTTTTTTTTCTCAATTGCCTGTCCAACTGCACCAAGTTGTACTATGTATCAATTAACGAGCACAATAAAAATGAAGTACATGTGCATGTTTTAGTTACTTCTTATTTAATAATAGTAACACGAATTTAAAGCCCAGTGTGGCCTCTTTAATACCTACATCCTTTTCACCTTCATCAGGGATTTATTGGGTTAAGATTGCAGGGTTGAAGTCCATTATAATTCTGGATACATATTTACAGCAAGACGCCTAACGAAGACTAATTTGCTAACAGATATTTGTAGAACACACTTCTATTCAATTATTGTTAGTTATTAATTGCCTTTACAATTCATTTTACTATATAATAATATGCATATTTAAATATGTGTGTGTATATATATCTAAGTTCATGTATATACTGTATATGAACTGTGACCAAAAAAATGTAGAATGGAATTTTTTTTTTTAATTTTGGTTATGGAAATTTTATATGTGGGTTGGAGGGTACTGTCCTCATGGATTATTATAGCTATCTCAGCATTTGTTATTGTGAAGTCAGTATAAAATTTGTTGTCATCAGATTCTATGGTATATCTATTCTTTTGATTTTTTCTCTCATTCACATCTAGGCTATATCCCATCTATTATGAAAAATTTTATGAGTGATTATAAAACATGAATTAATATTTGCAAAAAGTATAAAAGATTTTGGTCCATAAATATTTCCTTTTTTTTTTCATTCCTAGTAGTTATTTGGTATTTCAATAATGCATTTATTACTGAAATAAAGAAATTTGTTGCAATTAAGAAAGAGACAATACTTGATTTCTTTAACAAAATTATTACAACTATGCTAAAGTTTAAAAAGCAGTGAAAACAAGCCAATTTAGTAGAGAGTTAATAATCAAGATAAGATGTGTAATTAAATTCAAAGTTTGTTTTCAAGTTAAAAATTTGATTTTTTATTATCTAATTGAATACATTAAATTAACATCTCTCAATGTATAGGTTATTATTGAAATAAACCTCTGTCCTTCAGGCTATGAACAAGTAATATCAAAAATAGAATGGGATCCATTCTATTCTTGGCTTTTGTCAATAGAATGTTCTTTATTCATAGCCTTAGAGGAAGAATGATTTACTCAATGTAATTATTAAAAAAACATAATAATTAAAAAAGGCATAATGAATGGTTTTTATATGGTATTGTTAAATAACTGGAAATCATTATATGGCAGCAAATGTATTATTTAATAGAAAAATATATATTTTGGCAACTTTCTTTACTTTTCACAGAATATATACTGTGAACATTTCATTTTCATCCATTATCTATTCATTGTAGGATGAAGGTCTCCAAGTTTAATCCAGTTTCTCCAACCTCTAGCCTTCTCCAGGTCATGTCTGCATACTTCTTTATTTTAGTCACTCATTTCACATCAGGTCTTTTTCTAGGTAAATTTGCAGTTTCATTTAATATTCCAACTGACTATCTACTATTATCTCTTTTAGCAATATGTCCAGTCTATCCACTTCAATTTCTTAATTTTTTCAGTAACGTCAGTAACACCTGATGTTCTCATTCATATATTTCATTTTTGATATGTTCTTGTTATTCCTAATATACATCTCTCCCTACTTTATTGAGTGGTCTGAAATGGCTATTGCTCTGCTTTTACATACATAAGTAAGAACTGATAAAACTTTTATTAAAAACTTTTTCAAATATATAGACATATTTCCTTTTAATACTAAGTTATTTCTACCAAAAAGCACTCTGCAATTTCAATTCTAAAACAAATTTTATATATTATGTTTTTATTTGTATAAATCTGACCAATAATTTTTTTTTTTTTTTTTTTGAGAAAATTCATTGAACATTACTTTAAACTTTTTAACATTTATCTTTAGTTCTATTTTCATACTATTGCAATATTTCTTGAAACTCTGAAGCATTATTTGCAAGAACGATCACATCAGCTATCACATCTAAATTACTTACATAGTCTCCATTTAATCCCTTTCAATTGTAATCCATTAAATACTTCTTGAAAATTGCTGTAAAAAGTTTTGGGAGACATAGAGTCACCCTGTTGTATATAAACCATAGTTCACTGTAGGCAAGTAATTATCTTGATAAAAGTTTTGTATAAAATTGATAAAAAAAAAAACAACTAATAAGCCTGTAATTTCTCATATCTTCTTTATCACTGTTTTTATTACATCTTAATATTAGTCCTACATTCATCTAATCATCTGGTACCTCTTTATCTTCTAGACATTTTCTATATAACTTTGGATAACAATTTTTTTATTATTTCTTTACTTACTTTTTTAAAGATATCCATTATAATTTCATTGTTACTTGGAGGTTCTCTTTTTTCATAAATTTAATTGCATGCCTCATTTTTTCATTTAAAATCTTGAGCAATTCAAACTTAGAAATTGTAGGGTTTTTTGTTAATATATAATTTTTTTAGAACTTTCCCCTTGTTTCATGATATCGTCTCTTTTTTTAGTAATAATTCTGTCTTATTATTGCACAAATAAGTTTCCTACTAATACCAATATGTTATTTTACACTCCTGATACTTTACAGAACATATATAATGGTCTCTAAATTTTGTTTCTTGAATAACAACCCTCCATCCTCTTTCCTATATAATTATTATATATACATTATATAGCAATGAAAAACAAAATACATAATAATATGTACTTACAATTATGGTTGTTAAAGAGCCAAAGACATCAAAATGTATGGGTGCTGAACTGAGTTCAGACCCATATGACTATATAAGCTATTGAGCTTAGATTGAAAATATTTTTTGTGTTTTCAATTTCATGCTCATAGTTTTGTAGTTAAGTAGAGATAAAAGGTGGTTGCTAGAGGGTTGCATTAGACCCTAAGATCTAGATGCAGTGCTCTCAGATCCAAACTCCTCACTGACGAAGGCCACAAGCCAGAAACTAGTCTGGGGATATTGGATGAGTAGGCATTAGATAGGGATTTTATGCACAAGCCTTCTGGCATCCATTGATTACTCTGTTTAGCACAGATGGCACTACTATATGGAGTTTTGCTTTGCTTTGTTTACTTATAATTATATTGACAAAGTCAAGATATTTTTTGTCTATAGTGTACATTATTATTTTTTATTAATATAAATGTGTATAAAAATATACGTTTGTCGTAGAATAGCTGCTATATCCCACTCGATGGCGCAGTTATCACGCTAAAACTATAAAATATGATCATTCACAGGCCGTTAATTATAATCATTTTGATATGTTTTTTTGTAATGCGAAAATAAAAAGAAAAGAAAATCGTCTTTTTTAAATATTATTTAATTTTAAATATTATTTTTTATTAACATATATATAAATTAAATGATAATAATAAATGTAAAATAAAATAAACAAATTACAATTTGATTCGTCTTTTTTAGTTTTCTTTTTATTAGAAAAATCAATTTTCTATCGGAGATTTTTTTACTGGGGTTACGGCTTTTTTTTTTTGTTGTTTACCGCTAGTTTTTATTTCAAATAGAATGATAACTAAAAGTAAAACTTGTTACGCTTACGTTTAGGGTTAGCTTTAGGATTAGTTTTAGGGTTAAAATAAAAAATATCAAAAATCGTATTTTTGTAAATATTTTTTTTTACTAACATCTATAAAATAAATGATAACAATAAACGTAAACTATATTCAACAAAGAATAACAGTAGTCGGAGAAAAGAAAGAAACTAAAACTTTTTTAAACAACGACAAATATATATATATAAAATGTTTATAATATATGCTTTTTATGACATTTAAAAAAACAGTGTACAATTGTACTTTTCTTACTGGATATTTTTGTGTTAACGCTCTTTTTTATTTCAAAAATATACACACGGTACAATCTTAAAATGTCTCTTGGAATGTTACGAACAGTACGTTACTTGACTCGTTACCTAATTCCAAATAACTTTATACATATATCTCGTCAACATTTACTACTTAAAACTTCAATACACTACGGTGTAAAAAGTCTGTTAATTATTACTTTACAAAATCTGAACATTTCAATACTTTAAAATATAAAAAAATCCAATGAAAACAACATTTCCATCCAATTCAAAAAAACACACCCTCTCCCCAAGCTGTTCAGAAAATGTATTTGCTGCGTAAAACATACATGCTGTACTGCGACGTGACATAGCGGCCTGCAATCTGTAGCACAACAAAAAAGTTGTATTATAGAAAATGCAGGTTCGAAGGTGTCTGCCGCGGAAAAGGCATTTTTATGTGTTTTAGCGCTAAAACAGCGCCATCCAATGGGATATAGCTGCTCATCAACGACAACCAAATATACATATTTATAACTGTTGCTATACATATGCAAAATATAAATACACATATAAAATATACCAATCTGTTGTATAATCTATAATATTAATAAGCCAATAAGCTGATATACACATGCGCTTTGCAGATGTCACTATATAAATGAATACTCCCACTTTTTCAAACCCAAGATAAAGTCTTTAAGAAAATATAGAATGAATCCACCTATATTTTCGACCCAACCGTATATGTATGGGCAAATCTGAAATGTTTGAAATAAAGAGCGTGAAGTTATTAATTGATCACTTTAAATATAGGTGGATTCATTCTATATTTTCTTAAAGACTTTATCTTGGGTTTGAAAAAGTGGGAGTATTCATTTATATAGTGACATCTGCAAAGCGCATGTGTATATCAGCTTTTATTGGCTTATTAATATTATAGATTATAGAACAAAAACATCGCGCTATATAAGAAAATAAATGTCTTGTTTACAATCTGTTGTATGTATTATTGTAGAAATAAAATACTCTTCACTCATGTGCTATAGAATTGACATTCTCTCTCCTTTAATGAATATGTTAAAAATATAGATAACCACCTATGCTTAGAGATAATTCTTCAAATAATTCAAGAATTATTGGATGCCAGACTGATTTTTAAATTGGCAAATTATTTGCACAAGTTCAGTTTATATATCACAGGGAAGAGAAAGTTTCTCATTTTATATGCTCGTACATCATATACTTCCCCTTTTTCTGATATTTTTTTTCATTGCTGAATAATGCCTATAATAGATGACCGAGAAAGAGAAAAAAAGAGTTGTATTTCAGAAACCAATATTTACATGTCATTATAGAATACTCTGCAAATATTCACAATGTACATGTTATATTGAGGGGGCAATAAAACATGAAAAGTTTTTTGTTTTTTTTTAAGGTAATATTTGTTAAATAATCTTTTTTTGGTATTATTTATATGTTCAAGCTATATAAATAAATATATTGTTTTATAACAAATCAAGGATAAAATTTTGCCAAATATAATTTCATACAGGTTTCTTGAGAATGCACAACTTTTATTGACTATAAGCGTGATAAATTTATTGCCTACAATATATGTTGTCCACTTTTGATTTATTAATGATATAGGCATGCTTTAAATAAACCATTTAATAACATTATGCTTATTATCATGTAGTAGTTTGGTAATGTACTGAATTTTTATGTTCATTAATTTATAGTTTTAGTTATAATTATTGATTATTTTTCTTCTTGTTATTCATAATTTTTTTTTTTTTTTAGGAGTATACTTAACCTATTAATTTAATATTAGTTTTCATTACCAGTATTATTGGGTTGTTAGAGGGGGCATTAGTATTTTTATTATAAAATATTAATCCTACATTGCAGTTTTAATATATATATTTGTTTTTTGATTGAAACTGCCAGCTTTTAATGAATCTGTTGTTTATGTTTTTTTTTAAAAAATAAATTAATTGTAATAAATAATTATTTAATATTTTCATTATAAAATAGATATTTTTAATTATGCTACTTTTTTTTTTTTTTTAGGTGTGTCACCTGTTTTAAATACAAATGACACAAATGTTAATAATGTATCTACAAATATTACCAATAGGAATATATGGAATTCTAATCTACAAATTTCTAAAAGGCCTAATTTAATTAATAATAAAAATAATATACAACATGTAAAACTTACACAAGGAAGTGCAAATAAAGTTAAAGAAAATCTTAAAAAAGTTCTTCATAAAGAAATTAATGACAAAGAGAAAAGGCCAGATAAGAAATTATCAAAAGAGTGGGAAAATACAAAGTTTTATAATGCAACATCTTCAACAAGTGACAAGGGTTCAACCATAGCAACAATAAATTCACCTAGTTCTAATGTATTTCTAACAATAGCTGTTACAACTACCACTAATACCTCAACTACAAGTAAAGGCAGTTCCAAGTCTGGTAATAGCAGTAGTGGGAAAAGAAAACGAGATCATCTTAATCGCACTTTAAATTTATCTGGAATTGGTGACTTGGAAGGTTTTGATAATGTTTTACCATCTAAAAATAAAAGTCAGAAAAATTGTATTGATTCCTCCAGAGTTAGTGCATTGTAAGTTAAGCTTTCAAACTTGTAATAATATATTTTTTACGTTTTTAAAATTTTAATTGCATTTAATATAAATTAACCTTTATTGAGAATTGTTTTTTTTTACATATATAATATTAGAACTTTGTTAAAAAAATTTTATGTTTTATCTACTATCCTGGAGCCTGCCATTTTGAATTTATAAAATGTGATGTTCTTTTTTTTTTTTGTTAAATTATCATCTAAATAGAAATTGATTTTGCTTTTGATTTGATTTTTAATTCTGAGATGAGGAGTCAAGCATTGGTGGTTGATAGGTCAGCGACAGCTGCTTTACAAGCAGTTGTCCCGGGTTAGCGGGTTCGCTTCCCGGCTGATGCTATGACACATGCGGAAAAAAAAATTCTGAGATGAGGAGGTCATTTTAAATTTTAATCTGCTTAATGTGAATGTTTAACCAATCATTTAAGATTATTTATTCAATAAAAATATTTCCAAACAATTAGTAAAAGTTTATTATTCTTAAATTTAAAATTATCACTTGAATAGAAGAAAAAATATTTGAAAAAAATGATTTTTTTATGAAATCAGTATTTTATTACTTTTATGTTAAGAATTTTAGATTGACATAGTAGTTTATTTAGGTGTGAATTGTGAAGAGTCATAGTGAAAATTACAAAATTTTAATTAGCCATGCTATATTTTTCACATTTTGAATTTAATTTGATTAGACACTAACAAATTGATGCTGATTTCTGATTACCAGTTGGAAACAATTTCATTACATTGGTATTTTGTACCATTATTACTTAAATTAGTTCAATGAAGAATGGCCATGTTTATGCTAATTTCAAAAAAAGCAATTAAAGCTATTTGTATAGTATTATGTTTATTCCTAAGAAGTTTTTGTATATGCTAGTTTATCAGCTGTTACTTAGAAGTAAATTTGGCCATTTAATTCCAGTAGCAGAAAAAGAAACAAGGAATAAAAAAGTTAAATAATTTAATTTTAAGATAATTATGTAAACTAATTCCTGAAACATAAATAAGTCCACATATATACTGTTTTTTTTATGTTTAATTAATATCAAGTTATAACTTATTTTAAGATGTGATATTTCCATCATTTATGAGTGAATGTTAAATGTATCCGAAAATTTTAAACTTTATTTAAACTTTCCAAATACATCAACTTGTTAGTAATAGCACGCAAATAGACAATACAGGTTAGTAATTACACGTTTTGAGTAGTATTATTCTCCACTCTTCTTTAGGTGTTGCTGGCCTATATGCACAGTGACAATATTCGCTTAGAAGTTGAACTCGCACCTTTAGATTCTTGAATATTGAATTTTTAAGGCAAACGCTCTACCAACTGAGCTATTCTGTCAAAGGCAACATATAGTAGAAATTTGATATATTTATATATGAGGGTTGGTTCAAATCCTCCTGAGTCCTCCAATTTTTTTTTTTTTTTTTTGAGGACTCTGGGAGGATTTGAACCAACTCATATACAAATATATCAAATTTCTACTATATGCTGCCTTTGAGAGAATAGCTCAGTTGGTAGAGTGTTTGCCTTAAAAATTCAATATTCAAAAATCTAAAGATGCGAGTTCAACTTCTAAGCGAATATTGTTACTGTGCATATAGGCCAGCAACACCTGAAGAAGAGTGGAGAATACTACTACTCAAAACTTTGTGTAATTACTAACCTGTATTGTCTATTTGTGTGTTATAAACAAGTTGATGTATTTGGAAAGTTTAAATAAAGTTTAAAATTTTCGATACATTTAACATTCACTCATAAATGATGGAAATAGTCCAACATATCACATCTTATAATATACCATCATTACAAACCTTCAGACATATGACTTATTTTAATTTCTGAAATAGACTTTTCTTTCTTAAAATCAATGTCAACTGATTAATTCTAGTTTTCCATTGCATAATAACTTCAGCTATATTCTCTCAATGAAAGTGTAGAAATTGTTTTTGATTCAATCTTTATAACTCTTCTATGAAAACCACAAATTTATCATAACATTTTATTTTTTTAGAATACCTATTAGATTTTTATTTCTTCATATCCCTTTTAATTGTAGTGATACTGAATTTTTTGAATATTAATCACTAAACTCAAGTTTTTATAGATTATATTCAAAAGATTAACAATATTCCATAAAAAGCAATTTTTAATTGGCAAAAAGAAGAGAGAAGAGAGTGTATTACAAACTAAATAGACTTATTTTTAGCATATAGAATACACAGCCTTTAATGAACCCTTCAGGGTAATATTTTTTTAGTCAAGCCATTGCTTATTAATTATTCCTTGTTAATTCTCAGATCTGAAGCCATTCCTATTCCTCTATCTGTCAACAAAAAACTTCATTGATAGCCAGAGGTCAGTGCTCAACAAATATATTCTCTTCCTATGTAATATTTGTTACATATTAATTATATTTTTAAAATATATTTTATTGCTGATAGCATAAAAAATGTTAAAAGAAGCTTTTACCAAAAAATATTAAGAAATTTTGATTAGTATTTTGAAAATAATATGATAATGTTGTAATTCTGACAAATATATATATATATCTTTGGCCTTTTTTTACCTAGTCCAATACTATTACGATACATTGTTTTGTTTTGTTTTTGTATATACTTTAATTATGATAATTATTTTTCCAGTCACTTTGATTACATTTAAGCATATAAAGTGAGCACTTACTGATTTCAATCATTACAAGTATTACATTGTTTGAAGTATTGCTTTAATACTTTATATTGATTCAAAAGTGTATTCAGCTATTTTAGCTTAGATTCAAAATCTTCCAAGTGTAGAAAAGAAATTTTAACCTTTGGTTTGAAAATAGGATAAATGCTAATCATTGATAATTGGACATAAGTGTTGCAAGTTAATTAATTTTTATCAGAAGCAAGTCATTCTGCCAGAAACCTATTATAGAATTTTTGCGTTATTGCCATTTAATTAATACCAATTGATTTTATCATTGTTTACATTATGGTTTCTAGAGTTGCAAATGAGATATCAATTGCTATTGTATAACTTCCTTTTTATTGATTATTTTACAAAAACTGACTCAAATATGATCTATACTCCATTTTATAAATTATTTGGCGTACAGTAGTCTGCTGCTTTTTATTACATTTGGTTTCAAGCTTTTACATAAAGATTTAATATTATTGATAATTACTAAATGCTGCTATTGATTTTGGAAAATCGGTTTGTTTGTTAGTTAACTTTTGATCTTTTTCAAATTAGAATGAAATTTTAAACTCGAGGTTTAATATATTTAAATTCAATAGAATTGCTTGAAAATTGAAATATAACTAAGTTATATCAGTCTACTCCATTTGAAACACTTAACTTTCCAGTATGTCAACTAGTTTGATAGATATGGAACAGAATGCAGGAAAATATGAAAAATATTCAATAATTTCACATATTGCAGTTAACAATTATTATTAGCATTTTCCTTTGTTTTAAATAAGGTTCGTGAGAGGGCAATTATTTTTTTTTTTTTTTGTCAATTTAATAATTTTTTTTTTTTTTTTAGAAAACTCATTTAAAATGATTGCAAAAAGTTAAAAAGAAAACTCTGGATAATTTTTTAAAACGATGGTGAATTTTCTTTTTTAGCAGTTTTTTTTTAAAACAACTTAAAATAGAAATAAAAAACCATAAAACAAATTTTAAATAGAAAACTTAATTACTAGTTTATTATACATATATAATTATGTACACACACTAAGTTGTCTTGATTTTTCCATAAATTGAAAATCCTGGTATAATTATTACTTAAATGTAATATTATTTATTAACATTCTTTTGTTAAACAGATCCAATATTTACTTTTCTATCTTTAGTACTTTTTTATTACATCTAAGAGTTATATATTTATTTGACAGTAAAGTTAGCTTAATTTTGAATATCATTAGATTCTTATCTATGAAGTTTTACAAAAATAAAAATTAATAGTTTTTAATTTTTAACAAATTCTTATTTTTTTTTTATTCATTCTTCCGCCAATAATCATATGTTGCTATCTAATATATACTATTATATCAGCTTAATACTCATGTTTGAAATCTCTATCAGTTAATTTTTGAATTTCTTCTGAGAATTTTTTGTTGAATATCACTTTTGGCTCAAATTTCATGTGTCCTTTTGAATAAATAATCACATGATTATTATTACCATGTTGTTCATCTAAGGCATTTATTATTTAATTCAGTCAATCTGAAATACTTTACAATTTCAAGTACTATTTTTTTTTTTTTTGTCATTAAATATATAAACTTTCATTTTATTTCTATTTTGTTTTTCTCTCTTTTTGCAATGAATTTCTAAATAAACATTGATATACTATATGATTCCATCTTAATATCTTCTCCTTTTTTTTTGATTATATTTTTTGAGATTATATTGCCAGATTAAAAATTTGGATTTTGTTTTTTATTTATTAGAAATATGTTTGAAGAAAACTGAAATGAAAAATGGTTCATAAAATAAACCAAGATTTGAAAGGAAAAAGTTTGTTAAATGAATTTGATTTTTAAATGTTGGAAATACCAATGAAGAGTAAGCTAGTCTAGACTCAGTGGAAATAAAATATATGTGAAAAGAAAAACATGCCCATAGTATTGAAAAAAATCGCACATTATTATCTTTAAAACAATAATTAAATTGTCATTGATTAATAATTTAATCATAAATTGAAAGTAAAATTTTATAATATAATAAATAGTGTAACTAATATATACTTCTAAAATGTTTAATTGCAGCTTCTATTAAAATAAATATTAGTTTTTCCTACATTGTTAAAGCATTCTTCAGTAAAACAATATTGATGTTATAAGATTCTCTTGATAATTTTCTATATTTTATTATACATGTAAAGTTATTGTTTAAAACAGAAAATATATTTAGAATAATTATAAAACTATAAAATTTTAATATGTAATATTAAAAATAAAAGTGCAATTCTCAGGAGTCATTTTTTTTTTTTCAAATATCTTTATTCATATGTTTCAAGAATATATGGAGTGGAAGTTTTTTAGTTTATCTCAAAAGATACATAATATAAATAATATAATCACTATTATTATAAAAAAAATATTTACTTTTATATTTATATTTATAAGTGAGTAGTCTATCCTCACACTTTCACTTACAGTACTTAAGATTTGCCATATATAAGCATTTGGGTTGGATTGAATAAGTGATTCATTTTATTCTTTCCTAAATACTATATCTTGGGTTGTAAGCGGAAATACTCATTTATTATTATTTAACACTCGTGAAAAAGCGCACAATAGCTTAAATGGCTGATTAAATTTATTACAATTAGAAACAGCGCTAAAAATAAATGTTTATTTACACATGTTTAAGAGTTTCATTTGTGAACGACGTCTAGTAAATTCTAGATAATTTCATTGGCGTCGTTCATTCAGATATCGTAAACAGTGGTTTAAAGTGAGTAGTCTATCCTCACACTTTCACTTACAGTACTTAAGATTTGCCCATATATAAGCATTTGGGTTGGATTGAATAAGTGATTCATTTTATTCTTTCCTAAATACTATATCTTGTGTTGTAAGCGGAAGTACTCATTTATTATTATTTAACACTCGTGAAAAAGCGCACAATAGCTTAAATGGCTGATTAAATTTCAGGATGCGTAAACAGGCGGTTTTCGGTCTCAAAGGGTTAAATGGCTGATTAAATTTATTTATAAGGATTGTGTATCAATACTAATTTTTTGAAAAGTAGCTATAATAATATAACTTATGTAGTTGCAGCATTTATTATATCATGAAAACACTATTGTTTTTATTTTTTTAATCTATGCCATAATATATTGTGTATATTTATAATAAATACATATTATATAGCATATTCCTGCAAATTTCTGAAATTAAATTAACTCATAAGATCACTGATATATCTATCTTAATCATTTTTTATGAAAATAAATAGTGCATAAATTTTAATGCAGGTTTACATGTATCGCAATGTTTAAAATTACACAATCATCCATTGAAATTGATGCTTCAAAATAGAAAATTTTGTAATTTAGTTGCTTGTCTATTTTCTAAATTCATTCAATCATTTCTTAATAAAGGAATTTTTTTTGATATCAAGTAAATTATATTGAATCAAACTATTTAACTTCATATATTGTATGTCTTAGAGAGTTATTAACCACCATATCAATAATTAGCTGTAAATTTATGTATATTAATTTTATGATTAATATATAACTTGTCAGATGCTTGATTATATCTATGTCAATATGTTTATTTTTAAAGGTTTGATCTTGATTTATACATGAATCAGAATCATGAGTTATGATCATGTTGTTCCACCATGTTACTATTTATATACATTTTTTTCCTTCAGACAGATGGTTAATGATTTGTTTTTACTAATTCAATAGATCATTGTATAATTATAGATGATCATAATTAAATCAATATATATTTATTTTTTTATAATTGTAATAGTCATTAGTCCATTTAAGCAGTTATGCAAACTCAAAAATTAAAATTTCTGAGGGAATTGATTTATTCTACTCAGCATAAATTGTAAAAGAAAATATCTTGATCTTTTACACTAAGAAGTGTAGAATACAAATTGTTGATTTTTCAATATAATTTAAATAAAAAGATTTTTAGCTAAAAAATGTGTAATTTAATATGTACATATAATCATCATCAGTCTTTGTAAGAATACTTTCATAATACAAACTTATCTTCTTCTTTTTTTAATGTTCATCCATCTTTTCTATAGTTTTTTTCCTCCCTCCAAAGTTTGAATGTATAGTGAGACTTCCAGTACAAAAACATTTATGAAGGAAATGCAGTGGTTATTTATTTAATCTTTCACTTTTGTTGGAAATGAAATTTTTTTATATGTAGGTAAATATTGCTTGCTCATAAATATATGATTTAGAATATTTTTGTTGATAATTCATGAAATATATTTAGAAAATAATGCAAATTTTACATCTATATTGTTGCTGTAACAATGGTTATACTACAGTGCTGGGGGGGGGGGGGTTAATAAAAATACAAACTGCCATTTAGGTATACACTTGCCACTTGAGAAATAAAAATGTAAACTGCCTAAAGATTAAAAGAAAAATTAATTCATGCACATTATTAATATTATTAAATATTTGTGATATGTAAAAGAACAATAAATTACAATGTAAAGGAAGGAAGAAAGAATTGTATAGTTTTAAAAAAAAAAAAAAAACAAATTTTAATTTGAACCTGTTCCAGGTTGCCTTTACTGAACTGAGTTTTAAATTAAAATTTCTCACATTTCTTACCAAAACTGGATGGCAAAGCTAAAAATAAGATTAAAATTTTAGAATTGATAACATTTTAGAAATTATAATTAAAAAATTATAAGTCTGCAGTGAATTTTTCTTTTTATGTTATTAAATGTAAATAAAGAAAGAGACAAACTATTTGTGTGTCTTCTTCTTTTAGTTATATAAAAAAACTTGATATAATGTACTAAAATTTGTATCCATAACATGTTTTGGAGAGAGTTAAAGGAGGTGTTTTTCAAAAAATATATTGTTATAATGATGCAAATATATATTGCCTAGCATGTGAAGTACACGTTATTTGAAAATCATATTGTTTGAACAACATCGGTTTGTTATAAATAGGTCAGAAACAAGCAGCTAGGCATTATTTTTATTACTATCATTCTAATTCTAGGAGCCCAGCAGATCATTTCATATTGCCTTGCATTAGAGTGCAGTCTAGTAAAAAATTGATCACTGATTAAAACTCCTTGTCCATTGTAAGCTGTATTTTACTGACTGTTCTTAAAATATTTTTCAAATACTCCTGTTACAACAATAAATTTATTTAGAAGAAATCCATGTACCATATGTGGCAGAAAACCAAAAACCACACCAGTCAAAATGCCTGGAAAATGTAGTCAGATCCCAAAATTAGATCTGAAGTTTGAAAAACCAGCTCATGCAACGTTTCTATAATGCCATGAAGGAAGAAATGGATATTGCCGTGTAAATAACTCAAGACATACATATATTATACTTCATAGAATGCCACTAATGCTGCTGAATTTACTTTCTTTAACATCACCAGTGTTCAAGGGGATCATCATTGAAAATCTAAGGAAGATAACAGTAAAATATTAAAAGAACGTTATCTGAAAAACCATGGTTAATTAATGACTGTTGTCCTATTTAACATGGTAAAAATCTTTAAAATACCATAAAGTCTTGCCTTAAACTTGAATCATAACTTAAACTTAAAATATCTTTGTTACTATAATATTTTTGGGTATGAGTTGATGGTTGCGTGACTATGTACGCAAGTTTTATTTATTCATTATTAATAAAATGTAAATATTTTTATTTATTAATCCATTTAGTTTGTGTTTGTAATTCAATTCAAATATATGTTTTTTACACTTGTATTCTAGTTAATATCCACACCTCTCAAAAATCATGTAATTCACTGGGGGATATGTTGGGATGGCAATAATAATATGATCATTTCTTTAAAAACCTTTCCAAAAATAAACCTTTTTTTTAGGAAGTTTGGCATCTTTGAGTTTCTTTTTATTGAAACTGAAAAATTAAATACTTTTGGGAGTATTTGTATTTTTAAATTATAAGTCATCATTATCACATTGATTAATATTATTATATATTTGAATTAAAATTTTTATTTGAATTTTATTAACCATTCAACTTATTTGAACCAAAGTTACAGTACATATCTTGAAGATCTCATTTTATATGTGTGTGTATATTTTTGTTGGTTATAGTATCCAGGTTAAAATTCATTTTTATCTAAATATAAAACCCGTACAGTAGAAATTTTTATCGTTACCATATATATGAAAACATTAGTGATAAGAAAAATTATATTTATAAAGGTTTAAAATTAGAATGTTTTTAAAGATATATATATATTTTGAAGACATACTCAATGCTATAGCTTTCTATCTAAAAAAAATTAAATCAGTTTCTAAGATAAATAACTGTGATTATGTAGTTGTGTGGTTTATATCGAAATTATTAATTTTTTAAAATCAAAGTACAGTATTCAAAATTTGATATTAAGTTAAAATTATTTCATTTTATTTACACATATTTTGTTTTGTTTTTTTCTTAACAAAGTTTTACTTAAATATGTTTTTTTTTTTTTTTTAGGGATACATTTACAGAAGATATTCTTCTTGATTTACTTGATTTACCCAATAACAATGCTCAGAGTAATACCTCTTCAGGAATCAAGTTACGCACTTCAGCTAATAATATGAAGTCTCCTCCCAGCAACATCACAAGCCCAAAGAGAGGCGGTCCTAATAATGGTGGCCACAAAAGAGAGGATGGCTGGAAAGAAGTTGTTAGGAGGTCAAAAAAAGTATTGGTGCCCGCATCAGCTATCAGTCGAGTAATTGGACGTGGTGGTAGTAATATTAATACAATTAGGGAAGTTTCTGGGGCCCATATTGAAGTGGAGAAGCAAAAGGGGACTGGAGATCGCACTGTAACTATTAAAGGTTCTGCTGATGCAACAAGGCAGGCTCATCAGTTAATAAGTGCTTTAATTAAAGATGTTAATCAGGATTTAACTGAATTAATTCCAAAAAATGACCTTCTGAAAATAAATTCATCTACATCAGCTTTAAACTTGTCACATTCTCCAAGGTCTTCTAAATCTAGCAAAAATAATATTTCACAACCCATTGTTTCTAGTTCCTTGCAGACTTCTAGGATCACTAGTTTGACTGAATCATTTCCTATAGTTACTCAGACATGGTCATCTAGTATTGTTAATAGTACAGCATCACCTATAAAAATTCTACCACGATCTTCTGTTTCTGCTTCAATTGTAAATGGCACATCAGGAATTTCTTCAGGGCGGCAGTTATCACCATCAGAAAATAAAGTTAATTTGCAAACAACTACTAATTTGCCTAAATCTTCAGTAATTTATACATCTGCTACTCAAAATCCACCACAGTTAAAAATAGCAAATAATAATACCACCTTTGCTTCAAAAATTATTGAAAACAAAATAGCTCCTCCTAATTCTCCAAAGAAAGTGAGTGCATCATCCACAAACATAATTTCAAGATCAGTTATGAATTCTGTTCCAAGAACAACTTCTCCTCAAGTATCAAAACTGCCCTCACAGCTTTGTGTTGTAGGTCCATCAGTGCCATTGCCATTAAAAGTTAATTTACAAACAAATGTGCAGAATCCTATTTGTATCACAAATACATTACAAAATCAACAAAGAAAGTGTTTCTCTGCTCCACCTACAGGAACACGCCCTGAATATTCTCCTTTTAATAATTTGTTTAGTGAAGTTGCTCAACAGTCAGTGTGGGGGCAGAAAGATAAATCAAAAGAAGAAAGTGAAAATCGTATGAATTTTGCTTCTGTTGCAGCCACAGGTGTTTCTGTGTTGTCAACATCAGTTACAGGAAATATAAAGCCTCTAGAACCTACACCTCCACTTCCTCCACCTGAACCTGAAACTGATATTTCAGCTAAAGCACCTGGTTATCGAGGTAATAGTCATATTTCTCCTGTAGGTACTAGTTCTCAGTCTTCTATGACCATTCAAAAATGTAGTCCTCTACAGTTCAATACTTCTGCTATGGGTTTGCCATCAAATGTTCCCTCATCTTCAGTTGTTTCTTTGCAAAGTTCTCTTAACCCCAATGCACCAGACTTTACTAGTCGATCAAATTTTTTGCCCCCATCTCAAGCTCCAATTTTTAATCATTCTATATCACTGAATGAAAATCAATCTGCATTTAGGCCAATGTATGAACCACATCCCAATCTTATGAAACATGTACCTCAGCCATCCTCTCAGCAGAATCCCTTATCTTTTTCTTCTCAGCAACCTAATCCAGCAGTATCAGAATTCAATACAAACATTGGAATGTTGGTAAATAATAGTGGAAATTTTACTCCCGGAAATTCCAGCAATGTAAATATAGGAGGAATATCAAATATTAATCCCAGAAGGTTTTCACCTCTTTCAGTTCATCCTGCACCAAGGTCAACCAATACAACGCCATCTGTTGGTGCTTCATCAAAAGGTATTTACTTGCATAAATATGAAATTGCGTTTTGCATATCTTTGTTTATATCTTTATATAAATAATTAGAAATGCAATAATGAAAGCCATTGAAAAATAAATCTCAGCAGCTGCACCCCCCCATCTCACCTCACATACTTTTTTCATTTTAGTTTTTTATCCATATAGTTCACATATGCTTATTTATTATAATAATATGTAAAACAATTGAATGATCAAGGCAATAAATGTAAATATATACTGGTATTAAAGCTAGCACCTGAAGTGACATTGAGCTTTTGATTTTGCAAGAATCTTTAGTTCTCAAGTTTGTCATTATCACTGTAAATTTTATTAATATTATTTTTCAGGAATCATTTATCAAAAAAAGTTTTCAATAGTCAGAAAAAGTTGTAACTAAACAATTTATAAAAATAATATTTGTAGCAATTAAATAATTTTTTTTGGGTGTGTATGCATATGTATTCTCAGCAGACTAGATAACTACATATGAATAAGTTATTGATAGAAATGCTGACTTTATACTTTTTTAAAACATGTAACATGTTTTTTTCAATTTAGGCTTTGTTTAATTAAATGTAAATAATTTTTAATCGATAAGATTTTTATTTGTGCATATGAAAAATATTTATATGGATTTTTATTAGTTATTTGTAAAAAAAAATATGGCAGAGGAATTTATTAATTATTTAAATATAGCATTTTATATATAATAATGGTAGGATGAAATTATTTGAAAGTGAAAAGGGCAAAAAAAAAAGTCTGATTCATCAGTTTTTATAATTAAGATCTTAAATATACAACATGTACGGTTAAATGTGTGTGTTTATAATATAGATTGATCATTTGCACAAAGAACTGCTTATGCTCTACATAAGAACACCATAAGAATTATATTCTTAGTAAACAGTTGTCATATATATATATATTGATATTTTTAAAGATTTACTTGACATATTAGCTTGGGAAATTTGTGGTTTATATTCATATCTCTTGTTTTGTAATCCTGCTGTATATCCATGGGTATATTGCAGCTAGGTAAGCATTAATATTAAATAAAATAATACTAAGACAAAACTTTAAAACTCAACAGCCGGTTTATTTACTTGTACTAAAATAATAATGAATATTACTTTACTCATGGGAATAAATTATCTTCACAGATTACCAATGTATATGGTCCATAAATCTTGAGTTTCCATTAACTTGTATTTTACACATAAATTATAATAACTTCCTAGATGAAATATTAACATAAATTTTAATCAGTTTTTAATTTAGGCTATCATATTTACTTACCTCTGCATTTTAAGTCTATATACATGGTCCTAAACTTAGTCCATGCTTCTTGCTAGAACTTCATTCTTACTTAACTTACAGTCTATTGATTGTTTTTAGTTAATTTACATAATAGAATTAATTAGCATATGTCAACATATATTATTCACTTTTTTATACTGTATGATAATTTTCTAAAGTACTTATTTTAACTGAGGAAATAATAATTTGTCTGTCTGTACACAATTACCATTTATGAATAAACTTTATTTACAATAATTAACATATATATATATATATATGCATACAGTCCACACCATCCCTCTTGAAAATAATCCTTCAATCTTTCCGGCCTTCTGTGATTTCTCACACTTCTAGCTAGAGATGGCGGTCTCTCTTCATCATGATCAGCAATTTTATCTGCTTGATCTGATGATCTTCATCTGTTTAAGTATTTACTGCATCAGTTTGTCTAACAAAGAGCTTTCCACATTTTGAGATATTAACACAATTCACTTTCACTAGGTGCCAATTTCGTAATGGTTAGTGTAATTTTGCCGTTTCCTACAATTGATGTATCACACAAATGTAAATGATTGACATGTCTCCTTATCTATAGTCCATTTTTTAACTATATTGCTCTAATTACTTCAGATACTACTTCAACTATAACACCAGGGATCCATTTCCTTTTAACAATATCTCTGACACACACAATCATCATTTTGAAAATTTTCCAAAGTCAGGATAAACTTGCTCACTGACTTTGGATTTCTCACTAACTGAATTATTTTTACCTATTATTTTCTTAGCTGGTAATAACTTAGTCAAGCAGCAGTTTTGCTGTAATAACTTCTGAAGTTTTCAAAGTTGCTGCAGTCGGGGTGAAATGTTGGTAAAACATAGATTCTACCAAGCCTCTTTTGTATCTTTTGTTGGAGTTTTCTTAAGAATTGATTTTAGATATTGCACAACTTTCTCAGCTAATTTGTATGTTAGGATGCAATCAAAACATGGCATATTCCCCTGCCAAATATTTTTTAAACTCTGAGATAAATTCAATTCCATTATTGGATACCAGAGTTTCTGGATACCCTTGCCTAGCAAAAACTTTTTAGAGGGGCCTAATTCTGAATTCCATGGTAGTATTTGTTACGATCTTGTACTGAACCCAACTAAAATAATAATCCGCAACAATTAGGAGCAGATATCCATTTATTGGCGTGGTCTACATGAATGCTTTGCCATGGGGTTTTTTTTTTTGAGTCTCCTTACAATTGAAAGATCTTTTTAGGCAAATTTACTATAGACTGGGATTCAGGGCAGTTTTTTTTCTGTCATATCTCACCTAATATATGTTCACAACAAAGCTTTGATGCATACTCGATATCAATTGAAGCACCTGTCTATGACCCTCAGTCGATATGAGCACATGGTCAGAAATCAGAATGCATTTATTGCACATAGATAAACATTGACAGACATTCCATTTTGGCTTAGCAGTATCATTTGACCGATTTTTTGGCCATCCCTGTTGAATCCAATTTTTTAATTCTTTGTAGCTGTGGTCCTGATTAGTCTACCAACTTTAGCACTGTTAGATTTTTTTGACTTTATTATATCAAAAAATTTTGTAAATTTTTGCTGCACTTAAAACATGATAAAACATTATGCCCAATCTTTTTATCAGGCTTGTAAATTAATTTTATAATCATAGACAGCTAATATATTAATCCATTGTTATTAATATCTGGCTGGCATGTTCAGGAGTTTTCTTTATTTGCACTGAACATCTCTTAAGTGATGGGTGATGATTTTTTTTACAATAAAAATTTTTGCTCCTATATAAATTGATGGCATTTTTTAACTGCAAAACAATAGCCAAGGCTTCTTTACCGAACTGATTGTGGGTTTTTCAACAGACGTCAAGGTCCTTTAGGCAAATGCTATTGGACATTAGCCTTCAAAGCAGTGGTGAGAAATGACAGTTCCAACTCTGAATTCCGAAGCATCGGTTATTATAATGACTTCCAGGTAGCTACAGTAATGTATCAGGAGTTGATTAGACAGTAACAAATTCATTGCTTTTTGAAAAGCTAAATAGTTTTTTTATTTCCTTTCCCCAATAGTTCCTATAAAAGTGTTAGAAAGTGTGATTTTCTTTTTAGAAAACTTTCATAAAAATTCAGTAATCCTTAAAGGGCTTATAAATCCTTTACATTTCTAGGTTTTACCATATATTTTATAGCTCTCACTTTTTTTGTTTTCCCTTTTTAATAATAATGTGACCAAAAACTTGATCTCTGAGGTAGCCCATATACATTTTACAGATTCAGCTTAGCACCAACTTTATCTAATTTTGAACACTTCCATAACATGCCTTTCCAGTTCATGGTCAGTTTGGGCAGTTATAAATATATCATTCAGATATGGGCTAGCTCCTTCCATGCCTTGGAAAACATCTATTTTAGTTTGCAAGGTATTGGGAGCAATGGTATTTCAATATGATAACTTATTACCCTTAAAAAAAATCCCACATGAATACTAAAGGATAGCAACTTTGCTGTTCTCTCCATGTAAAGTATCTGATGGAAATTGTCACTTTCTATAGTGTGGCTAGATTTCACACAGGATCTTCGCAAAAACAAATAGTCCCATCCACCTTCATTATCACTATCCCCGAAGTCACTCACAATCAGTCTTCTATTGGAGGTAACACCTCTTTTGAAACAATATTCATAATCGTCTTCTCAACTTCTGGTTTCATAAGGTATGGAACCTTACATGGTTTAAATACAATAAGTTGGACATTTCTCATTAACTCTATGTCCACTGGCAGCGGCCTCAATTTCATTAATTTTGATTTAAATTGCTGGGGAAAGTTTTCTATCTTCAGCTGCAGTTGTACTTTCTTAATTATCTTAAGGCATATCCTTAATGGTCAAAAACAGTTTCTGCCTAGTCTATAAATAAGGGTTGCAATTTAATTCTGGCATTGAACTTTACTGGTACCATTACTTTATCTCATATGGCTACTTGGTTGCCTTTTATAACCATGGTTGGTGCATATGTATTTTCCAAGGTTCACTGGGTTTTATTCCATTAATAATATTCCAGTCTTTTAGTAATAATATTGATAATCCTGTACTGCTGTCAACTACCATATTTTTTTTCCCCACAGATGATCGTGTCTAGCTTAATACATCCATTATCAATGTCATTTATTTTTCTGACATCTTTATCTCTCATTCTGTCTACCTTGATTTAAAGTCCAGGTGTAATTTAGCTATTAATCTTGTGTTTTTAACAGCAGACATAAGCTAAATGTCAATATCCACTACATGTAAATCTGCAAAAAATTTTAATGTGGCCTTTTAGATCATGACAATAATAAGTGAGATTCTTTGCAGCTTTTGAAATCATGTTAACAGCTTGTGCTTTTTTTTATACGAATCTAATTATTCTCCATATCAGTTGAAGCTTCAAATTCTGAAACATTGTTTAACATAGTCTCTTGTGCATTACACTTCACTGTTGCTATTTTATACATCAGATCAATTTCACTTAGTAAAATTTTTCTGAAGTTATATTCTGATATTCTAGACAACAGTTGTCCAACAACTTCTAACTCAGTGGAAAAGCTCCTTTATTATCAGGTGTTGATTATGCTAAATTATAGACATGTCACCTGTTTTGACTCTACTACCTGGAAATAAATATTCAGAATTTTAATGAAGTCTTTATATGGAATCTCCTTTGGACTTTTAAGATTACATAGTTCTTTACCTATCTGTAAAATGTTTATTGTCAGCAAAAACATAACAGCCATTGTAATCTTGTTGTATTATTTATGGAATCTCCTTTGGACTTTTAAGATTACATAGTTGTTTACCTATCTATAAAATGTTTATTGTCAGCAAAAACATAACATAGCCATTGTAATCTTGTTGTACTTTATTTATGAACAAGTAACACTTGATGTGTATATTGCCACATTAGTTACTTCAAGACTCAGCAATGTTATCATTAGTGTTTGCTCAGCTTGGTTAACATACAAGTTAATTTTAATTATTGACTTGCGCTTACATCAAGACTCAGCAATGTCATCATTAGTGTTTATTCTGCTTTGCTTGGTTAACACGCAAGTTAATCTTAATTATCGACTTGTCCTATTCTATTGTTGCTTGTGACACTGCTATCACTTGTTTGCACACAGATTTTACCGCCTCTTGTGACACTGCTGTCTCTTTCCCACAAACAGGCTCTACTGTCAACTGATGTCTTTCTATTGTTGTTTATGACACTGGTTTATCACTGGCACTCATACAGATTTTACATTCGGTGACACTCTAGCTGCCACTTTCCTGTAGACAGGCTCTACTGTCACCACTGCTGTGTGTGTCTGAGGGGTACTTTAAATGATATCAGCTGGTTAAAGATCAGTATTTAAATAAAATAACATTAATACAAAACTTTAAAATTTAACAACTAGTTTATTTACTTGCAGTAAAATAATGATAATAAATGAAAATAATAATGAATATTGCTTTATTTTTGGGAAAGTGATTAATAACAATTTGGCACATGGGGGTAAATTATTCTCTGTACTGCCAATGTATAAATACAATATATCTTGAGTTTCTATTAATTCATATTTTACTCAAAAATATGATAATCTTTTAGATGATGTATTAACATCAATTGTCTTTAACTTAGGTTTATCATTTTCACTTATCTGTGTATTTTAAGTCTATATGCATAGCTCTGACTTAGCCCATACTTTTTTTTCCCTCTTGTAATAACTTCATTCTTACTTATTGTCTGTAATAACTTCATTCTTATTGTCTATCGACTGTTTTTAGTTCATTCTCATAATAGGGCTAATTAGCATATGTCAACTTCATTTATTATTCGCTAATTTTCTAAAGTGCATAATTTAATTGAGGAAATTATAATATATTGTCTGCACACAATTACATTATTTCAAGAAACTTTATTTACAATAATAAATATATATACACAGATAGTGCAAATCCTCAATGTTAATCTTGCAGTTTTTTAAAAATCCAGTTAACAAGATTACAGTCTAAAAATAGATGAAAAACCATTCTTTTTTATTCTAATTGACATATTATAATATTAAAAGAAACATAAATGAAAGCTTAAATAAGAAAACAATTTAATGATTTTTCTTTTTTAAAAAAAAAAAAAAAATGAGTGCAATAAATATTAGTCAGTGTGCAGTTTATAGGTAATTTTAAGTCTTAGTTTTCACTTTCAGCTGATTTTGATGGAATATTGAAATAATATAATGCTCTAAATCAGAGGTCCCCAACCTTTTTGCACTTAAGAGCACATTCTATAATACCGTCCAGATGGCGGGCACCATTTATTTTTTCAATGTAAATTTATAGTTGGATATTGTTAATAATACACATAATGTACAAAAAAATATTTATTTTAGTACAATATAATACAATAATTTGTAAGAAATTAAAAAAATTAAATTTGTATCACATTAAATAATTTTTTATCGTGTTCGGATAGCGGGCGGGCACATTTAAAATGGTCTGCGGGTGCCATGGTGCCCGCGGGCATAGGGTTGGGGACCCCTGCTCTAAATCTATTCAATCATAGATTAGTAAATGTGTAACTTCAAGAAAATTCGATTGTTTTCTCATTCTGGTTAGTATAAATTAATATTTAAATCACATTGAGTAGTGTCAATTTCAATACATGGTTTTTTATTTTTATGATTTATAAATAAATATACGAATATTAGACATTTATCTTGCTGTGTTATTCCATATATCTTACATTTTTAGTGCCTTGAATATAATTCCATAGTATACAGCATGATTGATTCTATCTCTTTTTTCCCCATTTGGTGAGCTCAGATTTAATTTATTTTAATAAAATCAGCTGTTTAGATAAATAATTTATTTTAATGATTAGAAAAATTGTAATTTAATACTGTAGCTGTTACTCAAATGCCACTCAAATGAAGAATGAGTGGAGAATTTAATGCATATTCAAAGAGTTTCATTGCTGATATAAAATTGTTTAAATAAAATATATATTATGGATAGAAATCCTGAGAAAAAATAATTTTCTGATTTCTATTGCACAGTAAAATTTCAGTTTTTTTTTTTTGGACAGTGACTCCTCAATCCATTATATTATTTACATGGAATATTTTTCTGCAATTATTATCATTTTTAGATCCCAAAAATCACTGTCATAGAAATGACTAGTTGTTTTTTTTTTTTTATGGATCGATCATTTTTGAAATGGCACTTTTTTTTGCATTATTTTTGATAAGTCATGTTTTCGATCCAATATGTTTTTATTTTTTTGTTTAATTTGAAATTATTTTTTCAAAAAATAACAATTATAATTCTTGCAGTTTATAAATGTTTACTTTTGCTGCCAAACTTTTCTCATTTGCTTTTTATTTTTTACAAAAAATTTTTTTTTAATTTACAACAGAGTTGCGAAACATTTTTTGCCAAAGGCCATTTGGATATTTATAATATCATTCGCGGACCACAAAAAATTGTCAATTTAAAAATTAGTCTATATTTGATCAAAAATTTAATTAATTTACCTCTAATTATTAATAGTGAGTAATTTTTTCATCAGGCCAATTTTTACTTTTCCCTTTTAAATGAGAGTCATCTTCATGACATATATGCTCAAATTATGCTTTATGTTCTGGACAGGTTAATTCTCTAGCAGTTAGGATAAAGAGTCTTTTATATACTCTCCTTTAGAAAATAGTTTTGAATTTTTGCTCTAACAGATTTTTTTCTGATTTGTTTGTACTTTTTATAAAATATGTCAGTTACTTGATGAAGTTCCTTTTCAAGTTTTCTATTGTAATATTTCTTTCTTCCCCAATAATTTTGTTGTAGTCGGAATGTTTTGATAAATAGTGTCTCTTAATAATATGTTCTTTATTAACTGAAATACTTTCCAGACATATCAGGCACCCTGATTTACTATTTTTTTCTATAAAAAATAATGTGCATCTGGTCCATTTTTTTTCACGTGTGATTTTCTGTGAGAATTTTTTTATCTTACTCTGTATAATCATCCTAAAATAATAATAGTACAATTTGAGTTTTATTTTTGCTAGTTATACTTTTGTCTGTGAAAATCTTTATAAAAACAAAATACTTTCAGTATCATAGATTATATCCATAATTGGAAAGACCACACATTATTGAAAATTTGTTGAAATGTTGCTTATCTTATAGAATGAAGTAGAATTATAAAGATTGGAGAGATAAAAAGATGTAGTTGATCAAATAAATATTTTACTTAACTCTTAATTCAATATTTGCACTGCACTATATGGGTGTCAAAATAGAAGTTTTATACAGGTCTATTTTATATAAGTTTGTGAAAATATGTGGGGACCGAATTGAGAATTTTCAAACGCCGATCTTGGCCTACAGGCCAGATTTTTCATCCCAAATCTACAACTTTTAGTAAAAGAAAGGCAAGTATGAAGTCTTACATTTTTAAAGATCAATTGAAATATAAAATTTGTTTAAAGTAAGTAAATAAATTATTTTTTAATAATAAATTAATGATTAGATGAGATTATTTATTTTATAACAATCTTATCTAATCATAATTAATATTAAGTGGTAATTTAAACATGTTAATTATTGTGATATTACAATTATATATACTCAAAGTATTTTACAAATGATAAGTGCAGAATGATTTTAATTATATCTGAATTCTATTTAAAATTAATGTTTAAATTGCACTTTTTTCTTATCTATAGTTTTTAGTAGATTTGCATTCTATTGTTTTAAAATATATATTAGTCATTTTTTTGAAAAATGAAGAACCAAGTTTTTATTGCATTCCTGTGATATTTCTTTTATAAATTATATATTGGTACCATATTGCTTTGAATAAAGATGTCTCCGAATTTAAAAATATTTCTTTTATAAATTATATATTGGTACCATATTACTTTGAATAAAATGTCTCCGAATTTAAAATGCAGTAGAATTTGAAGCTCTGAAAAATGAGGAAAATTTTTTTTTAATAATTTTATTGAAAAATAAACATTTTTATTTACTTAAATGGGAACTAATGTAAATAAAATAAGCTCACCTAATTTATTACGAATCTTCTTCAGACATACTTTCTATATCTTCACTTTCAGAATTTGAATTTTCATCTTCACTATTCCACTAGCATACATCATTTCAGGCCATTTAAATCATTAGCAATGCAATATTTTAAGGAGTTCTTCAGGTATATCTTTCCAACCATTGCAAAACTCATTCAAAATTATATCTATATTGTTTGCAAAGGTTTTTTTTTTTTAGTGTAAATACTACAACATTTTTTTTTCCAAAGAAAAAGATTTTAAAATATGGTATTGACATTTAATGTTACTAGTAAATCTTTTTTCTTTGATTAAATGCCTTTTCTAAATTGCAAATTAATTTGTCAGATTATTAAAGTAAACAAGTTTTTTTAAAAAAATGTAATTTCTATTTTTAATAGCACCAAACATAAAACATGTTTGTCATCCAATTACAAATTGTAGTCGAATGTTATAATTTTTTTGTCAATTTGTTTTCATGTAAAAAAAAAAATTTCTATTAAAATCTGAATCTTTTTTTTTTTTAAATAATTAATATTTTCTGAAAAAAAATATAAATGTATAAAAACAGAATCCAAAACACATTTTTACTTTGAAAATCAAAATGAAGATATTGGAATTCTCAAAATTGTTGACAGGCGGTTTCGTGTGTAGAGAACAAGAAAAAAACCAATCGGCACCATGCAAGGCAGATTTTTATCTTGTTATATTGATTGTAAAAAAATTCTAATGGTTATTTAGTATGTTTTTCTCGATAAAATAACAGTAAAAACGGTAAAATGACGTTAAAAGATCCTAAAATGTGCATTTTTATTTTGAAAATCAAAACAAAGATATCGGAATTGATAGAATCGTTGACAGGTGCTCTTGTGTAGAGAACAAGAAATAACCAATCACTGACATGGAAGGCAGGTTCTTATTCCATTATATTGATTTATTAGTTGTACAAAAATTCTAAAAGTTATTCACTATGCTTTTCTCGATAAAATAATGGTAAAATCACATTAAAAGTAGTGGTTTGAGAGAGAGAGAGCTAGAGCCACTTATGAAATTAATCCAAAAAATATGGACATTTTATGTTAAATCTTTTTTTTTATTAAAAAAGATTCAACCTGCTTTTCTACACAGATCAATGATCATAATACTATGTGCATGTATAGCATAAAGCAAAGATCCACAGAAATAAGATGTTGAAAGTTTTTGTTCCCAATTTAAAACATGTCCCTTTTATGGGGCCAATATTTGGGGAAAATGTGCATCTTGTATTTGAAGTAATATGGTACATACAAGATCATTTGAAATCTAACTTATGGAAGTTTTAATCTTTTCTTGAAGTGAAAAGTAGTCAATAGATCAGAGAAATTGCTATTGTCTTATTTCCTTAAATCATGCTTCTACAGCCATCGTATACTTTCACATTAATTTTTTAATTTGAAAAAAATCTAGAGACCAGTGTAATTGAATAGGCAGAAGCAAGTCATAATATTTTAGTCCAGTCTCCACATGATGGTGGATTTAGTATCGTGTTTTCTGTTTTAAGACCATTTGCGAGATTACTTTGAGAAAATTTTTGGAATAACTAAAAACTAAAATTTTTTTGAGAAGTTTGCTCAAATTCATGATTAGTTTTGCACAATATAACATTTATTAAAAATCAAAAGCATATATGATTACTTTTATTTTATACATGTTTTACTTTTAAAAATATAAATTATATTTTAAGTTCTAATATAATACAAATAAAGAAACTCACAGTTGTTACCATCACTACACCAGATGAAACTAATTTCTAAATGGCATTAGCAACACTGTGATAGCTGAATTTGATAGATTTCTATATATTGATATCTAATCATTCAAATTTTATAAATAAATTTCAATGAAAAAAGATTTTGATTCTCTTCTGGAATTGTTTACTTAGAATGTCCTTTGTTCTCGCTAAGAATTTATTTTTTTAATATTTGCAAAATTCAGTCTTGATTTTTAGAATGTTTTTCATTTATAAATATATACTTATACTATATCAAGTCTAATTTAAATTGAATTATTGGTTTAATACTTAAATCAGAAACAAAATTGAAAAATTACAAAAAGTGTCATTACGGCGAACAATGAACCTGGTACATTGCAGAGAATTAAATATGTATATAGCTTATAGATTTAATATTGTCTTAAAATGATTGTATTTCATTATCCAACCATACATTTTAATATTTCAAAGATTTAAAATGTTAACCAAATTAATATAAAAATAGGCATTGTAGTAACAGTATTTTAAAAGACAAAATGTAAAGTATTCTTACTAAGGTATTTTTGATTATACAGTAGTATTTCAAAATGTTGTGATTCAATAACTTAAGAAAAAGTAATAAATTAAAATAGAAATTAATTATTTTTTATGTGTACTGGTTTATTCACTGGAGCATATTTTCCCCCACACATTGTGGCAAACTCATGTTGTGAAACATTAACATCCATTGGTTTTTGCTGTGAATTAAGAAATTAAAATTTCATTTAAAATAACCTTAAAACATAATTCAATTAAACCAAAAAGAAACTGCATTGTACTTCATTTATATGATAAAATAATTGATTTGCTTTTGAAAGTAAAAAAATAGAGCAGTGTGCTGGAGCTGGACAATATTTAATAAGAACAAATCTTCAATTTGGAAAAAAGTATCTTTTCAAAAAAATTTATTCTTAAGTTATTTATTGCAAGTAAGAAATACCAGCATAGGTTCAGAAATTAGAAAAATATTTGCCTTATTTTCATATGCAATTTAGATTTGGAGTACGTTCTTTTTCAGTTTCTATACTCCATTATCTTTTTCATAGTGGTATTCTGTTTTTTTTTTGTTACTGTTAATTATTTTTGTTGATGCCTTTATGTGTATAACTTAAATTATATCATAAAAATTTATATACATGTTTTAAATGTGATAGGACTGTGTATGTGTGTTTATATAAAAGAGTGCTACTATTTGCAGGCTTTGGTATCTCCATGAAATCTTGGTACCAAATGATGTAGATATGTATATATGCATCTTTTATGTCCCCTCTTTTTCTCATTCTGTCTCCTTTTTTCTTTTACCATATTATCTTCAATCATTTAAATTAGTATAGTACTTTTGATCATCTCCCTTCATTAATTATGATAATGGCATTGTGTGTTTGCATGGACACTTTTTCATTCTTAAATTATCTGTACAACAATTTTTTCCCACTTTTTTTTTTTTTAATCATTAACAAATATCATCTTTAACTTTATATTTTTTGTCTTTGTATGTTTGATGAATTCATTTATGAGTATAATCATGATGATGAAAAAATCAGATTTTAGTAAGTAAAAATATAATAATTACTATATCCAAAAAAATGTTAGTGCTTTTTTGTTGTTGTTGTTTCTTTTTACTATGAATTAATTATTAATAAATCCATGATATTCCATTTAATCATTTCTGTTTGATGGTTAAAATTATATGTTTTAGTTACTTTGACAGTGTTTGTATTCAAAGTGGAGATAATACACAGTTAATATCAATATAATTCGAATAATAAAATTTAAAAATCCCAAAATACTATCTATTTAACAGATATCACATTAATTATCTGAATAATAATAAGCAGTTTTCAAATTATTTTTCATTTTTGTTATATAGTGACAGAAAACCCTACATTTTCAATGAATACTTTGTGTTTATTTGTAAAATAGAAACCAAACTACTATTAATTATTTAATATATTCTTGATTATAGTCCATTTTGGAATTATAGTTAAGCACTAATTCAAATTGAGGTAGTACACCCAAATATTTATGCATAAAAAAAAAACAAATGACTAATCAGTTTCTGAATTAGTCTTGAATTAAGAATTATAAAAACAATTTACCATATCTTCTTTTGTTCTATAATGATATCGTCGTTCCAACAATATTTTAATTTCAATTAGAATAAAATATTTTACCTGTTTTGCAAGATTAATACATAAAATGCAAATTTTTTTAAGTCTAATAAAATAGTATAGTAGTTCAAACACAAAGTGTTATATTTAATATTATTAATGCTAATCTCATATATGCTTTTGTGTATGCAGGCACACAGCTATACAAGCAAAATTGAATAACATTTCAGTATTTTCTACAAATTGCATGTAGAATTATTTTGAATGTTCCATTACTTTGCTTTACAATTTTATTTTAAATTTTACTGTAAATGTTAAGTGTTTTGTATTCTAGTTGTTATTAACAAGCCTGTATATTGTTTTCTTTTTTTAATATCAGATTTTATTATATTTTTTAAAAAAAATTTTTAGACTAAGTAAATATAGAAAAAGTAGTCATAATTTTTTGTTCTTAAAAAGAGTAAAAAGTCTGTTATAAAATAACATTTCTTTGATTTAATTAATTATCAATCAAGCAAATATAATTCATTTATGTTAATGAATGACTGTTTATAAGAAATGTCTATTGTCTGTTAAGGATTACATAGCATACTTCTATCATTTTAGATTGTTTATTTTTTAAAAAAAAAATTAATTCAAATTTTATTTGAATTAAAAGAAAATTTAATAGTTTAGATTTAAATAGCGCTAACCATAATATATTCAAACTGAAACATTTGGAGATTATTTTCAAATGTGTATTTTATAACTAGTAAATATTATGATGGATTATTTAAAATTAATATTTCAGTTAACAGATCAGTGGACATAGCCAAAAATGGAAATCATGGCTGATATCGAGGCTGGTCTTATAAACGATTATTAAACATAAAAATTTACTACCTAACCATAACAATTGGAACGACAAAATTAATAAAACTAAACAATTTCTAGATAGTAACTCAATTGTATGCATCAAAGATGATAAAGGCAATAGATTCGTATTAATTTCAAGAGCTGAGTACACAAACAAAATGGAAGAGCAGATCAAAATTAAGTTCACATGCATAACTGAAAATAATAATAAAATCAACAAAGATAGATTCATATCCAATTTATTAAGGACTCGTAAAGAAAAAACACTATCTAGGGCCGAATATTTCCGAATCTATCCATTATCTTCCATATCACCTAGAATGTTTGCCGACATAAAACTGCATAAAGAAAACTATTCTCTCAGATTAATGCTTGACTTTGGAGGCATCCACTATTTCCAAACTGCAAAAATGATAAATCTATGGCTTATAGATTTCCTGGGATTTGGAAACCACACTGTCAAATCATCATTTGAATTTGTGGAAAGAATAAAAAATGCTAAAATAGATTTAGAACACAAAATGACTGTATGCAATGTCAATGAACTCTATGACTCAATTAACAGAAAAACCTCCATTGTCATAATCAAAGATGAACTAAATAAGAAAAACTATCCAACAAAACGAATTGATTTTATAATAGAATTCTTGAAGTGGCTGGATAACAACATATTGGCTAAATTTGAAAACAAATGATATGTTATGAATGATGGTTGGTCAATGGGACTGCCAATGAGTGGCATTGTTGCGAGTATCGTTACAAACCATTATGAGAGCCAAATTCTTCCGAATCACTTCACAACAGAACCAACTCTCATATACACTCGATATGTTGACGACATTTTTATCACAGCAAAACCTTCCACCACTGTCGACAGACAAAATGAATTTCAAGCCATCTCAGGACTAACTCTCAGTAGAACTGATGAAAACAAGGAACAAGAAATAAAATATCTAGACTTGATAATAAAAAGAGAGAACACATACCTAGATTATAAAATGATCATTAAACTGCTGCACATAAGAGGTTACACAAGTCCAAAGCCTAACACCACCAACATATATAAATGGGCAAGTATGAATGCTTTCCTATTCAGAAATCACCATTTATGTAAATACATAGCAGATAAGAAAAAAACAGCATCGATAAATCTATAAAGGAAATGACTAACATAAGCTTTAAACCCAATACAATCCATCAGAGAATAAAAACATTTTATAGAAAACTCAAAAATAAACAGCCTAAAGACAATATGAAATATTTAACAATTCCTTTCATACCTAATGTAACTTCAAAAATTGCTAAAACATTGACTAACAATTTCAAATTTAGCTTCAGAACACCTCCCAACACTAACCAACTAATAAATAATTCCAAGGATAAAATAGAAAAAGATTAAGCCCCCATGTGGTCTATAAAATAACATGCCCTCAATTAGGCTGCCAGGCATCTTACTATGGGGAGACTCTAGCTAAAATCAATACAAGAAATTTACTAACACAGGTATGCATACAACAGGATTAGAAATAAAAATGAAGGAACATCGATCTTCTGGGACCACCAAGCAGCTACAGGCCATATATTTGAACCCAGTTCTGCCCAAATGATTTGCACGGAGAAGAGTGATGCCAAAAAAAAAGTCAAAGAAGCTTTTTACATAGCAAATGACCGCAGTGCCATTAACAGAAGAGAGGCATGCTTTGCTCTCTCCAAACAATGGACTAACTAATTAAAAATTCAAGCTCATTTGCTGGCATATTAAACATATAATTACAGTTTCACTAACGCATGCAAAAAAAAATCGCATATTTATAATTATAATTAATAGCTTTTTATATACCTTTCTTTTTTTTAATGCAGCTTATAAGATTTATCAAGAAATTTTTTGAGTTTTTTCATCCATGTTTACAAATATTTGATAAAATTGAGGCCTAATGGAATTTTATTTTTTAAAACTAAGAAATATCAATTTGTTAGTTTCACCATGAGTTTGTGAACTTAATAATTGCATACCTTGAGTGTTTAGTTAATGTAAAATTATAAAGATTAAGTCCAAATCTTTCTGGTGTTTGTTTTTATTTCATGGTGTCCCATGGTTGTCAACACCATGAAATTGGTTTTTTATTTTTAAGATAGTAGAATCTCATCTCTGTGATCGTGATGCAGCTATCCTCCATAATTCCATTGGAGTTTATGTTAAGAGCTTTATTATGTATTTTCATGATTTTCTGTTTTTAACCAGAAGTTTATCAAGGTGGAGCCTGGGTTCTATGTGGTACCATTTATTTTACAAATTAATGATTAGTACTTATGAGATGATTAATGGGAGGACTGTTATTCACCCATACCATATACTGAATTAAATAAGATATTTCACAAACGTATTGGCCAGAGTAAAAAAATTAAGTGATTATATTTGAACACAAAACAAATAGATAAATTCAAAGTCAGTAATCAAGTTAAATAATAAAGAAATTTATATAGTGAGAAGTAATTGAAATTTTGTACCAACTGAGCTTGTTTTTGGTATTGAACATTAACTGAAACTTTTAAAACTAATGAAAAAGGAAGGGAGATGTCACAAAGTTTTCATGATACTTAAAAGAAATCAAAATTACAATAATTTTTTTGTTCCTTTCAAGTTAAACGAAAATTTTAATTGCACTCCCATTCACTTGATTTTTTTTTTTCACCGTTTTCCTAAAGTTTTAACATTATACAAATAAGCAAATTGTTATCAAATAGTAATGGATATTTAAATGTCATATGATTTGCATAATGAATATAAGAAATCATTATTACAAAATTATTTATGTTCTTTGTAAACTAAACAAAAATATTAATTGTAGTTCTAGTCTTTTATTATTTATAATCACTTTATTGAAGTGTTATGCTTGTTGGATTGTATTTTGTCATGAGATTCTGATGTAGGAGAGTTATTTTTAGATTTATATATTTTCAACATCAAAAAAAAAAAAATCATTTTTAGCAAAGTATTGTCCCTTTTGCTGTTGTATCCACCAATCATCTTCTTGTCAGTCATTGAATTTCTGCTTTTATATTATTATGATACCCTTCATGTCATTATTCTGCTAAGCAGAGAACAACAACACTCTTCTTAAAAGATTTTCTTATCTGAGTAACAACATAACAGTCTAGAAAAATTCAAATGGCCAATTTTAATGTTTAACAATGTTGTAACTTCAGCATAAATAGTAGCTTTTCAATAAATAACATTTTTTCTATTTAATTATTTTTACTGCAATTATCATTTGAATTAAGATCTAACCAAAGATTTGTGACTATGCTTTAAATATGAAAGAATTCAATTTTATAACATTTTTCTGCTTGAAGAAAGTATTTATGAGTTGTTAATTATTCAATAGTAGTAAATCATTTAATTTAACAGCCAATTTCCAATAAATTTGGTCATAATTTATTATTGGTAAGAAGATTGAAATCTCCAACTTTCAATCTTTTATTGATATTGATGCAATAAGATCCAGCAATAATGAAAAGAAGCTTTCTATAAATTTTCTGAATGTAGTCTTAGAACTTACGAATTGACAAAGATCATTTACTATTATGGAAAATAGTTTTAAATATCGTAAGCATTTCATGGTTGCATCCCAAAATAGAAGATACCAAATTCTATCACTATATTTGAAAAAAAATGTATGGCATTTTTTCTATTCAATATTTTTCTCTCAAAGACAAGTTTTCCTAAGAGGAGATTAAATTTTTGCTACAAGTATTGTTCTATATGAATATCTAAAAGGAGAATTCATCTATTTTATATGCCTTTATTTAGAAAAAAAAAAAAAAGTGAAATATTTATTAAACCACTACCTGATAATACAACTATTTCTGCTGCTTAAAGAGAAGTCTGCTGTGATATAATGACTAGACAATTTTTATCAATCGTGGCCATTTTCAAGCCCTCCCCCTCATTCTTCTGCATGTACTTGATAATCCATAAAACAACAATTTTTTCTAAAATAAAATTTTGATTTCAATCTAGTTCCAAAGTGACTCATTGTTCATTGTACTGACTTCTACAAATTCATAATTAAAGGCGTATAGAAACCAGTTCCTACCTTACATGAGAGTGGTGGTGTGAAAATTACACTACAGAAATATTATTCATTATTGGATAATCTCTAGTCCAGCGATACGCATGCGGCTCGCCAAGCTTTTACGTGTGGCCCAGCAATAGACTGATGGTCAACAGATGTGACAACACACTTCTTAATTAACGAATAACCATGCGCGATTGATATTTTTTATTGACGCACTAATAATGTTATGTTTTTTTTTTTAATTTCACAGATCTGAAGAACCTGCCAAATCTGTACTAGAAATGCCAGAGTATCTTCATATATAACTTGTATTCGCTCTCGCTCTCAATCCACTATCTTTAGCATTTTTTCTTTGATTTTAGCACCTTCAGTATTTTTTTTGCAAGGAAAAAAAATCAGTAAATATTTAAATTTAATGGTATAATAATGACGTAAATCCATCTTTTCAAGCTTCTGATTGATTGTTTTTTTCTGTGCAAGGAAACCAATCCATGACTTCGGCAGTTGAATTTCTACATTTTGAATTTGAAAACGAAAACATAATATTCTAAGCTTTTTTTTATTTTTATCCCACTTGTTTGTTTCTCAGATTTTAGTCAAAAAATTTACTTTTATACTAAAACATATTGATAAGGAATTCAATGAATTACTTCTGGAATTTATAATTGGATGGTAAGCATTTATTATAATTTGACAGTGTTAGATTATTATCATCAATTATAAATAGAAATTTATTTTTTAAAAACCTTTCTGTAATCAGACAAATTATAAATTTTCATTTTAGATACTAAACTAAAACAAAAAAAAAAAAAACTAAAACAAATATAATTGTAAAAAGACAAATATATTTACTGCAGATTGTATAGTTGACCAATCAGAAGTTTGAAATTTTAATCCAATCAATAGTCTGTGTTTTTGAAAGCAAAGTGAAACATTTATCTTTTATATGTGAATTAGCATATACATAGACGCGTAGTATTTTATATCAAACTATAATTTAAACATCATAATGATGTCTTCAAGCAACAAACGAAAATTATCGGATGAAAATAGAATGTTTCAAGACAACTGGGAAGAGGAATATTTTGTTGTGTTGAATAACAGAGGTTCAGCAACATGTTTGATTTGTCGAGAAAGTGTCACATTAAAAAAATATAACATTGATCGTCATTACACCACGAAACATAAAATGTTTAATGACACTTTTGCTCATGGGTCTTTAATAAGAGGTGAAAAATTAGCTTTCTTCAAGAAATCATTGCAACAGCAACAAAATGTTATGTCAGTGGCAATCTCACAAGAAGCAGTGGTGACACGAGCATTATATGGAATTTGTTATATACTTGGCAAAAATATGAAACCATTTACGGATGCTGAAGTTGTGAAAGAATGTTTCCTAAATGCTTTGAATATATTATTTGATAAATTTAATAATAAAAATCAAATATTATTACAAATTAAGAAATTACAACTGTCAGATTCTACCTGCATTAGACATATTGAAGATATTGCAAAATATTTTTGATAATATAATAGAAGATTTGAAAAACTGCAAATATTTTAGTTTGGCTATTGATTCTAGTACTGACATTTCAGCAACATCACAATGTGCTATTCTTGTCAGATACTGTACGGAACAATTCAATTTGTGAAGATTTTTTAAAATTTCTTCCTATGAAGAATCAAACTAGAGGGAGTGATTTTCTCAATAGTATTTGTACTTTTCTGGAGAAGAATAATATTGAAATAAAAAAATTGGCTTCTGTGTGCACTGATGGATGCCCTTCAATGATTGGATCCGAAAAGGGATTTGTTTTCCTATTAAAAAAGAAATATAATCTAACAAATCTTTTATCATTTCATTGTTTAATTCACCAAGAAAACTTGGGGGCACATATATCCATTAAAGAAGTAGTTGCTGTAATGAAAACTGTCATAAACATTGTGAATTATATTCGAGCCCGAGAATTAAACCACAGAAAATTTAAAAATCTTTTGGAAGAAATAAATAGTAATTATGATGATGTACTTTTGCATACTTCGGTGCGATGGCTAAGCAGTGGTAAAGTTTTGAATCGCTTTTTTTTATTACATCATGAAATTATTTCATTTTTACAAGAAAACAATAAAATTTGTAATGAGCTTGACAGTGATGGATGGTGGTGTCTTTTAGCTTTTTTATGTGACATCACAGAAAAACTTTGTGATCTTAATATTAGTTTGCAAGGTGAAAATAAAATTATTTCACAAATGACAAATAAAGTATTTGCTTTTGAAGAAAAACTAAATATTTATTACCAAGATATACAAAACCAAATAATCATTTTTCAACATTGACAAATGCTAAGCAAGATGGTATTGACATTTCTTCAGAAACATATGTAATTATTTTAAATTATTTAGGTACCTTATTGAAAGAATTTAAAAGTAGATTTCAAGATTTAAGAAATATTAAGAATTGTCTTTTGCTTATAGAAAATCCCTGGCACTTAGAAATAGCAACTATTACACAATTAGCTGCATTTGGACATGATTATGTTAAGCTATTTAATGAATTTGTTGAATTTAAAAATGACACAAATTTGGAAGCCATTTTTAAAGAGAAAATGGATGGAAAGGAGTATATGGAATTTTGGAAATTAGTGCCTGAAAAATATAAAACTAAAAAGTGTGAACAAATGTTGCTCACATTGTTTGCATCAATATATCTTTGTAAATCATCTTATTCGAAAATGAAATATGTGAAGAATGATCATAGAAACAGACTTACTGATTTACACCTTGATGATATATTAAGAGTAGCATGTAGCATATATAAACCAGATTTATCTAAAATTGTTAAAAGTTTATCTCAATATCAAAAATCACATTGATATTTAAATAAATGTTTATATCAAATAAAAGTGTTTGTTAATTCTAAGATATAGTAAAGTGATCCACAAGCTGTGGCATGCATGAATTGAGAAGTCAGACATTTTTTTATGTGACACCAATTGGTTGCCGTGGCTCGCCTGATGTAGCACACAAATGTATGTGGCCCAGGAAAGAAAAAGGTTGAGTATCCCTGCTCTAGTCTAATGAATGACTAACAAAAATCATGATTTTGCTAAACTTAATTGTGGCTTTCTCAATTGGGGGGGGGGGGTAAACTTTACATACTTGTACACTTGCTGTAAGTAAAGAAAAATAGAATGAAACTTAACATATTGTGAATGTAATTAAAAGAGATAAATGTTTTTGATAAATTATAGTGCTGAAGGATTCTAATGGTAATATTCAATAAAGCAAGTCATATATCGCATGACTTTGCTTTTTAAGCTTGTGTTACAGAAATGTTAGCACTATTTGTATGTACCTTACACACCTGGGTCTCTTTTTACGCGGACTTATTTAACATGATTTTGAAGTTACGCGATTCATGTTTCACCGGAAGTAGAACTCCGATAATGCGCTATTACTTTAAATAATAAATTTTGTGCACTTACGTCATATTGAAAGTAATAGCACATTATTGGAATTCAACTTTCATCTTAGTAATTTCAATATTTTCAGTGCTTTATAATAGTAAGATTTTATGCAATAATGAAATTAAAATCATGATTTCCACATTTTATGTATACACACATTAAATTTTACAAGATTATAATGTAAATTTGTTCAAACATTGTGCGTGTTAATTTTGCATTTTAAATCACATTCTGTTTTTGCTTTTTAAAAAAGAACGTAATCAATTATTAATCATTTAGTGTCCGCAAGTTTATTTTTAAAAGGTGAGTAGTAGCAGTGGGCACAATTAAATTTGACAATTAAAAATTAAAATCTGATTTTTAATTGTAATTAACAATTTAAAAATTACTTATGGCAACTTGAAATTAATGTGATGTGAAATTTGATTTTTAAATGGAATTGAAAATTAAAGGCAAAAATTTGAATTTTATTTTTAGTTGTTAGTTTCATAAACAATTAATAAAATCATCATCTCAAAGATTAATTACTAATTGCGTTGTTACCAGAAAACCATTAACGCAACATGAGAGTGATATTAGCGCTAGTTGTATTTTCTCTTGTTGTGAAGAATCTGTTTGTTTACCAGTTTGCAAACGAACCTGTTTATCTGCAAGTGACAATAATTAAAACGTGTATAAAAAATGTAAATTACTGTAAATTATGCATAAAAATATATTGTTTTGAATAAAATTAAATATTATAGTTAAAAAAAGTTTGTCTTGTATCAATTTTTTTCAAATTTGAAATTTTTTATTAGTCATATTTTATATCTTTTTTTTTTTGCGTGAATTTTAAAGTAATTTTACGTTGGTGCTTTGCTTTTACGCGATTTTTGAAAAATCGCAGTCCGTATCCCCCCTTTTTCAAGGTAAGTTACATCTATTTTTGCGCGATTTCGTTTGCCCGTGTTTTCTGAGTAACCTATATCACGTAAAACGAGACCCAGGTGTATTACAATTCTAATGGTATTAGAAAATCATTATATTTTAGTATTATATTCTATATGAACCGAAATAAAATAGTAAAATAAAAAGAAAAGAAAGTTGAGTGATAGAAAGAGTGTAAAAGGTAGAAATGAAAAATTTTGTATTGGAAACAATATTTAGCCTTGATGAACCAATATCTTATAAGTCGATATATTCTATTACTGTGCATATTAGTTAATCTTTATATTTGAAGATTATTTTACTTTTTTCCAATTGTAGACCCTGTCAGTGCCAGCTGATGAGCCAATTTATCATATGAGGCAGTTAGGAAATACAGTCGTCTTTATATCTGAAGATTATTTTATTTTTTGCCATTTGTAAACCCCGTCAATAGCTTGAGTTTAACAGCCAATATTTTTTATTTGTATTAGAAACTAACCTTTGATAAATTACTGTTTCTATAAAACAATAAAATATAATCCATCTTTATATCTGAGGATTGTTCAATTTTCTGCCAATTGTAGTCACTTTCAGGGCACTCTTGAATTCAGTAACTGACATTTTCATTATTGTACAAAGTTTAAAAATTCATATTAAAAAAAAAAAAAGGCAAGGGAATTTATACTGAAATAAGTAATGTGAAGTAGATTAATAATTTATAATAGTATCTTACTAAGTACAATTGAAAAGTCATGGAATTGTATTTAAAGCTATATTTTGGGTTAATTTTTGAAAAAACATGAGGATAAAAACACTAAACTATAATTTAAAAAGACTAAGATGTAGCAAAACTTTTTTATTCAAAAATAATAATTTTGATGTATTATCAAGAAATATTTCACTGTTTTTAGTTTGTTTTTAATATGTGTTAGTACATTTTAATCCAAGAAGAGTAATAGTCATTTTGTTTCAAAATATCATTAATTTTTCCAGGCAATTTTATTTTTATTTTTTAATGTCCCGAAACAATCAACATTGTTCCTCTGCTATTAAGATGTCTAAATCAAGGTTAAATTCTAATTTTTGCATTAAGCCCACCCCCAATTTACTTTAATATTCCTAATATTGTCTCCTCGAAATTGCAGTTTTTCTCTTCTAAACATATTTCTGAAACATTCCATAGACTTTCATCTTTTATTAATAATACTGCTTTTTGCTCTGTATAAACATTTCAAGTTATGGATTGTCCATTAGAAGATAGAATAATCATGGTGCAAGAATATATTCTCAATTTTAATATATTTTTGTTCTCATTTTTTTAACGCTAACTAATATTTATAACCAAACCATCTATATAAAGATTTTTTTAGCTAGTATTTAATTTCATTTTATATAAATAAATGCATAGTCTTTTTTCTTTTCAAAAATTACCAATTAACATATATATAATATTTTATCATACACATTCCAATGTTTCAACTGTTTTACATCATTACGGTCATTATCAAGGATCTACAAACAAAAAATAGATATTTATAAATATATTTAACAACATAAATCATCTTATATCAACAATATTTCATATCCCTCATAATAAAAAATATTAATAATACATAATTATATTTCACCTACATCACCCTACCCCAAACTTTTTTTATTTTTCCTTTTTTACATCATTTAAGTACAAATCTATTTTAATGTGTAAAAAAACAAACCTAAAAAACCCCCCATTATATCGATTTAACCCACACTAATTGTCAAAAATTTATTTCATCCTCTAACCATTTATCAAACATACCCATATCAATTATCTACATTCTAATCTATATCTTCAATACCATTTAAAAAAAAAAAAACATTCACCTTTTTTTCCCCCTTAACCATTTACTTAATTCTATTTTAACAATCCAAAAAACAATTTTTATCAATCTTCCTTATCTATACCATTAATTCTATTTAAAACAGGATATCTTTTTATATAAAAATATTCTATCTTCCTTTGCTTATATTTTTTAACTTTTATAACAGTTTTCTATTAACATTTGAATTTTTATCATTAAAATGTTTTATGACAACAATTATGATTTAATTTATGATTGTTTAATGATATATAGTGAAATTATATGTGCAATATTTGATATATTGTTAGTAATATTATATTTTTTTTAAAAAGTGGAGATAAAACATTTTAAATGTTAATATACATTATAAAGAATTTGGACATAAAAATTTTAGGTACTTATATTAGTCCTGTGACATGGAGCACGTATTAGACATGCACCTTTTTGCATTTAGATCAATCTGCTGATAACTTTGTGATCTGACCAAAATAATGTACACGAATCTTGTACATGATATTTTAGCAAAAATAACGTGTACATGGATCTTTTGTACAAGATATTTTTTCAAGGTTTACAAAGTTATTTTTAGGTTGAATACGTATGTGAAAAGGTGCATGTCTAATACCTGCTCCATGTCACAGGACTAATACTACTTTTACACAAAAAATATAGACAATTTGGAATGTAATTTACCTAAAAAAAAAAAAAAAACAGAAATATATATATATACGACATTTACATGAAAAAGTATAACAATACTAAAGATATCAATTTCACCAAAAAAAAATCACCAATCTTAAAAAGTACATTTATACACCTTTTTCCAGGGAAAAATTTAAAACATGGTGAGGAATATACATTTATAACAATACTAAACGATATTAAACAGAAATATATACAACATTTACACTAAAAAGTATACAATTTATAACTATACTAAAGATATGAATTTTAGCAAAAAAAAAAAAGTAGACGCCATTATGAACAAAAGATTACTTTCACACAAAAAAATATAAACAATTTGGAGCGTAATTTATCGACACACACCCCCTGCCTGGTCTTTACAATTACATTTTTAACAGTAGTTAATGCCGAGCCACCATTATACAAAAAGTTGCAAATGTTGTTTTGCCATACAAAAATATTTGCCACTTTCACAGCAAAAAAATTTAAAACATGGTGTGGAAATAGACATTTATAACAATACTGAAGATACGAATTTGACCAGAAAATGGCTACATTATAAAAATTGCCTAAAATATTTTAAAAAAGCATAAAATATTTACAACATTTACACGAAAAAGTATAAAATTTATAACTACTAAAGATATGAATTTAACTATAAAATCACTAAATTACAAAAATTGTTTAAAATATTAAAGCATAAAATATACACATACATTACTTATCATGCAATATATATAACAATGAATAAATGGAAGTGGTCTGTTGTACTTTAATATCTGGAGAAAATGGAGATATCAAGTAAAAAATTTTCACTTTTTCCAAAATGACAATGTGATTGCAGAATATATGGCCTGAAACAGGATTTGGTCAAAAAACAGTAATAAATAAATCTATTTTTTAAAAAAATAAAACCAAAAAAAATTTTTTTTACAAAATAAAAAAATATAAACCTTGTATTAATAATTCATGTTGGTTGCCAATTATTTTTTATTTTGTTCATTATGGAAATGAATTCGGCCAAATATGAAGCCAGATGTTGTGATGCTTGTCGCTATTGTTTATTAACACCATTTCGCTGAACCCCAAAGTCTTTCGATGTTTTGGGAAAGTACAGTTATTTACTTAAAATCAAATGAATTAAGCAGCAATGAAATTGAAAATGGACAATAACTACAAAGAAAAAATGCAATGCAATTGAAATCAAGCTGTTGTCAGAATGAAATCTTAAACAAAAACTGGGGGAAAAAAAAATTGGTTTTGAGAAAGAAAAAAAACTTTTGTTACCAGATCGGATAAGAAACATGTTTTGATACGAGATCAGATTTACTTGGATTTATTTAACCTTATCGCGAATGTGAAAAGATGCAACAGGTCTAATACATGCTGGGTCACAGGACTAATACATAAGTACCAAATTGGAATATGAAAATGTTTTTCTAACATAAAAAATATAAGGAAAGGATAATAAAAAAATATTTTTATATAAAAAGATATAATCCTGTTTTAAATAGAATTAATGGTAGAGATAAGGAAGGTAGATAAAAAGTATTTGTTTTTTGGATTGTTAAAATAAGCAAACAGTTTATACTTTGTGGTTAATTATGAATCAAAATATATAAAATGCGCTAACATGCACAAGCATACAAAGCTAAAAACAAATAAAGAAAATATATATTATTATTTTAATATTATTCCATTAAATGGCTAAGCACTTTCAAGGGTCAAAGCCCTCATAATCATAGGCGTATTATAAAGTATAATAAATTGACTCAGAGTGATGCAAATGAAATGATTACGCATTCCATTTCTTTTAAGATCGTGCCGCTCTCTGCATACCACCACTGGATTTCCCGGTTGACATCGTGCCCAATTGAAGCGCGGTGCTGCGGAAAAACTGAACTGTGAGCAGTGTCCACCAAAGTTTTATTATAAGAATAAGTGTGTTGAGATAGCATAACTCCGAGTCAATTTATTATAGTTTATAATACGGCTATGATTATGAGGGCTTTGACCCTTGAAAGTGCTTAGCCATTTAATGGAATAGATATTAAAATAATAATATATATTTTCTTTATTTGTTTTTAGCTTTGTGTGCATGTTAGCGCATTTTATATATTTTGGATTGTTAAAATAGAATTAAGTAAATGGTTAAAGGAAAGAAAAAGACGAATTTGTTTTTTAAAAAATGGTATTGAAGGTATAGATTAGAATATAGATAATTGATATGGGTATATTTGATAAATGGTTAGAGAATGATTATCATAAGTTGTTTATAATTAGGGGTGGGTTAAATTAATATAATGGGTTTTTGTTTTTAGGTTTGTTTTTTATACATTAAAATAGATTTGTACTTAGATGATGTAAAAAATGAAGAATAAAAAAAGTTTGGGATAGGGTGATGTAAGTAAAATATAATTATAATTAATATTTTTTATTATGAGGGATATGAAATGTTGATATAAGAAAGATGATTTATGTTGTTAAATATATTTATAAATATGTATTTTTTGTTTGTAGATACTTGAAAATGACTTACGTAAAACAGTTGGAATGTGTATGATAAAATATATATATATGTGTTCATTATTAATTATGAAAATAAAGTTTTTGAAAAGTAAAAAGATTATTTATTTATTTATATATTTTTGGAGAACATATATATTTTAAAAGAAAAAGTTGTAATTTAATTTGTTGGTGGTGAAAAATGGTATTTTATGGAGAGCAATTTCATTTTACAAACTTTTTAAATAACCTTTATTTTTAACATATATGGTTGGAAATAGAAAAGTGTAAAAAAGTATTATTTTAATATACTAATGGATGGGTATTTTCTAAAAAAACTAAGAAAAAAATTAATTATACTGTATTCATAAGATTAAAAATATTTTAATCAGTCAATTTTTTTGTTGTTTTATAGTTAAGAAATAAAATACTAATTTTTCTAAATCAAAAAAAAAAAGGGGGGGGGGGATTAATTCTTTGTACTAATGTTAGTGATTCAATAAATGAGAATTCAAGTAGTTATGTATTGGGGATATAAAAGATAGGGTAATAAACAAGTATTATTGATTGTTGTATTCTCAGATATTTTTAATAATACCAGCTGGGCAAGTATTAAATTAAAATAAAGTAACACTAAGGCAAACTTTAAAACTCAACAAGTTTATTTACTTGTACTGAGATAATGAGAATAATAATAAATGAAAATAATAGAGTTCACTTTATTTCGGAAAAGGGATTAATACCCGTTTGAGTGTGGGTATAGATTATCCTCACACACTATCCATACATATATGTAGTTCATATTTCTTAAGAGTTTACATTAACTAGTATTTTACACACACACAATATGATAACTTATCAGCTGTCTTAATATCGATAATAATTAGTCTTACTTAGACTAACCACTATCATTTAATTGTACAATTAGCAGTTTATCAACAGTTCTTAATAAAACTAATTAGCATATCTCGGCCTCATTTATTATACTGTATGCTAATTTTCTAGAGTGCACCTTTTAATAGAGATAATAATAATGTACTGTCTGCATGCAATATTTTCAATAAACTTTATTTACAATAATATATATATATGTCCAATCCATCCTCTCCACTCTAGAAAATAGTCCTTCAATCTCTCAGGCCTGCGATTTCTTACATGTCTAAGTAGAGACATATTTCTTTTCATTATGTGAGCTTGATCTGCCAGTACTGTTCCCCCATCTTTGATGTATCATCGTGTGGGTATTTACTCAATTGGTTTGACTATCAATGAGCGTTTCCATATTTTTATTATTCTGAGGAGGCATCAATAAGCTAAGCTCTTCAATTTCATTATATTCGGGTTTTGTATTGATTAGTATGAGTTTTCCCATTAGCTATATTTAACATCACACGGATGCGACTGACTTGTCTGTTTTTCTGCTTGATTAATTTCATGACTTAAGATGCAACCTCAACAATTTCATCAGGAATCCATATCTTTTTTTTAACAGATCTCTGACCCATATTATTTCTCCAATTTTAAATTTTCCAAAATTTACTTTGGAATTTTCTTTATCCAAAATATTTTTTCTAGTTACATTATCCACTAGCAATAGCTTTCATAAATGAATGTGACACTTTTATCACAATGCTAATTCTGCTGGTGTTATGAAAGTAGATTCACTTGAGATGAAGTGTTGGTAAAACATAGCTTCTATCATTGTTTTATTAATACCTCTAGTTGATATTTTCTTATGTGTTGTTTTAAATATTGCACAGCTTTTTCAGCCAATCCATTTGATTCCAGATGATAGGGTAGAGTAATATCAGCCAAATATCTTTTAAACTCTAAAGAGATAAATCCAGTTCCATTGTCGAATACCAAAGTTTCAGGTAACCTTGGCTAGCAAAAACTACTTGGATGGTTCTAATGTGCACTTCGTGCTAAGGTTTGTTACAAGCTTGTACTGGGCCCAACGTGAATAAGAATCTACAATTAAAAACAGATATCCATTCATTGAAACCAGCAAAATCTATATGAATCCTCAGCCTGATATGTTTTTTTTTTTAACTCGCTCTATGATTGAAACATCTAATTAGGCAAATCCACTGTAAGCTAGCATTTAGAGCAATGTCAGCTCAATCTCTTGATTTAATTTATTCCCTAAATATATGATCTTGTCAAAACATTTATTTGTACAATAGCTTGCTGTGTGTGGCAATACATATAGTGAGTTTTGCCTGTTTTAACAACAGCTATACACAAGCATAACAAGTGGTGGTCATGTGATGTTTATTGGCTTAAAACCAATCCTACCTAATAGGATAATGGTGTCTATGGTTATTAAAGAACCAAAGAGACCAAAATGTATGGATACTGAACTGGGTTCAGACCCATATGACTATATAAGCTAATGGGTTTGGATTGAAAATATTAAAGTGTTTTCAGTTTAAGACATAGTTTTGTAGTTAAGTGGAGATAAAAGGTGGCTGCTGGAGGGTTGCATTAGATCCTAAGATCTAGGTGCAGTGCTCTCAAATCCAAGGCTCCTCACTGACGAAGGCCACAAGCCAGAAACTAGTCTGGGGATATTGGATGAGTAGGTACTAAATGGGGATTTTATGCACAAGCCTTCTGGCATCCATTGATTACTCTAGCTTGCTGTGTGTGGTAATATGTATAGTGAGTTTTGCCTGTTTTAATAATTTTACATGGGATAGATTATTGTCACACACTGTCAGTGCATAAATATAGTCCACACGTCTTAAGAGTTTCTATTAACTAGTATTTTACATACACAATATGATAATTTATCGTTAGACAACATCTTCACTTATCTGTATGTTTTAAATCTATACACATGACTGACTTAGCTCAATGCTTTTTTTTCTTGCGAGAACTTCATTATTATTTTACTTGCAGTCTATTGACTGTTATTAGTTCATTTTCATAATAAAACTAATTAGCATATCTCAGCTTCATATATTGTTCATTTTATTATACAGTAAGAAATAATTTTATAGAGTACATGTTTTAACAGAGGTAATAATGTACTGTCTGCACACCATTACAAATTTCCAATAAACTTTATTTGTAATAATAAATATATGTGCACAGACAATTCAGATTGGGAACAAAAAAAATAAAACCTTCCAATAATAATCTATATTTTACAATTTTATGCAGAATACATTGTAAGATGAGCTTATTAAAATCTCACAAGTGTAAAACTTATATATTCTCATTGTTCTTGATTCTTGCAAAATATTTTTTCTACGATTTATATAAAAGAATTTTTTTTACAAACACCACAGTGATAATTTATTAAGTTTCATGATGACTTTTGGTTATAATTTTGTTTATTGTTGGGGTTTTTTTTTAAAAAAAAAAAAAATCTAAAATCTTAAGTCTGCTTTCTACTGTGATGAATCTTCATGGTTTTTCTTATTAGATAATAAAATCTTTATTATGATAATCTTTTAGTGAGAAAAGTTCAAATATATGTTGTTTCTTTTTGTATATGCTGTTGTGTACCCTATATCTTACTTTAAACATTACATGTTTACATAAATTGTTTGAAAAATTATCATGTTTAAATTTTGTTATATATATACTGATTGACCCTTTATAATGAGATAACTCTTATAGTTTGTATGAAATTATAATAACTATTATTATACTGATTAATGTAATTTGAATTTAATATACCATAATCTTTGTAATTTGAATTTAATATACAGTAGTCTTCACGATAATTTTATTTAGCATAATGTAAAAATAAGATATTATTAGAAACTTAAAATATTGAGGGAAATAAATAAAAAAATGTTGTCATTACATTTAATATAGAAAATGAATAATTAAAAAAAATTTATAAAAAATATTTTTATGTTTCATTAACATTTCATTTACTACCATACTACAGAATTTTCCCATTTCTATAGGTACAGCTGCACAGATTGTAAAATAAATAACTTAGCCAAAACCTGATATACAAATAATGAGTCAGTTAGTCTAAATCAAATTATATACATTTTATTTGATGAATATAAGTAAATATAATAAATGTATATGTGTATTGAGTGCTAACAGATTTAATATCTGTAGGTATAATTCATTAACTCTGGATTATAAAAATTATATAAATCTGTGTGAGTTATATTTTTTAACTGCTCAGAATTATTGACAAGGCTTATTGAGGATTGTAATCAATTCATCAGCTTTCAGTTTTATATTATTCTATGTTATTTTTGGTTGAATTTTTAACTAATCATTTTTTTATATATATCTGGAATAAATTGTTTAATTTTTTATGTGCATAACAGATACCTCCTCTATTCTAAAAATATTTAGTTAACTTTCAATTCCTCAAGCTTATTGATTCAATTCCATTTCTGAATTTTTTTATAGAACTTTCAGGTAATTTTTCTTTTAGATAAGTTTTTTTCCTCTGGAATTTCAACATCTTCAGAAGAAACTGCTGTATCCTTTTTACTATGTGGATAAATGTTTTTATATCAGATACAGGTGTATATGATTAGTTTTTATAATGATAATATCTTGGATATATTACTAATGTAATCTTTCTCTGCATCTACTTCCCTAGCCATACCATATGTTCAACTTTATATTTATTTATAATTTTTTTCCTCCTTTGGATTTCTAATTGAGATTGGTAAAGATAATTTTGGTATGTAGCTCCCCCCCCCCCCATTGATGGATCTTTTTCATTTGTTGAAGATGTGGGCAGACTATATATGATTTCATGCACATTAAACCATTGGTTTTTCCATAATGGAAGTCAAGGTATTTGACTCAAAATGATATGGTGTTAACATTGAGTGTTATATATCCAATTCCTTTAAGTTTACTTTTGAATTTCATGATGTGAATACTGATTTATTGTCTCTAATCATGTAGTCAGGACCTGTAAGTGAAGATATGAGAAAATTTCCTTGAGTTTTTTAGAATTTCTTTTTTTTTTTTTTTCTAATCTATTGTCTTTTTCTTTATCAGACTTCTTTTTTTTAATTTTTTCTCTTTAGTATTTCATTAATTATATTTGCCCAGCAGACATCTCCACATGCAAGCTTTGACTAACAAATACTGTTGGTATTTTATGTGGTATCAGGTACTTCATCATCCATCAATATACAATCCTTTTTTATAGATAAATTATGTTTTGCATTTCAAAAAACAAGCTTATAGATAACTAAAGCAATTAGATGACCATTCATATCATTTATCCATATTAGTTTTTGATACAGATTTCTCTGGGCCCATTCAGCAATTGTTTTGCTCTTCAGATATTTGTTTTTTATTTCTTCTATAAAATTTATACTTTCTGGGTTTGGCATATGTAGATAATATGTTTAGCAAATTTAGTAACCTTGGGGCTTACTGGTTATGGGCAGAAAACTTTTTTTTCTTTTCTGTTTTTTATAAGCATGTAAACATTATTTTTCATAAATAAAAGATTTCGAGATTAAAATATTGCCAGTATTGTTTTGTTATCTGTAATCAAGTTAAATTTTCGGCTATGGACTTTGTTGGTGATATTTTCTGATGCCAAATACTCTGACCAGTGCCTCCTTATGTAACTGACTTCCTTTCTTCCCATTCTTGGATGAAGAGTCAAATGCATAGGCTTTTAGTCTTTCACATCAATAACTGCACCCACTCCATATAGATGTATCTGTCAGTAGGGCGACTTCTGTCTCTTATTTACTTAAAAGAAATTCAGTAGGTCTAAAAAAATTTGAACTCTTTGCACCTGTCATGATTTTAAATTTTTCCAGCTGATGGTGACTTCCCCCCCCCCTTTTTTTTTTTGGAGATGTCGTGGCCCAATAACTTATTCTTTGTGCAATTTAGAAACATTTTCATTTAAACATACTATAAAATCCTCAATGGTTGTTTTCTCTTAGCATGTTGAAACCATTTGAGGGCGTAATTTCTATGTGAACAAAGAGAATTATAATGTTACCGGGCCGTTGTTCTTTTTTTTTTCAACTTTATAGTGCTTTTTTTGATTTACAATAAAATCATAAATAATGAAATATATCTAAAAGAAATAAAAAATAAATTGAATAAACCTTTTTTTTTTTTTTTTTCTAAAATGAAATTTGTAATTTTGACAAGAATAAAAACAATATCGTGGTGACGCAAATCAAATTTTAACATGAAGAAAAATAAATACTTTCTCCAAAACAAAAACATCGTGCCCACGCAAATATAATTTGTAATTTTAATAAGAATAAAAAGAAAGAATTTATTCAAAACAACATCGTGGCCAAAAATAAAGCCGGTATTTTCGTTTGGTCTTGCGATTTATCTCACACAAACGTGAATTTTAGCGTGATTTCGTAAAAATCACATTTACACCTCCCCTTTGACAATTGATTAAAGTGTCATCCTTGTCTAGAGAAGCAGGGCAAAGTTTCCACAATTTTTATTACCTCATACTGCATCATTGGATTTAGAAAATAATGACTTGGGCATGCGAATTTGAAGACTTTTGACAGTCTCAATTACAGACACCCTCACAAAATACCGTAGCGAAATTTAAAATGGGATTGTTCATAGAAACTGCGTAACACAAAGTTCACCGTAAGCGGCAGAATAAACATCCTACTTCTGTGTTGTAAATACGTGTATCCGAAATGTTAATAATGGTATTGTTCGTATAAACTGCGGCAGAATAATGTCCTATTTCTGTGCTGTAACATAGAAATAGATATCGTAGCTAAATTTAAAATGGGATTGTTCGTATAAATTGCGTAACACAAAGTTCACTGTAAGTGGCAGTGTCCTCTGCGGCAGAATAAACGTCCTATTTATGTGCCGTAGCATAGAAATAGGTGCCGCAGACAAGTAAACAGACTATTTCTTTGCTTAACCATTGGAATAGAATGTTATATAGCGGCATATAAATTACAACCTCAAGTGGTTTCAACACGCTAAGAGAAAACAACCTCCTCAATTCTTCAATTTTTTCTCTGTTGTTGCCGTTGTTAGGCTGGTGTTGTAATATAGAATCACTTCATTTATGTCCTTCAAACACTTGACAGTCTTTAATTAGAATATATTAGATGTGATTTTAATTCTAAATGGCAACCTATTACAATTAAAAAGCCAATTTTGTGTGATTATAGTTAATATTCTTGCCAACTGGTGAAAAGCTAATTTTGCATAGACTGGACAATTTGGAAATAAACTTTAATCTTCCTTAGATTTTGCACTAGGTAAATGTTTTTCTTAAGATTTATTGACTGTCATTCTGTAGTTTCCACTAATGTATAATTGGCAATTGAGTTTTAAAATTGTTACAATACACACTGCCTATTTCCGGTACCAGTTGGAATTAGTATTTTACTCTTAGAGCAGAGTAGCTTCCATTGTTTTTGGATTTGTCTTAAGATTTATTGACTGTCACACTGTAGTCTCATATGCATAGTTGGCTATCTATTTCAGAATCATTATAATAGGCATTAACCATTTTGACACTTCAGTTGGAGCCACTATTCCACTCTACTAACTTCAACAATGTTTTTTACTTTATGTCCAAGAAAAGACTAACTTCCATGATTTTGTTTCTTTGTTCTCCATTAATTCTTCCAGTTTTTTGTTCTATTACTTCTGCCTATGATGGATTTATGTACTTGTGAAATATACATATAGCTATAATTTTGCTTTTTTATTTTTCTGTCTTTGTGGTACTTTCACTTTCTCTAGTATTTTAATTTTATTTCTGTTTGAAACTTTTGCTATTAGTCCTGTGTCCACACAATGTAGTTCAAATCTACTTTATTTGTGAAGGTATTCTATTCTAACAATTTAATTGAATTTCCTGAATCATTTATTTCTGAATTTTATGCCATATATATATGAGAAAACTATCAATGTATTTTATTTTAACTAATTGAAGATTTTTTTTACTTTTATTTTTTCCTTGGATGTATATTTAAGAGTAGAGGTTTTCTCACATTCATTATCTCTTTTGACTGTTATTAATTTGTTAAGTAGGTTGCTTCTTCCTGTCTAAAATTATTATTAAAGCCTAAATTACTTAGTTTGAACTCTGACTAGTTTATAAACTAATATATAAAAAAGTAGTTTAAGAAATAAATATATAAAAAAGTAGTTTAAACAGAACTTCATAAGAAAATTAATTAAATATCAATAAAATGATGTGAATTGCCTGGGCATATTTGTTCCACATTTATACAAGCTTGAATGATGACAAATATTTATACTAAGTAGGTTATGAAGTTAATATTAAGGGGGGTTTTTTGGTCAATGATATCAAAATATTAGAAACTGAAAATTGAATATTCTTTATAATCACATTAAGCACTGGTCTTTTATTTTTTAATGTTTGTTTAATTAATATAATAAAGTATATTGAGCTCATTAAAAAACTTCTACAGTTTGATTTTACAATTATTATTTTTTTACATCTTTTTTATGAAAAATTTGAGAGATGATTCTTCACAATTATTAGTGCATAATATCTATGTGTATATGCATATATATTAATTTTAAAAGATATTACAAAAAGTGACTAGATTATATGAAAACAAATGGCAATATAATATTACAAATTAATTTGAAAGTATGAATGATTAATAAAGGTCTGTATAAAGTGTGTATCAAAACAATTGGTCTTAATCATATTTAGTATTCTTTAAATTGAAATATCTGCATGTACATAGAATTATAAGGGAAAATGTGAATGGAAAAAAGTGAGTATATATTAATATAAAAAGTGTGTTTTCTTATATAAAACACTGCTCATTTAAATTTTAGATAACAATAGAAATTTGCAATTTCCTTTCAATAAATTTGATTTTCAAAAAAAAAAATTGGAATGATATCCAAGTTTTTTTTTAAAAAAAATATTTTCTCTTTTTATGATTTGAAATTGTATGTTCCCTAATTATTTTTATCTCATTTAGAGATATACTCATAGAGGAAGAGAGTTTCACATACAAATACTGCTCATTTTAATTTTAGATAACAATGTTTGTGCATAAAATGTGCACTTTAAATAAATGTGATTTTTTAAAAAAAAAACTGGAGTGATATACCATTCATGTTTTTTTTTTTTTTTTAATAGTTTCTCATTAGAGAAGAGTCATTCTTCAAAATTACATATTTACTACTTGTTTTATTTTAAAAAGTTTGCTAATGACACTACTTTTTTTCTTTTTTTTTTAAGTTTGTTTTCTAATTTGTAAACAGGTTTTTCTTTCTTTTTTTTTTTTTTATGTGATGACTAGAATTTGTTCTAATCTCAGAATGGTCAAAGTTGCAGAGTTTCATTCATTATGTTAAGTGCCAAAATATTTACAGAAACTTGACAGGTATGAGAGTCAGTCATCTTTACTCTGTATTCTAATACTGATTTATTAAATGTGTAAGAGTAATGTTTTGTCTTTTTAGATTGGGTTTATTATAAGGAATTGGGGCAGTCTCATTATTACATATTGCTTATTAGATATTATAATAATAAATCTTTATTGATTATATATTTATTGATTTGTTTTTCCTCTTTAGGATTTACAATTACTTGCATGAACACATAGAATTGTAGAAAAATGCTTAATAAACAATTATAGAAAAAATTAATAAAACAATTGTTTTAATAGTTTTTTAAAAAACTTGTTATTCTAACAAATACCAGGTTTCTTTGCAGTTTAAACACGGAAAAACACAAAAAATCTGTATTTAACAAATATTTGGAATACAAATATATTATGATATGCACATATCTTTATTTGCTATTTTTTTTTATGATTTATAAGTAATTAAATAAATAAAACAATTAATGGTCATATGTGTAATAAAATGTATTTGTTATTTTAATTAAATAAATGTAGAATAAATGAGTCATTTATTTATCAAAATTAAAAAAATATTTTGTTAAATTATATAGATGACAACAATGCTTTATTAAAATTAGAAGAAAGAAATCATATGTTCAAAACTAGTGTTTAAAATATACACTTCATTGTTTATGTCACTATGGAGACAGAAACGATTTCAGAAAGAGGAACACATACTTTCCTTTAAAAAATTTGGTTTTTACCTTACCTTATTTCATAAATAATTTTGAACTAATAGCAAAGAAAGATATACTGAGGGTAAAACTTAGAGGAGGAACAAGGGCTTTCTCCTGTGTTTGATGTGTAGGATTAAAACGAAGTGAATTCCAACAAAACTATGCTGACTCATAAATCTAAGACTACTAAAGATACTTGGATTGTAATATTGTCAAAAGAAAATAATTGGGTAACATTCAAGGATTAAAATGTCTCTGGAGTTCTCTATATGTATGTGCTAGCACAAAGAAAGATTCAAAAGGAACTGCTACAAAATAAAAAAAACTTAAATCGAAGTTTTATATATGCTAACAACAACAGTTAAAAATAAAATATTTTTATTTGCACGAAAGAAAATCTATCATTAACTCTTTCTTGACTATATACATTTATAATTTTAATTATATATCATATCCAATTATACTATAGTGAGGGTGAATTATATATCATATGACATTAATTGCTGTTATAAATTATTTTTTATTTTAACCACCACAAATAAATGAATGTTTGTCTTAAAAAATTTATATTGTTGTTATTAATTTAGGTATTTTGAATCATTATAAAACTATTTTATCTTATTCTATAGTACACCCATATTATATCTCACTATAAAGTAAAGCATTATTTAATAGATTTTATCTTCTTTGCCAAGCAAGAGTATTCATTGTGAACCTATTGACACTCTTTACAAATTTATGAGTATGTTGTACATGTAGATATAAACTATTATAAAGTCATTTATTTATTAGTTATAGTTTAATTTGCCTGAATGTATTTATATTTAAATTGTCCAAATATGTAATACATAAGTGGAGAAAACCCCTTGGTTTATATGTATATTTATTACATGTAGTTTTCCAAATATGTGATGAGTTTGCAGGCAAACTAACTCTGCTCAGTTATAATATTTTTATTATATTTGTGATTATCTAATCTGAGGGCATTTACTCATACTTAGTTTCATTTATGATATTAGTTGTCTGTGTGATATTCAGTCTATTATTTTATATCATCCGTTATAAATTTTGGCTTATCCAAAAGGACATAAAAGATAGCACTCAAATATACAAGCTATGCAGGAGAGTCATGTTCATTTTATTTTAATTTGTTTTCATCATATTTTATTCATTATTAGAATATAATAGTTTCCATTTACAATATATATATATATGTAAGCCAATAAATTTTCTATTTGACAAATAGAAGTGTGGAGCAATAAGATATTTTTTTTATTTTTATGCATTAATGGTGAATATATATCCATATGCAGTGCAGATCTAATATATCTACAAATTGAACGTGATGTTGCACATTATTGCTAATCAAAGTTTTAAATAAGAAGACAGAAGGAATGTTTTTTTTTTTCCTCCAATCAAAAATCTTTCTAAATTTGTTCACTTTTTTGATTTTATTTTACTTGAACTCTGACTAAAAGTAAGTTCATTTCTTTCTTTACACTGTTCAATTCCCTATCTTTCTCTCAAGTTCATCATAATTAAATCTTTAAATATTCTTTTAGTTTTTTCAATTTACATATTTTTAAATCATTTTTTATTGTCCAAGTTTCTAATTTATAATACTAAATTGCAAGTTACTAATTTATTTTGATTTATCACAAACATTTGATAAAAAAGTTTTTGATTTATTAATCTGAAATTATCAGTTAGTTTTATTTTTAAAACAAATGAGACAGTTTATGCAATAATTTATGCTTTAACAATAATAAACTTCATTATTTTTTATGTAAGAGAAATATTCCAAGAGTAATTATCATGCCCAACACTTTTTAATGCGTGTATTATCATAATTTAGTTATATATTAAAAAACTTATTAATATAATTATTTTAAGGATATAGTCTTCAAAATATAGTTTTATAAACTAATATATAAATAGCAAAATAACAAATTTTTAAAATAAGTAAAAATTCTAGCATTTTCAAAGTAATTAATCTCTATTCTGGTCACTATTATCAAAAGATACAATCTTACAACATGACAAATACTTCCCTATAAAACAATATTTCTTTTTTAAAAATTTTGATATAGTTCTAAATTTGTTTCAGGAAATATGAAATTCTGACAATTTATAGAAAATTTATATATATATTATCAAAATACTTAAAGGTTTATTGCCTTAGTAAATAATAACAATAATAAAAAGAAGAAAAAAATTAATTTGATTTTGCTACTTCTAATATTAATTTTAATTTCTTGATTGCGATCACTCATTCCATCTACTATGTGTTGTCATATTGTGTTTGTAATCATAACACATATAACAAAGTAGTGGTTGTAAGAGGTTAGTTGTCATGACTGTTCGATAGATTTAATTTAAATCTTTGTTTACCATTTACTTAAGTTGGGATTTAATACGTGTATTGTAGTTATTGGTTTGTCAATTTGTGTGCCCTACCATTTACTAGTTTAGCAATTAATAAGTGACGCTAACATCATGTGTCTTAAATTGGGATTGGGCCTCATGGTGTGTACTCTAGGTATTGGAGTGGTGTTAGAGGTATACGTAACAGTATATTGTATAAATTTCTAAATAATAGTAATTAAAACAACCAGTTATTATTTATTTATGTAAATTGAATACTTTATTGTGCACAATCTGAATATTTGAATTATGTAATATATGAAATTTATTCACAATAATTTATGGCAGAAACATTAAACTTTTTTTAAATGTATTTACATTAAATAACTACATTTATATTATTTATTTTCATTACCATCAAAAAATTTACTATTTAAATTTTTAAAAAGATAGAAATGTATGTAAACTCACAGCTGATGAAAGATTATATTACATTAAAGGTTATAAATTATGAATATATTTTTCATATCTGCTTTCAAAGTATATCCTGTGCATTAATATCATCATTGATATCAATCATTATTGATCCACTGTAGGATGAAAGTATTTGAGTTTCATTCAGTTTCCTTATCAATAATCTTCTCTATATCACATCACCAAACTTCTTTATTTTATCCATCTCACATATGGCTTCTTTCTAGGTCTTTTACAATCTTTTGGAATGTAGTTTAAGACTTATACTGTTTTTCTACTGTTGTCTGTCGATATGTTCATCCCAGCCCTACTGCATTCTCTTAGTTCTTCCAGTGATGTTAATGAGTACTTATTTGTTCTCTCAATCATATATTTTACTTTGTATCTTTCTTATTTATAACATATATCTTTTTTATTTCTTTGAATGGTCTTCAGTCTCTAATTTGCTCTTATGTTAAATGTCCAAATCCATATATAAGAATTGGGAAAACACATTTTTAAAAAAACTTTTCAAATATGTACTCCTTTTTTTTAAATATTATTTTTCTACCAAAACCACTTTATCTGTGATTAATTTCATGTATTAAGTTTTCATCTATATTAATAATCTGTCCAAGATATTTTTAGTTGTTTATCATCCCCTTTATCAATCCACTATAGAATAAAGATGTCCATGTTTAATCCAGTTTCTCCAGCCTCTCCATAATACACCAGCGTATTTTCTTATTTCATTCATCCATCTCTCATGCAGTCACTTTCTAGGCTTTTATATAATCTTTTGGAATTTGTTTAAGACTTCTATTATATAAATATATCCAGCCCAGTTTCCTTTTCAGTTCTTTAATTCCCTCAATGATCTCAGTGTTATCTGTTTGCTTTCTCACTCATGTATTTCATTTTCAATCTTACTCCTAACATGATCTCTCAATACTTTATTGAGTCATCTGAAGTCCTTGAATTGCTGTTCTTTTAAGTGTTAAAGTCTCAGATTCTTAAGTAAGATCTGGTAAATACTTTTCTCACTCATGTATTTCATTTTAATTCTTATTTTATCCTTAAAATAATCTCTCCCTCCTTTATTTATTGTTTTGGGTTTTTTGATTTGTTCTTTTATAAGATTTTATTACTTTTTTCTTTAATAAAAAATTATAAAAAACATATCTTTTTAAAAATGTTTTTAAAAAAAAACATTTTTTTAAAAAATTTTAAAAAAAATTATATAATATAATTTTATTTTTATATAATTTTTATTTAAATTTTTTTTTTTTATTTTTAAATTTTTAAAAAAAAATTTTTATTTTTTTTTTTTTAAATTTTGATTATCAACCTTTTTTTTTTTTTTTAAAAAATTTTTTAAAATTTTTATATTTTTCTTACTTTCATGCGATAATTCTTGCAACATTTCTTGAAACTAGTATTACTTGCAAAAACAATCTCGTCTAGTAGACTAATATAATTCTCATCTATTTTTTCTTCTTTAGTTTTACATTTTAGTCCACAAAATATTTCTTGCAAAACTGTCGTAAAAAAAGTTTTGGAAATATGGAATTAGTACTATTATCACCATGTAAACTAATCATTGCTGTTGCATTTTGATAAATATTCTTCAAAATATGAAATATTTGGGTCTATCAATGACGATTGCTTACAGAATCAAATGCCTTTTTATAATCTACAAATCCAACCTAGAATGGCCACATATTTATTGCTCCTTTCTATAGCTTTTTTAAATACCTGAATGTGTGATTCATTGTCTTAAAACCACTTTTAAATGCAGCTTATTCTTTTGGTTAATATAATTTTTATATAGAATTAATTAAAGACTGATAAGTCTGTAATTTCTAATAACTTCTTTATCACCTTTTTTAAATATCAATATAATGCATTCTTCCAATTATCTGGTACTTCTTTTTTATTTAAACATTTTGTATATAACTTTGTCAACAATTTTTCATACGCTTCTTTTAAGATATTATAATTTCATCATTTCCTAGAAATGTTCTCTTCATAGATTTAATTGCATGTCGCACTTCTTCATTTAAAATGCTGGGCAATTCAGATGATGTAATAACTGTAGGGGATCCTTTTTTTTTGTTACTATAATTTTTTATCTAGCTTTTCTACACATTTCATGTAATTTCTTTTTTTATTAATAATTCCATCTTATTGCAGAAATTATTTTCCAATAATCAAGATGTTATTTTACATTTTTGGGACTTATTCTCTTCTATTACTTTTCTTAGCAATTCGTAATTATATTTTTTATATCATTAACTGTTTTTACAATCATTTTACAAAGCTCTAGATATTCAATTCTTTTAATGACTCGTATTTCTTTTTTTCTTTATACATTATCTTCAAGTAGAAATCTGGTAAATTGCTGCTTTTTAGTATCAGATATCTTTGTCATAGTTCTTAATAGTTTATCAGTTATCTTATTAAATTCATTTAAATTTGAATGGTCTTCAGATCTGTTAATATTTTAAAACAATTTTAATTTATTAGAATATTTCTGAAGGTCAGGAATATCAGCTGTTACTACTGATTTTTAAAATAATTTTCATTTCAACTAGTTTTACATGTTAAGCATTGGTGGTCGAGAGGTCACCACAGCTGCCTTACAAACAGTTGTCCTGGGTTAGCGGGTTCGCTTTCCGGCCGATGCTATGACACATGAGAAAAAAAAAACTAGTTTTACATTGACATGCATCTTATTAATTGATGCTCACTCTCAGTGTTGGATCAGTTAAGAAAATTACAATCTTAAAATACATATTTTCTGTTATTCAAAATATAATTCAATTCTGCTGTGTTTTTATCTAGAGCTTACATGTCCATTTCCATTTAGCATTTTTCTTAATGAAAGAACTCATAATATGGTTTTTCTTTTATTGTAGATTTCACAAATCTATATCCTTTCTCATTTCTACCATTAAAATCTATGACAATTTAAAAATGTTAGTTATGATAACAAGCCTTTTGTACATTCATATAAACAGTTTCTGATTTTTCATCACAATGAGAACTTGTTTAGACATAAATCTGAATTATCTGCATTTGGTATCTACCATTAAGTTGAATAACTAATCCCTGCCACTATCTGATACATCATCGATCTTCATAATGATGTTCTTCCGCTTTTTAATTGTGCCTCCAACATTTGTGTCTTTGTAGTAAAGTACTTGTCCACTTTTTAAATTATCTCTTAATCTTTTAATTTCACAAAGTCTCATAATGTTCAATTTAATATTAGACAATTCTTTCCTCATTTTAAAATGATCTGCAGTTGCAAGTATCTAAAGGAAAGGCTGTCATCGAATGGCAGCCTGGTTCTGCACTCGGGATTCTTAGCAAACTTGCCCTTTAGCTACTAAAGTTGCCTTGGCAGGCAGTTTTCCAATCTCTTGGGAATAAATACCATAATTTAGTTTTATCTATATCAAAAAAAGAGAAAGTTCATTCACACCTATTGATTTTGTCTTCAAAGAAGATCAACTAGTATTTCATTCAGTTAAGAACTATCACAACTGAGAAAAGACCATGATGTTTCTTAATGTTAAACTCCGAAGTAAAAAGCCATTAAACTCACCATGCTGGCTGATATGTCTTGGTGAGAAAATCTGTTTATATTTGTTTACTGTATAAAAAAATCACATAATAATAATAATACCTGCAATGATAAGAACGAAATGGAATAGAGATTATAGCCTCATTGTGGAATTAAAAGAAACTTCATGATTATCAATATTTTTGTCTGTGAAAATTTATAGAGCATTACTTTAGTCATTCTACTTTTATGCATTATTTAATAATATACTATTTTCTGAAACATTGTTTAAAAATACAATCACATTATTTGCAAAATCTTGATAATTTAAATACTGTCCCTTTATTTTTACTTCCTTAGTTATCCATTTTAATCCACAAAATACTTCTTGTAAAACTATTCTAAAAATGCTAATATGGAATCACTGCCATACACTCATCCATATTAATTTTCTGATTGTCACCATGTAATCTGGTAATTGCTGTTGCATTTTTATATATAACAAAATTCCAGATTTGCATCTTCATGAAGATTCAGTACTATGGAAATGCTTTATCTATAAATCCAAAGCATAATGAGAATTCATACTCATTGGTTCTTTATGTAATTTCTCTCAATACTTTGATGTGATCCATTGTTATCAAGGAAACCCTTTTATTTTCTAGTAAATGGTTAATATTTTACTCATTTATGGTGCACAAATGAGAAAACTTATTAACATTAAAACTTTTATTATCCAGGTAGGATTTGTGGAATCATTTGATTATATCTCAATGTTTTTTTAATGACATTATTACTAGAAGAGAGAACCTTTTGATAGATGTTTATTGTCTGTTTACTCTTAAGTTATTCAGTCTTTTTAATGAAATCTTTATAAGAAATCAAATTATCAAGTAATATCAAACAGTCTTCTTTTGCTGAGGTCTGTAATTAGTTTTATTATTTAAATTTTGTTTGCAAATATTATGTTTAAAAAAAAAATGTTAGAACTCCTGTAGTAATAGTTTTATGAGGCTATTTTTATTAAAATGTGGAGGGTTTACTGATGATTGAGTTTTAGTTTAATATTATTTGGAGAACTGCTTTACAGTGACTAGATTAATGTAGAATATCTGTTTAATGATACTTTAGATGTAAATATAGTATTTTAAAATTATTTTAGCAAAAACTTTTATTTAAATTTGCAAATAAAGAACTGTTTATGATTTATTTATATATATACTGATGAACTGGATACTTTTATATATGTCAAAGCGGGAAGTGAACCTGGGCCAGCTGCTTGGAAGGCAGCTATGCTAACCGCTAGACCACCAACGCTTGACAACTGAATACTTTAATAGAAGATAGATAGACATTTTCTAATCTATATACACCTGGGTCTCGTTTTACGCGGATTTATTTAACGCGATTTTGAAGTTACGCGATTCATGTTTCTTCGGAAGTCAAACTCCGATAATGCGCTATTACTTAAATAATAAATTTTGCGCACTTACGTCATATTGAAAGTAATAGCACATTATTGGAATTCAACTTTCATCTTAGTAATTTCAATATTTTCAGTGCTTTATAATAGTAAGATTTTATGCAATAATGAAATTAAAATCATGATTTCCACATTTTATGTATACCCACATTAAATTTTACAAGATTATAATGTAAATTTGTTCAAACATTGTGCGTGTTAATTTTGCATTTTAAATCACATTCTGTTTTTGCTTTTTAAAAAAGAACGTAATCAATTATTAATCATTTAGTGTCTGCAAGTTTATTTTTAAAAGGTGAGTAATAGCAGTGGGCACAATTAAAATTGAAAATGAAAGACAAAAATAAGAATTTAATTTTTAGTTGTTAGATTAATTACTAATTACGTTGTCACCAGAAAACCATTAACACAACATGAGAGTGAAGTTGGTGCTAGTTGTATTTCCTCTTGTGAAGAATCTGATTTTTTACCAGTTTGCAAACGAACCTGTTTATCGGCAAATAGCGATAATAATTAAAACGTGTATAAAAAAATGTAAATTATGCATAAAAATATATTGTTTTGAATAAAATTAAATATTAGTTTAAAAAAAGTTTGTCTTGTATCAATTTTTTTCAAATTTGAAATTTTTTATTAGTCATATTTTATTTCCTTATTTTTTTTTTTGCGCAAATTTTAAAGTAATTTTACGTTGGTGCTTTGCTTTTATGCGATTTTTGAAAAATCACAGTCCATATCCCCCCTTTTTCAAGATAAGTTACGTCTATTTTTGTGCGATTTCTTTTTGCGCGTGTTTTCTGAGGAACCTATCTATCGCGTAAAACAAGACCCAGGTGTATATAGAAATAATTGCACAATTATATATATAAACTTTAAATTAAACATAGCTCAATTATATGTAAACAAAGGGAGTAAATCACTGTTCCCCAGGCTATGACTTAAAAGCACTCTTAAGTGTTGAACAAACGAATCAGTGAATTACCAGTAATGTTGATAAAAGTATGCTTACAAATATCGGAGCAGCTAAGAATAGGTGGATTCATTCTATTCTTGATTTCTTTGTTCAACATTTAGAGTGCTTTTAAATCAAAGCCTGGGGAAAACTGATTCACTCCCTTTGTTTACCTATACATTAAGCTATATTTAATTTAAAGTTTATATATTAAATCTGGTTTAATAACTCTTAAATACCATATACTACCATCTGGTTGATAAATTAATTTCACTCTGAGTATCAGAGCAGCTAAGAATAGTTGGATTCATTCTATTCTTGGTTCCTTTGTTCAACATTTAGAGTGCTTTTAAGTCATAGCCTGGGGAAATGTGATTTACTCCCTTTGTTTATATATATTAAAATGATAGTGAGAGACCATAGAAATTTAACTATTTATAAACTTATTTTAAGATTATTTCTAAATTGGCCTCAAATCAATGAAGTTTATTATATATATATTCAGTATTTAACAAAGTACTTGATGATTTTTAGTTTCTATTTCATTGCAGAATCTATCAATATAGAAGTTTATAATTTGTTAACAAAATTATGTAGTTTTACATTGAATACATGTTTTATAATATTTTGATAATCACATTCTAATCCAAAAGTTTCTAATAAAATATTAATATTTAAATACAAGTATATTGTCTATACTGAAATTAATGTTATTTAAAAGGGATTTGAACTCACACTTTCAAGCTCCCTTCGGTCATCCACTCTATCTTATATATACATGAGGACATGTGAAAAAGATAAATGATCTCCAATATATGTATTTCTTGCTGATTTATATATATAATCAGTGCTCAGTTTATATTAAGATAGCAAATCTATAAACTTTAATGGACACGCTTCAATTATCTCCAATTCTTCAGCCATTCATATTATCATTGAAAATCTGATGTTGGAATGTTCAAAATCCTTATTGATGCCCTATAGTATTGTCATACTGATGTTGACCTTAAGTCACTCTGATCCCTCATTTGTAGGACCTTAATATGTCCATTTAAATACACAGAAGAGAGATGGGCTTACAGGCTTAATATGTAATGTTTAAATACTAGTAGAGTGTATATATATATACTTAAGCTAGATATAATTAAAGGGGTTTGAACACAGATTTTCAAGCCCCCTCTCTATTTTATATATCTTGATATATATAACCGCATACATATGAAAAAGAAAAATATCCGAGCCCTCACTAGTTGGTCCTGATTATCATCTCTTGCACACACATTTAAGCAGTGCTCATTTTATATTAAGAAACTTTAATGGACAGACTTCAATCCTCTCCACTTTACAACTCTTCAGCCATCCATATCATTGAAAATCTGATGATGGAATTCTCAAAGCCATTGTTGATGCCTATCTTATTGTCATCCATGTTGACTTTAACTAGTTTAGTGTCATGTACCATATTGAATTTTTTAAAAAACTGACGGACACAATTACTTCAGTTTTAATAATGTTAGAGCAAAAAAATTTACATTGATAGAAACTAGAAAAACTAAGGAAAATAATAAGCATAAGGTAAAATAGTGATAACTGTATAAAAAATAAGGAAAAAAGGAAATTTTCACATCCGAAAAAATTATTTTATTTCATAATTTGGAATTTATCATTAAATAAAATTCAAATTACATCTTCAGTCATAATTTCTTTGTATTCCTCGCAAAATTATACTTGAAAACATACATAATATGTCTTACCTGAGATAATCCATAACTTGCAGTAATAGAAAGAGAAGAATTCATTTTTTTCTTGCACCCCACAGTTGAAAATGTTCAAGGGGTCTGGACGAAAAAACGTTCTCCCTAATAAAAGATAAAAAAAAAAATTAGAATTCTATCAGAATGTAAAAATAATAAAACGTGTAGATATTATTACTTATCTCTATAAATTATTTTGATTTTAGACTTTGGATAAACCAACCTTGTTCATAACATCATCATACTGAATAATCATTGTCAATACAGAAAACAATTTACAAAAAGGTTCTAAAGGCACATATTTATATATATAAAAATTTTTATATTCTACCTCTTTCAGGATATGTCTTCCAGAGAAGCATACCTGTTCATATTATCTAATATAAATATTCAAAATATTAAATAATTCATATTATTCAATATTATTATTAATAAAAGATAAATCATTCCAGATCTTGTTTTACCAATTGGCAAAAGTAATCTGTAAAACAAAAACAATAAAAACTAAGTTAGTAAAACAAAAATAATAAAAACTAAGTTTGTAAAACAAAAACACTAAAAACTGCAATCTCTCTGTGCATCTGGTATGCAGGTTTGAAATTAACATTGCATTTTTCTATAGTAGGTCAAATTTTGCACTTTTTTTGTTCGGAATTTTTTTATTATATTGGCAAAATATGGGATTCTAATAATAGGATCATTACTTCAAATGTCCTTCAATCGGAATACAGAGACCTTATATGAAATTCCCAATGTCATCCAAAAAAGGCAGACAATTCCCGTTCTGTCACATTTTTCCAATCACGCATACATTTGTCCTTAGTGGCATATTTCTTTGTTTTTTCAATAATTTTTACACACATAACATATAAAAGAAATATAAGAATACTCACCCACAGTCGAAAACTTCAAACCTGTCTTGTAGTAACATTTGAAGGCATATTAGAAGCACTATTTGATGGGCCTGCTCTACTGCTATTGTCTGGAACAACATTTGTATTTTTTCTTTGCCTTTTCGCTGATAAAGTGGTTGCTTCTTCTTTGGATGATGATGTGAAGTATTCCTGTAGATCGTTGTATGTAATACTGTCATCGGAATCAAATGGTTTAGGAATTTCAAATTCATTGAGGTTGAAAGAATCCGTTTCTGAATCCATAGCTGCCGATTAATTTCTTTGCGTCGTTTTGTTTCCATGTAATCTAAAAAACAAAAAATTAATAAAAATAATTGACCTTCCTCGGAAAAAAATTAATAAAAACTTTATTTTTTGTCGTAGAAAAAAATGGTGACTACCTACAGAAAGTACGAAAAAAGACGCAGAGATTTGTGGTATTCACGCATGCATAGTCCTCTTAGTTTTTCTCTAATTTCGAAAAGAAAACCGAACTTCAATGAATAACAACGACACGTAGATGGTCCGCCCAAAACACCGAAGCAGTTAAGTCACTGACTCCTCACAAGCTGAATATGTAATTTAAATACTAGTTTATTGTCTATACTGAACTTAATGTAATGTAGAAGGGATTTGAACTCAGATAGACAATATATTTCTATTTAATTATTACATATTCAGCCTGGTATTCTTCCCATTTCTCTGTAATTAAATGATCATACTAAGTTCTATATGTGAGGGGTCAGAGTGACTTAGTCAACATGAGTATAACAACAGTATTGGGATCAACAAGGGCTTTGAGTGTTTTATCATCAGACTGCCTGTCCATTAAAGTATGAAAATTTGTTATCTTAATATAAACTATTTGTGGGCAATGATAATTTGGACCAACTGATGAATACTGGTTCAGCACGAAATATGTATATTGGAGGTCATTTATCTTCTTCACTTGTATGTGGTCATGTGTATTGGTTGTATGAGATAGAACGGATGGCTGTGGGGAGCTTGAAAGTGAGATCAAGTCCCTTCTAAATTAATAAAATATTAATACCTATACTTAATTTTGCTATACAGCTGATAAATATTTATACTTATAATGTTATATTTAAATTTTTCATTTGTCATTATAATGAAATACTTCAAATCTACTTATAATTTATGGTACTGTTTTTAAAGAGCAATTTTATGCAAAAGTAATTTTTATTCATTTCCAATGTAAGAAAAAAAATTTTATTTTAGTTTTTTCTTGTTTCATTAATATTTACAAGTATTTAGCAAATATAGCTTGAGAAAAGCTTACCATAAAGCAAAGACCACATTCCACTATATCCCCAATAATGTCATTTATTTTTATATATCCAATGAAGAAATTCTTTAATTTGTTAGATAATTTATTCTTGCTATATGGTCAAATCGTCACTTAATTTAATTATGTTAGCCTTACAATAACATAAGGAATACCAACTAGAGTTCATATATTCTTCTCTCGTGTTATAAAATTCAACTATTTTTAATATAGTTTTATATATTGCAATTTGTTATCCCTGTATCTTTTTTTTTTAATTCATGTCCCAAACAGTATAAAATAGAATAATTAATTTATCAAATTAATTTTCTGATATTTATTTTGTTTATTTATTATTTTTAGCTGATGCTGCCCATAGTTATTTACTGCAAATATTTTTTTTCTCTATTTTTTTAGATAGTTTCATTTAATTTACATATTTTGATTACAATTAAGTAGATTTTTAGAACAAGATAATGTAAATAATCACCGTATTATTTTAATCCAATGTATTAAAGATAGTAGCAAATTATGTGTTCAGCCCCCTTAACTGTAAGAAGTTTTCTCCCTTCTCAATGATGGAGATTGTTTCATATTTTAAACTTTATATATATATTTAGTGCATCAACACTCATTTGATTAATTTAGATTAATCTAGAATATACTTTATTTTTCAGCTTGTCATTATTTTGATTCCATTAGATTTACAATAACAAATAACAATTTGGATTTTATGTATTTTTCTCTCATTCTATCTCATTTGATTATTCTTAATATTGTTTTATTTACTGATAATAGACTGATTATTTGTTGCCTATCCAAAAAAGTCTTGAACTGTCTTAATTATCTTAAAAGAAAAGAAAAATCTCTCAGCTTTCATACTTTGTACATGGCAAGTTATTGTACTAACAATTCCACACAATGTGCTATGAACTTTAAATACCTGAAAATAATTTTGTAGAAATTATTATCATACTTAACCTATCTGTCTTATTACATAGAATCCTAATCTAACAAATGATTTTTATTTATTATTTTACATATATATTAATTTGTTACCATTATGCTTTTTAAATTTTGTTACTAATTTAGCAACATGTAAATTTAGTGTTTGTAATCTTACTAAAGAATATTCATTGCCATCATATTTATACTGGATTAATTATGATGCGAAAACATTATCATTAAATTTAAACTCATTAGTAATTATTCAATTATATTTTCAATTTTTAAATATATATAGAAAAGAATTATGACAGATTTAACACTATAAAGTTATGTGATGATTCTATTTTATATGTATTACCAACCTTTTTTGCCAAATGGTTAAAAGTATTTATAATTTGATAAGCATTAATATATATATATATACTTTGGCCTATATTCAAAACATTACATTATTTGAAATTTCAAGTCATTAGCTTGAATAGTTTAAGAGATTAAATGCATTTACTGAATGAATAAGTGCAATCCAATTTTTTCATTGACAAAGCATATTTAAATAAATGACTTGTAAGTTGAGTGAAAGTGATTTATTGTTGCTAGTTCAGATATTTATTTTTTAACAATATTAAAATTATAATAAATGTAATTTTAAGTTTAGCAATTTAAAATTACTAATTATTAAAATTATTTCTGAAGATAATCATGTGTAATTTGGGAAATAAATAATATATATATATTTGATTATTGCATTAATTGTTGCTGGGAATTTTTTAGCAAATGTTAGGACCTATCTTAGATTTTTTTAAAAGCAGCATTAAATGAATATTCAACTACTGTTTTTTAAAAAACTAAAAAGTGATTAATTATAAAAATATATAAACAAAAATATATTTAATTCTTAATAAGCACATGCAAGCAGATTTAATTCTTTTTTTAAAAAATGTTAATATGTTAAAAAAGATAAATAAGAGTTGGAGTATTTTTTTACATTTAAGTTTATATAAATAATGTTTTTAACTTTAGTATAATGTATAGTGATTTTTTTTTTTTAGGAAAAGTTGAATTTTAAGTCTGATTATAAATAATTAAAATGCATGGACAAATTAAAGATCCTATGGAAATTACTCAACACAAGTTTATCTGCTATATAAGGAATATACTTTCAAACTCTAGAAGAAAAAAAAAATTTTTTTTTAAAAATAAAGCAATTTTTAAATTTGACAGTTCAATTTGTTCTGTTTCTGATCAAATAAATACTAATTTGTTTTGAGAAAAGATAAGTTTGAGAAAATTGTCTACATTCTTCTTTCAATTATAATCTTAGCTTGAACTGATTGTAAATTGATATGGTTTGGAATAAATCCATCTTTCTCTGCCCAATTGAATGATTATTGCCCCTTGGTATGGACTTTTTACTAAAACCTAAAAGAAGTAATTATTATCTTGTTAGTTTTTATAAACAAGCAAAAAAAGATAACAGTATTATTGATTTAATGTATTTGACTTTAAAATACTACTATCAATTTTCATGACATCAACTGTAATTTTGAAGTGAATTTCATGCTTAAATGACAAATTATGAACTAAAAAAAATACTTCTATTATATACCTAGTTAATTTGCATTTATTCACATTTTAAGTATTTATATTAAACCATAAATTAAAATTGTTAATTATATTGGTTGACTACTATTTTTTTATCAATATATTATTTTTTATGTTTTAGCATAATATTAGATATTTTAAAATGGTATTATTTTTTTTTTTGCAGATGAGGGATCACCAGTTCCAACTATGTCTCCAGTTCCATCTCCACGTTCTAGCAATACATCATCACCTGTTGGAGTAAATTCTCAGGAGCAAACTATAAAACCAATTGGTGAGGACAGAAAGCTGCCCCGACCAATTGGTACTGAACGTGCTCATCGAAAAGCACCTGTTTACAATGCTTTGTCAGATACTAGTGGAATTTGGTCTTATGGGTCTTTACAAGGAGCAATTCCATGTTTCATTAGAGATAAAAGTAATTTTTATATATATTATAGTTTTAATGGTTTTTTTTTTTACATAATAGTAATGAAATATAGCCTTTTTTGGCAATATTGATAAAATTAAATCTTCATTATTTTATAAAGCAGAGGTGGGCTGAATCAGGTAGGGAAAGAGTTATTTGTAATTTTGTCTAAAATGTTGCCATCTACCACATAATAATTCCAAATAATAGCAGAATCCTCATCAGCTATCATTGATATAACTTTGTAAATTGGAATTTTTTTATCCTCAATATATCAACAAACATGCTACATATTGTTAATAATTCTTCTTTCACATTCAATATACATTAAGCTTTATAAAAATGCAAAGTTGAGGAATATCAAATATGTGGATATTCATGAAACTGCAAAGAAAATCAAATGCAGTTAATTGTTCAACTAGATCAGAATTTATAATTACTGTATAATGCCTAACAGTTCTATGAGAAAATTATATTTCTTCAATTGTGGAAATAATTTATTTTTGTTCTTGAATGTATCAAATAATGAATCACTGGCTTCTAGAATTATTTTTGTCATTTCACTGTGTATGAAAGATGTATTTTTTCCGATGTAATTTTCAGGATGAATATTACTCCATTAACAATGAAAAACCCGAGAGAAAGACAAAAATAATTCAATTTACTTGATCAAAAAATTATCGTAATTTTTTTATTTTTTATCATAGAAAAATAAAACTTACATTTTCTGAAACTAGAAAGAAAGATGGAAACAAAGGTGTAAAAAGCGCATGCATAGATTGCATAGATTTCCATTAATATTAAGCTTAAACCGAATGTTTATAATTTGAAAATTCTTGAGCGTCTTAGACAGTCATAAAAGGTAATTAGTTAAATGTAATTGTAAGTGGCACTTCTGTAAAATGTATAAGATTTACAAATTTTAATATTTTTTTTGTTGTTTTTTATTTATATTTTTTATTATTTATTTATACAGGATTATAACTAGTACTGCATTGCACTTAAATTGCGAATAAAATATGTATGGTTAAGTAAATTTGTGTTTGACATATGAGAATATTATAAAGTTCTTAGTATTCTTAAATTAAAAGTTTTTTAAATTAAATTAACTTTTTATTAGTTGATTGGATGCAAAATAGGTATAAATGTTTTATTAATTACATATAAAATATGCATTTATTAATCATCATATAAGTGAAACTATGAACATTAAATTAAATATTAATAGAAAATACACCCACAAAATTCATTGGATCTCAGTTGGTTTTGGCAAACATTTATAAACTAAGACTGATACAATGTAACAAGCTCTTTATTTATTAAATAAATGATAAATTCAAATATCCAACATTTTTTTAGGCTTATTTGACAAAATTTATATGAAATTATGCTATAGAAAATTAAATATTAAAAAAAAGAAGTTATTATAATCCATAACATTACAGTTACTTTCTGACCTTTAATGGTGAATTTATTTCCCAAGATTTTGCATAACTCTGATTATAAGCCCTTATTGCAATGATGTATTAAAACATGTTTTCAAAATGCTAGCACATTATAAACATTTTTATATATTATTCAAAAAGTATTTCTAATAGAATTTGCACTAGTGGATGATTGTAATTATTAATGAAATCATTAATGAAATTTATTTTAATTACAAATGCTAAAAAGATATGTATTATTTTTGTTTCTGTTAAGTGAATTATTTGATTTTGAGTGAATGATTCCGCCTTCCCCACGCATCTTTTTTTCAAACCATTAAATAGAATTATTATTTACCTCTTAAAGATATGATGTGTTTAGAATATTTAATGCAATTTCTAGAAATTTTGTGTCAGTTGTTTTATCTTCATTAGATTTATTGCTACTAATCGGTAAGCCAGCCCAGCCGCTTGGTGACGTTGTTTCTTTGCTAAAAACTCAGAAATGTGCCATTTACACCGCCCAATATTTCTGTGTTTTTGCAGAGAAACTTACGGCCTATAGAACAGTCCTGTTCATATTAACCACTGCAGGCGTATATGGCATTGCACACAAATATTACAGCCCGCTAATGTGCTTTGCGACACTATGCAACTACGCACACTTAATAGATCGCTATCATGATATTTTGGTGTAGGGAATTCAAGTGGCCATAACTGTTTTAATATGCATTCGAATTAAAGATCTTACCCCCTAACTGATGTAGTATTTGATACTAATAATTGTGAGACTGTCACCGTGCTGCTCTACAAATTTTGGACAGTGAAAAAAAAATTGTGAAAGGTGATGGCCAAGCATCTTTTCCCAGAACTCGCGCAAAAAAGTCATGTAAATTACGAGAGAAGTGAGATGTCTGAGGTTGCACGTAGTTTTGGAAAGCTTGGTTTGATCAATGACAACAAATTAGTTGTCCACCTCCCCCCCCCCCCCAAAAAAAAAAAAAACATTAAAATAAGATCAAAACTTTTGACTTTTTCAACTTTCGTTTTTTTCTTTTCTAAAAAAAATACAGTGACTTTTTTTTTTTGGCTATACGGCGATGTTTGTTTCGCCTTTATTTATATACTGCTGATATACTTAAACTTTTTTTTTTTAAAAAACCAATTTTTATTGCCTTTTTTTGTAAAAATAAAAACAAACCAAAAATATCTTTTGTCTCAGTGGTGACAAATTATTTCTTCCCATCTTCCCCCAAAAAATTAAAATAAGATCAAAACTTTTGACTTTTTCAACTTTTGTTTTCTTTTTTGTTTTTCAAATACAGTGACTGTATAGCGATTTTTTGGGGGGCTTTATTTGTATTACGCGTTGTCAAAATTTTGCCATTTTTGAAAAGAATATATACAAATATTTGAATAAAATATTGTATCGTAAATTATTTACAAGAATGTATCAGTGTTATGAGATAGAGTGGAGAGTGGTGGATCATGTGAAAGTCTGTGCTCATATACCCTATATATTACAAATATTAATACAGGTATATAATAAGCCTGTATTTTAGTTATTACAAGAATGTCGAAATACTACCAAAAAAAAGGCATATCAAATGTCAAAATATTAGTAAAAAAGTCGAATCAAATGTCAAAATATTTTTAAAAAGGCGGAGAAAATGTAAAAATATTTTAATAAAAGTCAGACAAATTGGGAAAATATTTTAATAAAAGTTGGAAAAAATGTAAAAATATTTTAAAAATAGTCGCCCCCGGATTGATATAATGTGTTTTTAGCAGAGAAACAATGCCACTAAGTGGCTGACCTGGCCTAACGATTAGTACCAATTTATTTATGTCGAAGACTGTTATTTTATTTTTTGCTTCAGTTTTAATTAAAAGTCATTTAAAATTTAGTTTTAAGAATACATTTATTTTATAATAAAGTATAATGAATTATATGAAATTATTATTACATCAATGAATTCTTTTACATTTGTTCATCTAGTTTATCTAAACTTGTTGAAAAAGATCCCTGACTTTTTGCATCTTTAGATCTTTTCTCTTCATTGAATTTCAGGCCTTTATTTCATTAAAGGTTTTTGTTTTGAGCTCATTTATCTTTATTTTTTCACTTCAGTAGACGTTTTTATTTCTTTATTGCTGCTATTTGCTATTTTTTTTTGTCTATGTTTCTGTGTGATTTTTGCTATATTGTACTCCCTCTGAGAAGTGGATATTCAGATACTAAAATCTTCAAATTTTTTGTGCTTGATTTAAAACTTAAAACCTTTTATATGTGTATGTTTTTACACATAACCTTATAATATTATTACTGAATATTTATGATTTATACAATAGCAGGTTTCTATTAATAATCTACCTAACTCTGTAATTAAAGCAAATGAAAGCTTATTATTTTATTATACTAAATCTATTCTGAGGTAAGTTTACTTTTAATACATTAAAATTTTTAAATTTGATGCAAATTTTTATGTATTTATTTATTTGCAAATAAATTGAAACTTGTGAAATTTGTTTGGGAAAATATGTTGATCTTGTAATTAAAGTGGAATTATAAATATTGTAGTCATTTTTTATATTTGGTTTTAAATATTAATAATCACTCCATATCAATAATTCTTTTTTATTTAATATAGCTGATCACAAATCTCATTTTTTACAATTTTTTTATGAAAAATATTTTTTAGTTATTTCTCAAGTTAGAGCAAATTGGAAAAATTAAATATTTTGTTCAGTTTTTAATAGTTTTTTCTGATATATAACATGGCTAGACTTAAAGAAATTTAGCTTTTAAATTTATATAAATTTAAAACTTAATTTCTAAAAAAGGAAGTTGAAATCACTATCATTTTGAAAACACACGTTCAAAATCTCTAGATATCATTTAATAAATTCAATAATAAATATTTCACCTTTTTTTTTTTTACAAATATGGTTCATTAATTTTTTTTTTTGAAAAAACAAATTGTTTATACACACTTTTTCTTTTCAATCTTTTTTATTTTATTTTATGAACCATTTTTACATTTCAGTTTTTTTCTAATATTTTGACTATATTATATGGTTATTGTCTAGGATTAATTATTGCTATATATACGTAATAGAATTTCTCCAGTGCTTTAATATAAATAATATTCCAGATTAAGACACATATCACTGTACTATAAATATTTCAAAATACTCTCTAACATAGCATAAGACAATAAGAGGTTAGTGTAAAAACACTTTGATTGGAAAGAATGAATATTTAAATCAATCATGCAATGTATCTAAGTATGTTTTAAATTGATTTCTCAATTTAAATATTGTCAACAATGATTCATGCTATTGAAAATATGTAATAGAATACCTTTAGTGCTCTAATGTATATAATATCCGAGATTAAGATTCATATCACTGTACAATAAATATTTTAAAATACCCTCTAACCCTGCATAAGATCATAATTAAGAAGAAAAGAGCAGCCATCTTTCCTGCAACTCATATTAATATAGAGGCTTGCTTAAAACATTGTTTAGAATGAATGAATATTTAAATCCTTCGTGCAATAAATCTAAATATGTTTTAAAGTGGTCATTTTTAAAAGTATTTAAATACATTACACAAAAATTATTATTCTTGTATAAATCGTGATAAACAGAGCAGCCAAAAATTGAAAAAATATTTATTGCAACTAACAATTTACCCAAGTGCTTTTGGTACAGTATACCAGAATCGTTGCGACATTGGAACTGAACGGTTAATATTCCAGTGCATGCTCAGTGGAACACTAGTGTTACGCCGATTGATAACGTTTTTAGACCTCGCAATAAACCACGCCTCTTTCAATGTCCTCTTTCTATCATTTGATTCATTGCACACAGTAGTAATATTTTGAGGATAAAACGCATGTCCACAACTATTTTCGTGACTAGAAAAAACAGAATTAACCTGTAAATCACTTAAACTTTTTATGCTGATGCAAAAAAAACTTTATTACACAGACAGTTGAGTTTGTTTTATAGTAATGTGAAGTCTAAACATAAAGTGGATGGAAATAATAAAACGGTCAAAAAGTGGTTTTCTTTAGTTTATGTGCCATCTATAAGTAAGAAATTGAAAAATGTAATTGATAAAGATTATAATATAAGTTTCCGTTCACCTTTGTGTTTAAATAGACTAATAAATAATTCAAAGAATGGTGTGGAAGAAATGAATAGATATGAAGTGATTTATTCCATTGCTTACAAAGAAATTGGTTGTAGTGCTGTTTATTACAGGGAAACGAAGGCAAATGTCTTAACGCGATTATAACTGCGTGTTTATCAGTATAAAAAGTCTAAAAGTGATTTACAGAATAATTCTGTTTTTTCTAGTCACGAAAATAGTTGTGGACATGAGTTTTATCCTCAAAACATTACTACTGTGTGCAATGAATCATTTGATAGAAAGAGGAAGTTGAAAGAGGCTTGGTTTATTGCAAGGTCTAAAAAAACATTATCAATCAGCATAACACTAGTGTTCCGCTGAGCATGCACTGAAATGTTAACCATTCAGTTCCAATATACTGTCATGATTCTGGTATGCTGTACCGAAAGCTCTTGGCAACTTGTTCATTGTAATTAATACTTTTTCAGTTTTTGGCTGCTTTGTTTATCACGATTTATACATGAAGAATAATTTTCATTATCTGACAGAGTTTTTGTAATATTTATACATTACACAGTTGATTTAAATTTTCATTCTTTCAACCAAAGTATTTTAAGCAGATCTCTATATTAATATATAAGATATCAATCAGAAGCATATTTAGATACAATGCTCAATTGATTTAAATATTCATTTATTCTAACCAAAATGTTTTAGGCAGACTTCTATATTAATATATGTGGCACAAGAAGAGACAGCTGCTCTTTTCTTGTTAATTATTGTCTTATTCTGGGTTAGCGAGTATTTTTTACAATATTTATTGTACAGTGACATGAGCCTTAATCTCTAATATTATATGTATTAAAGCACCAGAAGTATTCTGTTACCTAATTTTATTTACTTGAATCATTGTTGACAATGTTTAAATTTAGTACTCTGGGGCATGTCAATTATTCAAAGAAATCAATTTGAAACATATTTAGATTGATTGCACAATTGATTTAAATATTCTTTCTAACCAAAGTGTTTTAGGCAAATCTCTATATACCTTTACCTTGTTTAGCTATTACAATTAGTTCCCCAAAACTCATCATAAAGCAAGAATATTGTATAAAAAGCAAGGGATTATAATGATTTTTACAGAAAAAAATTTATCTCATTTCTGTGAAGAATGTCATAAATTATTAATATTGTAATAACAACCTAATATATATAGTAATATACAAAACCTAATATACAATACATGCATGTGTAAGTATAGGGGAAATATTACAACTTAAATCTATACATGAATAAACATTTATTTTTATAACGTCTTGTGTGCGATTATAATTACAATAGAATGACAGCCTGTTAAGCTAATTGCGCAGACGCTGTGAGAATGTTATTAATAAATGGATGTGGTTGTTCGAAGGTATTCATTTATTAATAACATTCTCACAGCGTCTGCGCAATTAGCTTAACAGGCTGTCATTCTATTGTAACTTAAATCTATGTAAAAAGAAAAATTCAGCATTGATCATCTTGTTTTCGGAGTCATTATTTGCTCATTTTAGGAGTATCATTGTCTTTTAAATCTTTTAATGCTCATAGTCTTTTTTTTTTTTTTTTTGGAGTATACCAAGTACTGATCACTGATTATCTCCAGAGAAAAAAATTAAAATGAACGTTTGATTTGTTTTTTTGATTTTTTTCGTACAATATATAAGGTTTCATTCGTTGATTTAAGGCAATTTTAGATTTGATGGAGTGTTCTAAATCTGAGTCAAATTCTTCCAAAGTGCTGTTTATGGCCTCATGATATGAAATCAGTTTCTTCACTTTTTTGGTATAAGGATTCTTTTCTATAGGCTAGTGGATTTTTTTTTCTTCATCCAGTTGCATTAATTCCTGATTAGTTAATTCTTCCATGTGAGATGTCTTTATCCAAAGTGTTGACAAAGTGCTGCATTACTTATTGATGTTAGTTTATCTTGAAGATTGAAATGATTCTTTGTTCTTGTAAGGTTGCTGCTATGATTCCAATTGAAAACATGTAGCTATAAATTAAAAAATATTTCAATATGATTAGAAAAAAAAAAAGTTACTTCACTATGCATATCTATAGAAAAATATGTACCAAGAAAGAGAAAATAAGCTCATATTTGACTTTTTTTTTGCATTTTTCTGCAAAATTGTTAACTTGTGCTGAAAAAATAACCCATACTGAAATTTCATTTGTTTTTAAATTTATAATCTTGTATTATTTATGTGAAATTATTTAGAATTAAAAAAGCAATGTTTAATAATATCTCATTGAACTGTACTGTTTTACCCATAAAGACTTGTTATTTATTTTTGGTTGTTTTCTCATGGCTGATGTTCGCCTAGAGATGTCGCTATTTCTAGGTCAATTCCTAGAAATATACCGTTTCACCGGCCTTCACCCAACAAAAGAGGAAATTTTCTACGTTATAAATGCAGAAAAGAGTCCTCACATTATGTTGGACGGAGGCGGTGTCGGCGACAGAAGCCAACACAAATGAGACTTCTTTCTGTGATAAAACAAAGAGTTCCCAACGGCTGCCAGTTATGGCTTTTTTTTTTCTATGCTAAAAGCAAAGAGAAAGAAATGCCTTGATTGGCTGCCGTAGTTGTTGATTTTGTTCATCATTTTTTCGTAATAGTAGAATATCTATTTTCTTTGTAGTTTCGTGTGAGAGTGTGTGTATTTGAAGCAATCGTTTTTTAAAATTTGATGACATCTATTTTTTTTAATGTGTTGTAACTTACTTTACTGTTGTAAGTTTAGTAATAATGTCCTGAAGATTCCATTACGAATGGGTAACCCTCAAAAATTGCTTTTAAGGGTGCGGAACGGGGAAAAAATTTAAGGATCACGCGAAAAGTACCGTTTTCGCGAGAATTTGTCCGTGACAAGTTACTTTTGCTATATATATATATACGCACAAACAAAAACAACCCAGTGTCTAATTATTAGGAATTACTTGTCCAAAAAAGAAAATTAGTCGGGTATTATTATTATTATTTTGTTACATTTATTATTTCAAAATAAGTTTAGTTTTATATCTACACACTAACAAAAACAACCCAGTTCCTGCTTAATTACTGTCTTAAAAAAAGAAAAAAAATTCAACGGGGTTTGGTTTTTTTCAATGGAGTATTTGAATTACAGTATTTTTTTTTTATATATATACACAAGATTTACCAAAAAAAAAAACCACTTTCTGGTTAATTACTGTCAAAAGAAACGCAAATTAGTCGGCTATCGTTTTTAAATTTAGTATTTCAATAATGTTATCCTTTTTATATAGACAGAGTTAACAAAAACATCCCACTTTCTGATTCATTACTGTCCCGTCCCCCCCCAAAAAAAAAAGAAAATGGAAATTAGTCCGGTATCATTTTTCAATTGAATCTTTCAATGACCGTCCTTACTAATAGTAGTCTGGTATCAATTCTAAATTGTAGTATATAAATGACGTTACTTTTGATAGATTTAGAATTACGTATTGCTTTTTTAATAAAAATAATTGATTTTTACTCTTGACCAAAAATACCGTAACTTTAAAAAAAGACACACATAAAGTCCAACAAAAAAAAATGAGAAAAAGCCCCGTAACTTTAAAGACACACACACAAACTCAAAAACAATCTAAGATTAATAAACATTGACTTATTATGTCTTGCTTTTGAATCAAATGATTGATTTACTCTCGCAAAAAAAAGTACCGTAACTTTAAAAAGACACACATAAAGTCCCCAAAGTAATATTAGAAAAAGCCCCGTAACTTTAAAGACACACACATAAATTCAAAAACAAGATAAGATTAATAAACATTTACTTATTATGTCTTGCTTTTGAATAAAAGTATTGATTTATACTCTTGCAAAAAAAAAACCCGTAACTTTAAAAAGACACACAAACTCAAAAAACAAGACAAGATTAATAAACATTTACAAAAATGAAAAAATTAACATCATATAATAGTATTAGTTAGTAGAATATTTTATTACAAATCTAAGAAATCAGATCTTTTTAGATCAAATCGATCATTTAGGTCCGGCCCCGGAATCGTTATATGTATATGTTTTCGATTAGCATCAACGCCATCCCATAGCGAACACCAAGGATGAGAAAACAACCATTAATAGTGTAAGAGTAAGTAAATTGCACAATTGTAATCGTGCAGTTCATTTGAAAAAATAAAAATTGTAACATATTAAAAATATATATCTAGTGCATTGTGTATTTGCATATTGTAATCAAGATTAAGGCTTTTTTTTTTTTTACAATATTTAATATGTAGATCTAAATAAACAGCATTTTATATACAAGTACTTGAGGTGTGGCATTTTTTTGGGAGGGGGCATAAGATGTCACATTTTATTAAGTGTGGTAGTCATTTACTTTTAAATGATTTAGAAAATTTTCAAATAGTGCAGTACTTGTCAAGGCAGAGATACAAATTATTAAATAAATATTAAAGGTACGAATCTTTTAATTTATTTGTATTGCATTTTCATTATACAAAATTTATTATTAATTGCATAAAATTATGCTCACATTATCTTTTAACTGCAAATACATTTTGCTAGTAATTTGATTGAAATTACCATTCATAAAGATTTTAATCCAAAATTGATTGACTGAATATTTTAACTAATATTTATACTATACACAATTTAAAATTATATATTAATAATATATGACCAAAATTTATTTTTAGTTTTATGTTGAATGAAATTTTTATTTTTTTACCCATTTCTATATTTTTATACATTAGCGATAACATCATCTATTCTGAAACGAATTAGAGATGTTTTAAGCTTTAAAATCAAGTAGGTCATGTGTTATTTTAAATTATATTTAGTAATTTTTTATCATATAAAGTTTATTAATACTTGTGTAATATTTTTTTTTTTGCAAAATAACAATTATGATAACTAAATTACAATACAGTGATTGTAAATTTTGCTGCAAGCCAAGCAATGTTCATAACAATTTTAATACATAAAAGTAAATATGGTGTACAGTTTTTTAAACTAATGTACACATTTTGAAATTTACTAAGGATTAATATATTTGCTTGATAGTATGTCATCAAAATGTGATTTGATTATTTATTATACTAAATAAAACACTTTTGGTTTTGTTATCATTAATGATGAAAATCTTTACTTTGGATATGTCATTAATGAAGTCTGGATGAAAATTAAATAAAATACTATACATTCATTAATAATATTTTAAGTTTACAATAAAAATATTGAATGCTGCATTGTAATATTGTATACTGTATTATGAATAAACTGTGCTGTACAGTTTTAGCATGAAAATTGCTATTTTACTTTTGGATGACATAGCTTTAATAACCATCTTATGATGTCATCAGTCTTATAAAATAAATGGCTGCTGAAAAAAATCATGAAATTTTTTTAACCGTCTCTGCATTCAAAATCCCTATCAGATTGAATTAAAATTCAAACTTTTTATTGGTCAATTACAAAATCAGCTTTAAATATATATTTATTTTTTAAAACTATATTTGTTTTAGTATAGTTTCTAAAATACAAATTATTAAAGTAAACAAAAGTTTTTTTAAAAATAAATTTCTATTTATAATTGGCAAAACAATCTATAGTCATAAACATAAAACATGTTTGTCATTCAATTATAAAGGGCAGGTATACGTTATTGATATTTGTCAATTCTGCTAAAATATGAATTACTCTTCTAAAATAATATTTCACAATGATTTTGTGAAAAAAAAAGAGAGTTCTAAAACCTATGTTTTCACTCTGAAAATCAAAACGCAATAAAACTGTTAAAATCAATGATGCGCTCTCTTGTGAGAGACAAGAAACAACTAATCAGTGCCTTGATAGACTGACATTATCTTATTGTTCCAGTGCTAAATTTAAATATTATTGATTTATTAATTGTAAAAAAAAAAATTTAAGGTGGCAGTAGCATTCAATATAGTGTTTTGTTGGGAAATTCAGCAAAATAATGGTTGGAGAATGAGTTAAAGCCGTGAACACATGGTTGACGCAAGAGTACGATTCATACTCATAAAAGGCTAAGATCATTTTAGTAAATCAAAATAGGTACAAATTAATGATGATTACTTTTGTGAGTCCTTGCATACAGGTCAATCACTAAGTGGGATGGATATTGGTATATTAATAAATGAGGTACAAGAAGAGACTGCTTTTTTTCTTGTTATTTATTGTACAGTGGTATAAGTCTTAATATCAAACATATGCTTACAAAGAATTTCCAAAACAAAAATACAAATTACAATTAATCAAAGAAAGTTTATATAAAAATGAGAATGCCAGTTTTAAATAGAAAGTGTTGGGAATAATCTGGTGTAATTAAAATAATTGAAGAGTATTTTATATAAAAATTTAAATAAAAAATAATTTAGAATGCAAAAGGGTGTAGTCATATGAAAGTAAATAAAGTTTTTTTTAAAATATATAATATTTTGTAAATTCTTTGTAAATATATATATAGATATTTTATGGAAATAATCTTTGATAATGATCATATAATTATGGTTGAAACATTATAGAGGAAAACAAATAAAAAAGTGTAGTTCATAAAATAAAAAAAACTAAGATTTGAAAAGAAAGTGTATTAATGAACTTCTTCGCTTGCAAAGAAGCCATATTGAATATTTAAAAAATTATGTTAAGCCACAAATTTTATAACTTAAGTTTGTATTATTCAAAAATGACATAATATATATTTTTCAAACATAAAACACGAAAAGATGTAATATAGCCATTGATTTCTAATAATTATTTTCATATTATTTCATAAGTTCTAAATTTTCATGCATACATTGTAAAATTATTTTTTTGTTGGTAGATTAGTTGCATTCATCATCATTAAATTTCTAATAAATTAATTATAATAACATTTCACCTAAGGTAATCCATCACTTGAACACTTCGTAGAATAAAGATATTAGTATCTCATTTTTCCTAGTAACCTTCAAAATATTTTTACATACAGGGGTTTGCAATGAATATGTCATCCCTGATAACAAGTAGTTAATATTGATCAATAATTAATATAATTTGAATATTATAATAAAGAACTTCAATAAAGTTTGTAATTTATTAAAAATTACTACTAAAATAGTCACTATATTACATAATAAAATAAAAAGTGAATGAAATACTAAATTCATTATAGAGTTAAACTTGAGGTACATAAGTTAATTGTTTAGAGTCAGTGCAATGTAGTATTATTATGATCCTACCTCTGTAGGTTTTTAGGGCTCGTTGCTTCATCCTACTATGGCCAGTAAATTTAGTAATAGCTTCATCAACTGCCACCTCTCTTTGCATTTGATATGCAGCTTTGAAATTTACTTTGCAGTAGTCTATAATCAGCCTAAGTTTATATATTCTGTCAAAATCTTTACTTTTATCTTTGGCTTTTTTATTATTATTAAAACGCAGACAAGATATAGAAAAAAATCTAAATTGGGTCATATTTGCAAAATATGTTTGTCTTTGTTTCATATCAGAACTCCATATATCTGGAGCAAAGGCCCATTACCATGCCAAAAAATGCAGATAATTCACGATATAAATTTACACAATCACGAGCTATTTTTTGATCAGCGAATATGTTAAAGTTCAATAATAAATTTTTTGTATATTTTTTTATCAAATATAAATTCAAATAATAATTAAAAATTATATAAAATTAAATACACCAGTAGAAAGCTCCCAATAATGTTCACTCTTTATACAGACTAAGAAAATTGATAAAATCTTGCATTTTTTCCGATGTAAATTTCGGGGTAAATCCAATTCTGTTAAAAATGAAAAAACTGAAAGACAAAAAAAATCAATTTACTTGATTACAAAAATTATCATAAAATTTTTAATTTTTATCATAGAAAAATGAAACTTACATTTTCTGAAACTAGGAAAAAAGATGGAAATGAAGATGTAAAAAGCGCATGCGTAGACTGCATAGATTTTCGGCAGTTTTAAACTGAAACCGGATGTTGCAAATTTGAAAATTCAAGATCACAATGTGTCATCGCAACACTGAACAGGTTGTATTTAAGGATTTGATTGTTTTGTTTTTTAATTTTTAAATCTTTAGATATAGTCAATAGATTTTTTTTTTTTTAACTTGCTTAGATGAATTCTGAATTCTAGTGTAACATCTTAATGGGTTACTGAAGATAAAATTTTAAAATTGTTGAAGAATGAATAAAATTGAAATTTATATTTTTACCTTTATAAATTGATCTGAAGAATATATAGGCGCATACCAAGAATTATGTAGCATTTTTATTGGAAAGCTTGTTCTATTGCAGATATTTTCTTTTGGTCTTTTAATAAACTTTTAAATACAATCTGTTATAGTTCTAGGACATACAAGCTTATTTGGTGGAATTTTAAGTGCATCTTGCTTTCCTAAATACATTTGCATGTTCTGGAGAAAGCTGAAATATTATTACCTCTATGCTGTCAGAAAATATATATAATGCATAAACATTACAAAAAAAAAAAAAATAAATCCAGAAATTTCACTTGTAATCTTCAAGGTTTTTCTTTAATAAATTTATTTTATCTGAGTTTAACTTGTCAAAATTGGAATGATATGAAATTCATAATTTATGCCTTAGAAGTTTTATATTAAATGAAATAAAGGGAGTTATATTTGGTGTATGTAAGGCATCTTATCGGCTTATATTGATAAATTATTTGACTGTTCATCCTAAACCATATAGACTTCTTTACTATTAGTCATTTATTAAAAATATCTTCTATCAAAATTCTGTTTATATTGATATTTGAAAAAATCTATTGTTATACTAAGCTGTAGAATACTTTAAGAAAAGAAATCCTGTTATTCAGAATATTATATTAGATAAGAGAAATAGTCAATTTCTTTTGGAATCACTGGTATATAGTTATTTATTCAGTTATATATAATTAAGCTACAGTTTGCATAACAAACATTCTCTGAAAAATGTCTATATGCTTCATCATGTTCTTATAAAAAAAATTTCCCAAATAAATAAGCAGACTATGATTTGTTATGAATATACTTTATAGAAATGGTTCACAAAAGATATTCGAAAATTCATCATATCTTTCAAATCTACTTTATTTGACATGTATTACCTATCAATCATTGACTATGAAATAATTATTATTTTCTCTCCCATACTATCTGGACTGATGAAATAGTTATTTAGTTAACATTCTGGAATTGGTAAATCACACTTCCTTTTTGCTTTTCTTTATAATTGGTCGATTTTGACTCAATTAAAATATATATTAATTGTTAAGCAATGTGTATCGGTTGTATGAGATACAGTTGATAGCTGAAGGGAGCTTGAACATCTGTGTTCAAATCCTTTATAATTATATCTAAACCCCAGTATATAAATTATACCATGTTTTCAAATAATCAATGATTAACAAATATACAAACACAAATGTTTACTATTCTAAGTAGCAAAAATACAGCTTGGGAAAAGTTTTTTTTTTTTCTGATTGAAAATGATTTTATTCTTGAATAATTCTTATATATATATTTCATAAAATTATTCTCTTTTATATATGGATTAAATATTGTCTTTTTTCCCCCCAATCATAATATTTATCTCTGTTATATCTTTGTATTCTTTTTTTTTTTTTTACTTTTATTAGATAACCAGTTCTTAGGAAAAACAGTTAAAATTTGAAACTTTTTTCTTGTAGTTAATGTTCCTTCAAATTTTTATTTAGTTACTAAAATTATTTTCTATTCCACATTATTTTTCCCCTATATTGTTTATTGTTTCATAAAACATTTTCTTCTAAAGAAATTTTTATATTTAATTATTTTACTTTTGCCATACATATTTAGTCAATATGAGGTTTGTTACATACCTAAATTTTCTTAAACAATTTAGAATATAGTTTTCTTATTTGTCAACTATTTGCTGTAACTCACAGTTTTTATATATCATTTATATCGCACATACAATCTTGTATGTGCTGTAGATTTTTTTTTTTTATATAAAAATGACTAATAATTTTTATCTCTTTCTATCATGATTTGCAACTTTTATATTTTATCTGAAATTTGAAGAATGAAATCTTCCATCATTATATATTCTAATGCTTTTATGATATAATTTAGGAAGTACATTAACTATTTTTGCAATTATCACATTTCCAGGATACTTGTTTACATATGACAAAATAGGATGCAATTTTTCATTCCTGAAAATGCAATATTTTTATCTCTGCTTATAATTTATGTAAAGTTTTTTATTTTGATACATGAAAAAATAGATTTTATTTGCAAAGCAGAGAAAAAATTATTTGTAGGGGTATATAGATATAAGAAATTCATTTTTTTCCCCCAATCTTTGAATTTTTTTTATGACATTTAATGATTTTGTATTTACAATAATTGGCTTTTTAGAATCACTACATTTTGGAAAAGTAGAATTATATTAAGATCTTATCCTGAAAATATGCATGTATAGTTTTTTAAATAATAATAGCACATGATTTTTATTAAAATTTTATATCATTCTACTTTCTGATGTCAAGAATTATAATTTCATTATTTCGGACTTTAAAAATTGAACAAAATGTTTTTATTTTGTTTTTCTAACTTGAGAAAATTGTGTTTTGTGTGAGAGAACATGCATAAAAAATAGTTAATGTTGTTTTAACATATGATCTACCTGAATTTGAGTAATCTGTCTGTTAGATGGTACTACCCCCATAAAAAACTATTTCATAAATAAAATGTACATATTAAATAACTTTATAAGTAAAGCAGTATAAAAAGTAATTCATATAAAAGTAATTTGCCGCATTAAAGTGTGTTGAATGAAAGCAATTCATAAAAAATGAATTGCAGATATAAGACTAAATGCAAATCTTTCATATTATGTGTTAAAAGTAATTCGTGAAGAAAAGTATTTTAAATTTATCATTTAGTAAAAAATAGATTCCAAAAAATAATCCAATTGCAGCAAGAAGTGCGTGACTAAATAAAGGCATAAAAATAAATGTTTTAATAAGCAAGAAAATGTGAAAATTGCTTACATTTTATAAAATGTAAATTTTTCATTTTCTTCCCAATAGTAAATGCAATAAACATCTTGACATTTTTAATGTCATTTCACAATTGAAGTCATCTCTCGCGTCTTATTTCAACTATAAGTAGAAAAGAATTCATCATTATTTTAAACATATTTAAAAAAATAAATTTCTTGTTTTTAAATGAATATAATCAAATATTTGTTGATTTATAGTTATGGTAGAATAAAATTACACTTGCTAGACTTAGTGTTATAATTAAAATTATTTTTCTTTTTTTTTTTTCTAATAGAAACATTGTATTCATTATTTTACCTTTTTTTATAGATTAGATTTATCATTAGTTTTTTGTGGTACCATTTGTGAGATAGATTGCCAAATTCAGGTAGCTCACACATTAGAACAACATCAAGTAGTTCATTGTTTAAGAAATTCAAAAGCTCCTAACTAAAAATGGCTTAAAGCTTTTATTTAAAAAAAAATACTTCATGGTAATTTACACTTGACATGGACTGATTCAATAGAAAATATATATATATATATTCTTTTTAATAGATTTAAGTAATGATTGGATTCACACACCATCAAAGGAAGAGGTGATGCCTAATTTTATAGAAACGACACGTCCGTTGGAAAACCATATAGAACCTCAATTTCAAGTATGAATTTTTAAATACATTTTTTATGCATTTAAAATTTTGAATTTACTTTTTATTTTAACCTTCAATGGCTACAAGCGGTATGTGATACTACTAGAAATATTCATATGCCTTAATTTTATATAATTTTGTAAGTTGAACAGGTGTCCATCTTAACAATTTTTTGGGAGTATCTGTATTTTGAAAACGTCAAATTAATTTGAATTTTGTTCACATGGTGTAAGTTTTATGCCAGTTTTTCGGGGTTTAGCGATGTCTCATGTTTTAGTCTAAACATAATTTTGTCTGTTTTTTAAAATAAGTATTATAATATTTTTGTAAATAATGCTTACAATGATAAAAATCAAATTTATATATTATATTGAGTGTTCTTTTCCTAATAAAAAACAGCCAAGTGATACCATATTGAATTGTATCAGTTATAATCTAAAAAAAGTAATTTTATTTCTCTATTTTCTTTTTGCAGTCTATGATTAAATTTTTTTTATATAAATGTTATAATAATTATTGTGAATAATGTTTATAATAAATCAAATTTATTTTATTATAATAACAGTAATTTTACTAAAAAAAAAAGAAGCAACTAACTGATTCCAGTTAGAAACTGTTTTTTTCAGTCTATGGTTATATATTTTTTACTTTTTTCATGCAAATATTATATTTTTTGTAAGTAATGCTTATAATAAATAATGCCAAATTTATTTCATTATAATAACTGATCATAAAGCAATCAACTGATCATAGTTATAAGCTAAATGAAAATAATTTTATTTTTTTATATTTTGCTGTCTATGTTATCTTATATGTTTTAAAATTTTTTTAATATTACACGTATTATAAATAATGCTTATAATAAAAAAAAATCAAATTTGGAACTATATCATAAAATAATACTTTTCGTAGGAATAGTATCACATACCGTTGTGTCTTATATGTTCCAATATGAGTTGTAGCCATTGCGGATTAATTATAGCCATTTACTAATTACATTTACTTGTTAATCAGTTTGTTAATATATAGTCAGTTCAAAAAGATGTTCTTTCAGTTAGTCCATTATATTTAAAGGTAGCTTTGTTTGAAGCTTGTTTTGTTATTATTATTACTCCATATTTATTCACTTATAATTTTTTCAATACCACTTAAGATCAGATATGTCCATTGTGTAGTATTAATTGGTGTTTGAAAAAAAAATCACCCCGTGAAAATAAGATTTATAATCAACAGAGGAGCAAATTTGTATAGGAATAGTATTTATAAGATTTAAATAAGACCACAGAATGATAAATTACGGTACATGTATTTACAGTGTACATCCTCACAATTATAATGTCTTTGAATAAACTTATTTCTGGTTTAGAAAAATATTGAAAAAATATACTTAGTTTATATCTGATGATCCACTGTAAAAGAAAGTCTATTATTATTAAAAATTCAACCTAATTTATGCAGTAATGGTTATTTGATCATCATTTTCAATCATTCCATTGCAGGATGAAGGTTTCTTCCAGTTTATCTAATCTAATCATTTCTTCACATTTCACCAGCAAACTTCTTTATCATTCATCTATCTTATGATTTCTTTCTAGGTCTTTTACAATCTTCTGGGATTCTGCTTAAGACTTCAACTATATGTCTATTATCATCTCTGCTGCAGTATGTCCCGCCCATCTCCATTTCAGTGTCTTAATTCTTTCAGTAATGTCAGTGATACTTGTTTCTTAGCTATGTATTTTATTTTTGATCACTTTTCTTACTTCTGATCTACAATTCTTCATACTTAGTTGAATAATCTGAAATCTCTGTACTGCTTTTTTTTTTTAATGATTGAGTCTCAGATCCCATTAGTAAGAAATAATAAAACATCTAGTTAAAAATCTTTCTTTTCAAACACATAGATTTCCTTTTAGTACTGTGTTATTTCCATCAAAAGAATGCCATCAAAGTTTTATTCTATAATTAATTTCATTCTTTATATATTTTCATTTGTAGTAATAATTTGACTAAGATATTTATAGTTATTAACTTTTTTTAATTCATGATTATCACTTCTTATTTTTGTCTTCTGAGGAAATTCATTCAACATCACTTCAGTCTTTTAGCCATTATCTTTAGTCCTATTTTCATATTTTTTTCTGATAGCTCTTGCAAAACAATCATATCATCTTTAAAATCGTGATGACTTAAATAAATTTACTTTTATTCCCTTAGCTTCCCATTTTAATGTACAAAATATTTCTTATAGAATTATTATAAAAAGTTTTGAAGATATGAATTCAACCTGTTGTAAACTCTTCACAATGTTAATCTTTTTAATATCACCTTACAATTTAATCATTGATGTTGCATTTTGATAAATATTTGTGAGAATATGGCAATATTCTGCTTTAATCACCAAAGCAATACTTATAAAATCAAATAGCTTTTCATAATCTACAAATCAAAAGCATTATAGCAATTCATATCTAAAATAGGCAAAACGTGATGTTTTAAGCAATTCATATCCATTGTGCTAAAATCAATTTTCAATCCAGCTCATTCTTTTGATTAATTAGAATTCAAGGTTTATTGTAGACAAATTGCAATTATGTTGTTAAAAATTTTTATATATATATATTGGACTAATAAGTCTAATATCTTCATCGTCTTTATTAAATATTAATATTACTACTGCATTTTTGTAATTATCTGTACATGTTTATTGCTTTGTCAACAATTTTTCAACTTCTTCACCTGCTTTTTTTAAAATAGTAATAAATCCTAGAACTTTTCATAGATTTAATTGTTGGAGATATTTTGTTATCTTGCCCTTTATCAGTGTTTAATTCTTGATAGAACTCTTTCACACATTTAATGGTGTCGTTTCTTTTTAATAATAGTTCCATCTTTTCTTTTTATTGTAGCTAATTCACAATTATATTTTCTTACATCAATATTAATTTTTTTTTAATTACCATTTTACAAAAATCTAGATTTTCAATTATTTTTCGTGGCTTATTTTAAATGGTTTCACATTCTTTTTTTAAAAATAGAATATAAGTTGCTTCTTTGCTGATTTCTGTCAAGTCTGAACTGTCTTCAAAATCTGTTAATATTTTTAATTGATTAAGTTTTAATTTAAATTTTTTGGAATATTTTTGTAAGTTAAGAATATCAACTATTAATAGGGTTTTTCACAATTTTTGTATCTCTAGTTGCATTAACACATATCTTACTTCTCATTAAACAATTATAACTTCTCATATTGAATAAGAACATTACAATTTTGAAATACTAATTTTTCTGTTAGTCAAAATATAATCCAATTCTGCTGTACTTTTATTTTGGTGGTACATGTTCATTTCCATTTGGTATTTTTTTCACAAAAATAATTTATAATATGCAATTTTTCTTTTTTTGTAAACTTCACAAGTCTTTGTTCTCTATCATGTCTATCATAATAACGAAATTTACCCCAGCGCATTACATTTTTTAATATAAAAATCTTTGTTTTCTTCATCATAATGTGAATGAATGTGTTGGGGCATAAATTTGAATAATTAATCGTCACTCTATCTGATATGTCATCAATCTCTATATTATTGTTCTTCCATTTTTTTATTTCTAATGAATTCCAGTTCATTTCTATTTCTAATATTTGTGCTTTTGAAGTAAAGTATGTGTGTTTTTTAAATTAATTGTCTCCCCACCTTTTTTATAACTTTACAAAGGACAACAATATCCCATTTAATGGTAGGCAATTATTTCAATTTATGCAATTGTCTTTCAATTTAAAGTGTGCAGCAATGACAGATACCTAAATAAATAAATATGTAATCAGGAAACTGGCATCTTTGCATTTTCATGGAAACAAGGGCAATAATTTAATTTTATTTATCATAATTGTCCATGTGTATATATTATGTATATAAAAGATCATTTTCCTCAAGAAAACTGAATTGATATTTCAATTAAGAACTATCAGGCAACAGGGTTTGTGCTGGATGATATGTATTGATAAACAATCCATCCATGCTTGTATACTATATGAATAATCACATAGTAATAATAGCTGCAAAAAGAAAAACATGTGGGGAGTGGATGTTAGGAATTTGTCCTGCTCAGTTTCTTTAGCCCTCAAAAAGGAATCAAACTGTCTCCATTCATGTATTCTAGTTGATGGCCTGGAGTGACAAAATGCATGTCATTTATTAGAAAAAAATATATACATTGATTGAACAGTTAATAAAATTCAGATTAAAAAGAAAAGTTATAAATATAGAATATATATATATAAATGATTTTTTAAAAATAATACTGTATATTATTTATCATATCAGTACAGCATACCAAAATTGAAGTCTTTAAATGTTTTATAGTTCTTATTATTTTTTTTTTTTTACAAATTTTTAAGTTATTTTTAAATTACTTTAGGTATTATTAATGCGATTTTTTTAAAGAAATGTTTCTCAATATTTTTTGAATTAAGACCTTTTATAATAGCCAGTAATTTGTTATCCCCACCACTGCTAAATTTTTGTAGAAAAGTATTTTTAATTGGGGATGAGGGGGAAATACCAAACTAATATACTAGAAGGCCATCATTTTTTTAAAACTATTATTCTAATTTTATATTTACTATAGGTAATTAGATAATTTAAAACAATAATAATTGTTTTAAAGTTGTAATTATTTATTAAGCTCAGGAAATATATGTAAATACTTTTAAGACAGGCTATAAACTGTGTCAAATGCATTGTGAAATTTATAATAGTCAAACAATATCTTTATTTTGCCTATAGGGACCAACAGCTTCACTTCCAAATCAAGATACTTCAGACTGGCCTATATAAGTGGACATTTATAAAACACTCCCTGGCAAAATAAAGATATTGCTTGACTAATGTAGTGTTTGTAAAAATGCAGACATTTTTGTGCACTCCAGAAAAACTAGAATTTATTCGTAAGGCTGTTTTTAGATCGCGCTCTGATAGCTGAGGAATTTAATTAGTGCATTGACGTAATGGCGATCGACAATTCCTAGAAGTATTTGCTAATTACAAATGCTTCTAGATAAGAGACGTTACCTTATTGGTCAGTGCATTGATTGAGATCGTTGCAGTTGTCAGAGAACGAATAGAAGACGGTGTAACATCTAGCAGGAATTAGAGGACAACTCCAGTAGAGAGCAGGCATGCAGTAGTGAGGAGCGAGCAGTATTGGAGAGACGTCTGTTTAACATCAGCAAAGATATCTTGTGTCAGTGCTGGCAGTAAATGACTAGCACACCCAGTGAAAATGTAGTTCACGGGTGTAGCTGAAAGACACCGCAGCAGAGAAGAGCATTAGTTGCAAGAAGAGCATTAGTTGCAAGAAGAGCATTAGTTGCAAGAAGAGCATTAGTTGCAAGAAAAGCATTAGTTGCAAGAAGAGCATTAGTTGCAGAGAAGGGCATTAGTTGCAGAGAAGGGCATTAGTTGCAGAGAAGGGCATTCGTTGGAGAGCTTCGTTAAGAAAAAACAGTGTGGGAATTGTATAACGTTATTTGCTGACCGCACCGTATGTCTTGCAGTTATAACCTTGGCACAGTCGTAAGTGCGGATATTACAACTAATAAATTTCACAGCCCATTTGATACAGGTTATAGCCTGTCTTAAAAATAATTGTTTTGTTTTTCTGCAACTTTTATTGTTAACATTTATTAATCTAAATAAAATATTTTTCAGCATGGATTATTCTATTGCAAAGTATATATTATTCAGCATATTACATTGTGGCTGAAATTTGAAAAATTATTTAAAAAGACAGCTTGATCAAATAAATACAATAATATAAAACATTAATATACATGAAGAGATACAAAAAAGGGCTGGTAATATTTTTTTAAGTATCTTCTCAGCAGACCGTAAGTCACTTCCTTTTATCAAAAATCATTGTTACAAACTCAAGTGGAATATTGCAATGTGGCTACATAGATATTTAAAAATTTTTGGAAAATTTAAGATTAATTGCAACTAATAATAATTATGATAATCCCCATAAAATACTTTGTGACCATCTTAAGAATAATAAATTATAGATTGAGAACTTGGGCTTTAAAGATTTGTTCAATTATTTCTTTATGAATCTGTAAAATCATGAATAATGAATATGTGAACATAGATTCCCTGTATTCAAATATATATTTCATAAAAGAAATTAAAATTAATTGAATAATTGCTGAATTAATATATATTTTATGCATTAAAGCATAAGAACTTATATATATTCTGATGGACATCAATATGATAATATGGATTCATTCTATTCTTTCACAAAGACTTTATCTTGTATTGGAAGTGAGAAGTATTCATTTATTATTAAGATTCATAAAGCGCATGTGCATTAGCTTGAAAAGTTGATCATTAGTTTATTAAAATAAGACTAGGTAAATATGAATTTTAAATAGAATAGGGACTACATTGCAATCCTCCATATTAGTATTAAATACTTATTATTGATATATCTGCTTTGCAATTCTGTAATGCCATATATATATTATAATAATAAATGTGAAAGAATGATAGTTATCAGTTACAAACTTATTAATGCTAATACACCTGGGTCTCGTTTTACGCGATAGATAGGTTCCTCAGAAAACACGCGCAAACGAAATCGCGCAAAAATAGACGTAACTTACATTGGAAAAGGGGGGATGTGGTCTGTGATTTTTCAAAATTCGCGTAAAAGCAAAGCACCAACATAAAATTACTTTAAAATTAGCGCAAAAAAAAAAAATAAGGAAATAAAATATGACTAATAAAAAATTTCAAATTTGAAAAAAATTGATACAAGACAAATTTTTTTTTAATGTAATATTTAATTTTATTCAGAATAATATATTTTTATGCACAATTTACAGTACAGTAATTTACATTTTTTTATATACGTTTTAATTATTATCGCTATTTGCCGAAAAACATTCGTTTGCAAACTGGTAAAAAATCAATTTTTCACAAGAGGAAATAACAACTAGCGCCAACTTCACACTCATGTTGTGTCAATGGTTTTCTGGTGACAATGTAATTAGTAATTAATCTTTGAGACGATGATTTTATTAATTGTTTATGAAACTAACAACTAAAAATTAAATTCTTATTTTTGTCTTTAATTTTTTAATTTTCAATTCCGTTTAAAAATCAAATTTCACATCACATTAATTTCAAGTCGCCGTAATTTTTAAATTGTTAATTACAATTAAAAATCAGATTTTAATTTTTAATTGTCAAATTTAATTGTGCCCACTGCTATTACTCACCTTTTAAAAATAAACTTGTGGACACTAAATGATTAATAATTGATTACGTTCTTTTTTAAAAAGCAAAAACAATGTGATTTAAAATGCAAAATTAACACGCACAATGTTTGAACAAATTTACATTATAACCTTGTAAAATTTAATGTGTGTATACATAAAATGTGGAAATCATGATTTTAATTTCATTATTGCATAAAATCTTACTATTATAAAGCATTGAAAATATTGAAATTACTAAAATGAAAGTCGAATTCCAATAATATGCTATTACTTTCAATATAACGTAAGTGCGCGAAATTTATTATTTAAAGTAATGGCGCATTATCGGAGTTCGACTTCCGGTGAAACATGAATCGCGTAACTTCAAAATCGTGTTAAATAAGTCCGCGTAAAAAGAGACCCAGGTGTATACTAAATAATAAAATAATAATTTCTTGCACTATAATAAATTTTAGAATTAGTTTTAAGCTAGTTAAAATATAAGCCAAAATTAAACTAGTTCATAATGATAAATTTTCAATAGCAGAGATTTTTATTTCTTTTTAGCTCATCTTTGTCAAAGAAGAAAACCTTAGCCTATTCAAATACAATCTTATGGCTTGTAATTCTTTCATCTATACATACTGTAGAACTAAGATATTTTTAACTCTTATGAGCATATATTCTTTCATTAAACTCATATAATTTCTTTTAAAAACAAGGAATAATATAAACAGCTCCAGGAGTGGTTTTTTTATTAACTTTAATGTATTATTCAATAAATTTATTAACCTTTTAACCGCTAATTATATTATTGGTTGTCTGAGGTATAAATCAAAGCTTTTAATTGGCCAACTCACAAACTGAAGACAAAGCCAATTGTTAAAATATATTCACCTATAATATTAAATTCACTTCAGATTCGTTTATAAAAAGTATATTAATAATTTGTCAGGTTATGAAAGTGAACGAAAGTTCTTTCAAAAATAAATTACTATTTATTTATTATAAAATATTCAATTTCGGCAAATTTAAAAGCGAACATACAAACAAAGAGTTGCTGATGTAAATGCTTTTTTTTTTCAGTTTTACGTTATGGAAAAGTAAATATATTTTTTTGCTAAATCTTAAATATTTTTTGAAAATAATTTGGTTTTTTTAGTATATTTTATGAAAATGATTTGTAATTTCTCAAAATATACTTTTTTAATACTTTAAATCATATTTGAAATGAAAATCTCAGCGTTTTTATTTATTTTCTTTGATCAGGCGGTTTCTTTGTTCTTTCCAGCCATTCAGAATGTCTTTGTCGGCTGAGAGCCAATCACTGACAAGCTTATTTATTTGTTTAGCTTTAAACACCGTTTTATTGATTTTTTTACTTGTAAAATAATTCAGAAGAGGGCAGCATCTTACAGAACTTTTAAAAACCTATCTAGTAAGCATAAAACGTCTATCCTAGTTAAAAATAACAGAATTAGAGTGACGTCAACTGTCGGGAGGTCTCGTAAGAGGCGGGCAAAAGATTAAAGTAATAACCTTCCTCCATGCTATTTACTTATTCCCAAACAAATTATAATTCTTTTTTACAATCTTATAAGAAGACAATTTTAAAAACAAAGAAATAAAATTGTTTTATTTTCACAGTTTTTAAAATTATTATTACCACAACTATAATTTCTATTAAACAAAATTCCTTTAATGAATTTAACAATAACTATTTCTTAGGAAAAAAATTTTTTCTCATGTGTCATAGCATCAGCCTGGAAGCGAACTCGCTAACCCGGGACAACTGCTTGTAAAGTAGCTGTCGCTGACCTCTCGACCACCAATGCTTGTCATTATTTTTTAAATCTCTTTTCACTAATAAATCTAAAAACTTTAACAAAATCTATCCCCCCCCAATCAAAATGTGTTTTATAGAAGGATCATATGTATTAAATAATTATTATAATTTATCCTTTTTCAGTACAATTATCAACATATCAAACAAATAATTTTAAATGTACAAATAATCATAATTAATAATTTTCTTTTACAAATAAATTACTGTAAATTAAACAAATCAAAGGAGAAATAATATAACCTATTACCCATTCTTTAATCTTCTAAAAAAAATTTATAAATAAAATGTATAAAATTTTCCAACAGCAAAGCAAATCTTTAATAACTTTAGTATTTTTTCCAGGCAAAGATTCATTATTAACTAACATCTAAATAAGAACTTCAATACTGCTTACTTTTTTCAGATTATTACATATTTTTTCTATTGAAACTATCATGTAATCAATTATTATCCATTTTAAAATTATTCATTTTGAATGTGTACATTTAAAGTTGTTCGTAATGAAAAATAATACATTAGAATTATTAAATAAATTTAAGTTTTTTCTTTTCCTATAAAATTTATTTTAAAGGAGGGTTGTTAGATTTTATTAAAGTTTTTAGATTTATTAGCGATAAGAGATTTAAAAAATAGTTGTTTGGTATATAGTTATTATGTTACAAATGAGGATGTAAGATTATTAGATCGGATAGCTATCAGACTTTTACATACAATAATTCTTTAAGGAATTTTATTATAGAAATCAGAAATTAAATAATTCAGAAATGTCAATTTTAGAAAGATTACCTTAGTATTGGTTATTTTGATAAATTCATTAAGAATATTTTCTCAGTAGGAATTATAGTACTGATAATAATTTTAAAAATGTGAAAATAAAGAAAAATATTCTTTTTTTCTTTTTTTTTGCCTTTTAAATTTTCCTACAGGTTTTAAAAATGAATTCTAATTTGATTGGGAATAAGGTAGTATGGAGGAAGGATATTACTTTAAATAATTTATTGAATAATACAAAATAGAAATTTGATAAGACTATCATTCCTGGAATAATTTATATTATTCTTTGTATTGTAAGAAATTGTATATAGGTCTTAAGTAGTATGATCTTAAATAAAAAAGTAAATGTTCATAAAACCGGAGTAGAAAGTAAATATTTCAGTTCTGCATTATATATCCGTGAAGGAAATATTCCATAAGATTATATTTTAGAAGAGTATGATTGTCTTCTTTGGAAAGAAGATAAAAAGAAGAATTAAAGAATATATTATTGAAAATTCTTTATTCTGAAACAATTAACTTAATAATTACTCTGATATTAAAGATAATTAGAATGTAATCGAGAATTATGGAAAATTAGTATACACCTGGGTCTCGTTTTATGCAGTGGATAGGTTCCTCGGAAAACACGCACAAAAGAAATCGCACAAAAATAGACTTAACTTACCTTAAAAGGGATTGTAATTTTCAGAAATCGCATAAAAGCAAAGCAAGAAGGAAAAATTACTTTAAAATTCACATTAAAAAAATAATGAAATAAAGTATGACTAATAAAAAATTTCAAATATTTGAAAAAAAGTAATACACGACAAACTTTTTTTATTAACTACAGTAATTAATTTTACATTTTTTCATACATATTTTAATCATTAGCGATTGTTTGGCTATTTGACAATATGCGTTTGTTTGTGAAATGTTAAGAAATCAGATTCGTCATGTGACATACAACTAGTGCCACTTTCAGTCTTGAGCTGAGTTCATGGTTTTTTGTTTCTATATTAAAAAAAAATGAGATTGTAATCAAAACAAAATGATTATAGATTATCATTAGAAAGATTATTTTCAGTTTATAAAATCAATAAAATATTCGTTATTATTTATTTTAAAAATCTAAAAAATTATTTATTTCTGTTATAATTAACAAAATACATTTTAAAAGTTTAAAATTTTTGACTATTTATTGCGATATTTTTATATGTAAATATAAATCTATTATTATTATTTACTCATTATTATAAGTAGGTTATTTACATAGAAGCTAATATTCTAAATACAGCTTCAGGCTATATTCACGTTAGCTGCTAATATAACGTTATATTTTTTAAGAAAAAGTATTTCAAGTCAAAATAAGTTATTAATAATTTAAATTTCTTGATATCTAATAAATATAGTGAAATATGAAAGATATTAAGAAGAAACACGAATCACAAGTTCAAAATCGCATTAAAATCCACATAAAACGAGACCCAGGTGTATATTTATGTTGTGTTTGTGTTTCTTTGCACTTGAGAAGTCTGAAGTCTGTCTTGGCAATGCAACTAGTGGTTTTTATATTTTGGCTAGTTTTTTAATTTTGAATTTTGTGAAATTTGTTTAATCTAATTAGTATAAATGACATTAGAATCAACGATTTACATATCTTTCATTTTGTATATTTTTAAAATGTGTGAACCCTATAATGTGTTAAAATTAGGTAACCTGTTACTCAATTAGTTGATTATTCCAATAAAATATGTACTATATGGATTTGAATTATATAATTTTGTTAGTTTCTACTTTATATAATTATCAATTAACTTTTTGATTTGAAATGAGTCTTTTAGAGACTAGATTTGAATAGTGTCATTAATTTAAAAGAAGGCTTTAAGAGCATGACTTTCTTTCATTTTTTTTAAATCTAATGAAACAATTAGAAACAACAAATTACATAGAAAATACTTTACTTTTATAAAGCAAGATAACCATTTTATTTGTTTTAACCAATAAAAATAGCTTTTAATTAGTTGGTGCCAATTTGTTTAAGGCTTGCAGCAGTAATGCATCACAGAATCAATCACCTATCACTAAATTTGTACATTAAATATTTGAGTAAATAAGACTTAATTGAAAACTCTAAAATATAATGGTTAAACTTTTTTTTTTTTCCATATGTCATAACATCGGCCGGGAGGCGAACCCACAACCGTCTGCAACCATCTATTTGCTTGCAAGGCTGCGATCTTTCAGCTAACAACGCTTATTTGCTTTTATATATTACAGGGTACACATGCATTCTCACTAAGACTAATAAGAGTTAAATTATTATTGTATGTAAGCAAAATATCACAATAGAAAAGTCATTGATTCAAATAAAATAAGATTGCAATAGTTTAAATTATGTGTCAAAAAATAACATTAATAGAACACTTCTCATCCAAATTTATTGTTTTTGTTTTTTTTATAGAGAGAAAATGAAATTATAGATATTCCCAATAACATTGCATTTTAGATTATAAGTCTGTCTTTTATAAATTCCAATAAGCCTAATATTAAAGTAATGAATTTAATATAATCTAAAGCTTGAGATTTTTATTTTCTTGTTTTAAATCAGTTAATTGGATAATTAGCTAGAGTTTATAATATATTTACTCAGTTCATTTGATAAAACAAATTTTACTATAAGGTTTGAACAGCAAATGACACAATCAGTTGCATTTATCTTTAGTGACATATCTTAATCATTTACAACAAAACTTAATTTATATGTCAAACAACTCTTTGTTTTCCTACCAGCAGATGATGATGTTTTTAATATTTTTCAAAAAGCAATTGAGTAAACTATTGCAGTGATCCAAATTATCATTTTATTTTATTTAAAATAAATATATATTCTATATGTAATAAAAGTAAATGTCCTTTGAATTTTCTTGTTGAAAGTTTGGGAAAAAATATTAATTGAACCTTCACTACCATAAACTTTCACATAAACAAAGCTATAATTCATTAATTCCATCCCCTTTTATTTATTTATAAATCCACTTTTACTCTAAGTGAGTGAGGACAATTGGTGCCCCAAAATGCATATAAAAAACCTCACATAAGGAATGAGCACTTGTAATGCTTTCCTATGGGAAAGATTAATTTGTTAGTTTAAAGTTAAAATAGATAAAAATTTGATTAAAAAATTAAAGCTTAAATTGAAAAATGGGTTAATTAATGAAACATTTTATAAGCATATTATTTTTTAAAAAATTTACTAACCTATGAGTAAAATACATTGTATAAAAACATTTTAGATAAATGAAGTGAAATTAAATAAAAATTTGATTAGGAATGTAATGTACAGTTGATTGCTAAAGTTTATTAATATACATGATTAAATCTTTTTTTTTTTTACCAATACTAAAGGTGTATTTTTTTAACAGCCATCATTGTCAGAAACAAATTACAAGATTACTGATTTAAATTTGAGCATATAAATGATAATATTAATTTCTATTTAGTAACCTTAAATATATAAAGTTGATTATCTTTCAAAATACACCTGGTGGGTCTCGTTTTATGCGGATTATTTTAATGTGATTTTGAAGTTATGCGATTCATGTTTCTTCTTACTATCTTTCATATTTCACTATATTTATTAGATATGAAGAAATTTAAATTATTAATAACTTATTTTGACTTGAAATACTTGTTTTTTATTTCAAAAATATAACGTTGTATTAGCAGCTAACGTGAATATGACCTGAAGCTGTATGTAAATAACTCATTTATACTAATGAGTAAATAATAATAATAGATTTATACTTACATATAAAAATATCGCAATAAATATTCAAAAAATTTAAACTTTTAAAACGTATTTTGTTATATATAACAGAAATAAATAATCTTTTAGATTTTTAAAATCGTTTTTGAAGATTTTATAAACTGAAAATAATCTTTTTAATGATAATGTATAATCTTTTTGTTTTGATTACGATCTCATTTTTTTAACATAGAAACAAAACCATTAACACAGCACAAGACTGAAAATGGTGCTAACAGGTTTCTCTGGGCATAATTGCTGAGAGATTCTTGATTTCATTTAAGGAGAAGCCACAATACGTCACATCGAATCTGATTTCTTATCAGTTTACAAACGTACGCTAGCGGCAATAATTAAAATATGTATGAAAAATGTAAAATTAAATACTGTAGTTAATAAAAAAAGTTTGTCTTGTATTATTTTTTTTCAAATATTTGAAATTTTTTATTAGTCAAATTTTATTTGCTTATTTTTTTAATGCGAATTTTAAAGTAATTTTTCCTTGTTGCTTTGCTTTTATGCGAATTCTGAAAAATATAGAACCTATTCCCCATTTTTCAAGGAAGTTAAGTCTATTTTTGTGCAATTTTTTTTGCGGGTTTTCTGTGGAACCTATCTACCGCATAAAACGAGACCCAGGTGTATAAATTTATTCACTCTCCTTGTGTATTATCAAAATATACATATCAAATTCTAGTTTTCATTAAAATTATCAATAATATATATTAAATTCAAAGCTAGCAAAGTTAAATGTGGAATATAAAATGGGAATATAATTAATTTAACATAGATACAGAATTATGCTGAACGCATACACTTGTCAATGAACTTATATGTCATGAATAAATTACCATTAGTATTATTATCACGCATATACATTGAATTCAAATTTACATGGTTAGAAATTCAACTAGTTTTACATTGATATAACATTATTCTGAATGCATACAATTTATTCGTTAGTATTTAAATTGCAATAAAATTCATATTAATTACTCCTGAAAGTCATTAAAAGTTGATTATTAACTGCATAATTCATAGAATCAATTTTTTTCCCCTCAAAATAATTTACAGTGATGATTAATATGTTTTTTGCCATAAGCAAAGTAACTTTCATAAGAATTTTCATCCATAATATTGATTGAGTGAATATATATTTTACCTGATGTACACATTTCAAAATTTAATATACTTGGTTATTATGCATGATCAACGCATATTTTTGATTACTTACTGTACTGAATGAAACTGGCATTTTTTTTTACCTTTGTGGTTGTTAACTGATGAAAATCTTTATTTTGGAAATATAAAGATAAAGCATTGACTGTGTTGCAAAGACATTTGTTGAAAATCAGATAAAGTTTGTTAATCATAATTTAATTCTATAATTAATATAATATATATTGCATAATGGATTTATTTTCTGATGATATGGCTTTAGTGAAATCATTATCCTATGACATTATCAATCTTACAAAGTGGCACTTATTTTTAAAAAGTTTTTTTTATTTTTTTTAAAGTTCATAATAACGAATGGGTATAAATTGATGAAGATTGCTATTGTGAATCCTTACATAAAGATCCATTACTACCAGGGTAAAGGTGTACTATTTTAAAATGAATAAATTATTGCAATTTGCACAAAATTACAAGTTCCTATTTTGAGATAGATTGTTGGTATACATCATTTTCCATCTTTCTGCCACAATTTATTCATTTCAATGTTTAGAACTATTTTTATACACTTTAAGCTCTGTAAATCATTAAAATTCATATGAGTAAAAATTATATATATAATTATTGACAAAGGACAAAAAACAACAACAACATAGAAATAGAAGATAATTTGTTATTCTACTAATTTTATCAGCCTTAATTACATTCAGGTTACACCATTGTTTAGAATTAATTGATTTCTGGGGGGAAAAGAAAATTGAATTTTATAAGAGTACAAATTTTTATAAGATAATATTTGTTGTGTTTGGCTTCATTTACAGGTTCAGTTCCAAATCACCAGACAAATGATGACACTTCTCAACAATTAATAGGTATAATTTATTAGTGACAAAAATATAAACACAATGTTAGTTAAAACATAAATATGGTCTATACAATTTAATGCTGAGGTAGTCGTGCTGAGTAATGGAACTCACTTCCAGCTATATAAGTAACCTGCCTCATGAGTTCCAGTATGACTTTCGGCTGTACAGTACAGCTTGCATCGAATCGGCTGCGGATGTAGAAGTTTCCAGTCCTTAGCTGGACCTACCTCACTGCGTGGATGTTGCGATAATGCCTAGAGAAAATACCTTTGCTAATGGTAGAGGATTTATTGGAGAGCACGTTCAGTCATTCTGGTTGACAGAGGTAGTTGCTTTCTGCTTTGTCTCCAAAAAGGTTGACTATTTAATGGCAGATCCCCTACCTTACTGGAAACATTCGGATTATGGGTGCGAACCCCAATCAGGGATTTATCTCCATTGGATAGTGACCAGGTGATAGCCGATCAGGCAAGGTCAGATGTGACATCCCTTCCCCTGGCTAAAATTAGCCCTGGAGGCACATTGTCCGCTTTGTTGGTGGCTTCCATTCATCGCTGTCCTTGGCTTCTTCGCTTAATGAAGTTCCTGAATGTTTGCTGCCACCGTTGCTTTGATATTTGTCTTTCCTGCTTTATGTACTTGTCCCAGGTTGGTTATTGCTTTTGTCAGCTTCTGTTGTGTGTTTGAGTCTTTGCTGTTTGAGGTGGTGATGATGTTGATGACCATCTTCTGTTTGCACAACAACAGTTTAGAGACCCTTTAGTTGAATCACCACTTCTGGTATTTATTTTGTGTACCTATAATACATATGGCATAGTACTTTGTGTACCTATTTGGTGTTTTTATTTGTTTTTTCACTTATTCAAGTTTGGCATCAGGCTTCAGGATTGATAGCATAGTTTTTAAGGGTCTGTTGAATAACAGTTCTGCTGGAGTCTTCCCTGTTGCTGTGCTCGGTGTGGAGTGCTGCACTAGTAGAGTTCTGGCAATTCAGGTGTTCCAACTTCCCACATCCATTTTTGTTATCAACTTCTTGGCTTCTTGTACCAATCTTTTTGCCTGATCATTACTTTCAGGGTGGAATGAAGGGCTGTTCTTGAGTTCGATATTATTAGTGCAGAAGGCTAAAATACACTAGCTGAAAAAGATGTTTCATTGTCAGTTACTAGTGTTTTAGACAAATAGCCTTTTCAGAGCTTCTATCGCGGCTGTGGAATGAAGAAATGGTACCTCCACAATCTCCAGCCACTGGGAGAATGAATCCACCACTATCAACAGCAGTTTGCCTTTCCATGGACCAGTATGATCCATATGGAGTCTAGACCAGGGCCATTCAGGTTTGGCCACTGGACTCTTGTCTTTGCTGGCATGCTTTGATTCTTCTTGCACTGCCAGCAGTGGTGGACTTTGGCTTCGATGTCAGCATTTAAGGTATGATCTTGCCAGCATCTTCATCCGTATTATCCCTGGGTGCCCATAATGCAACAAACTGAGCACCTGGTAACATCCAGCTGGGGGAATTATAATTCTGGATCCCCACGTAATGCAGCCATATTCAGTTGAGAGATCCAACCTATGCATCCAGTAGGCTGAGTATAACTAAACTGGTTTTTTATTAGACCAACCCTGTTGAACCCATTTTTGTAGCTTTTGGAATCTCAGATCATTGTTAGTCCATCTTGCCACTGACTTGCTGTTCAGTGGTATGGTTGGGTCTAGATCAATCATGTTAGTTGTTTGGCATGATGTTGGACTGTCTGCAGCCTCTGCAGGCAGTCGGCTCAATGCATCTACGTGAGTGATATGCTCTCCCTCTATGTATTGAAGGATAAAGTCACAGCCTGATAGAAAATTGAACCACCACCACAGCATTCATAGCGAGTCATACTGTGGGATTCCTTTATCAGATGCAGTGATTCTTACGAGGGCATTATAATCTGTTTGAAGTATAAATGGTCTCCCATAAAGGGAGTCGTGGAACTTTTTGGTGCTATTGATCAAAGTCAGGGCCTCTATCTATTTGAGCATAGTTTTTCTCTGCTCTAGAGAGGCACTTTGATGCAAAAGCAATAGGACTGTGTTCCATCATTTATTTCTATGAGACAACACTGCTCCCGTTCCTATAGGTAATGCATCACAAGTCAGCACTAGTACCTTTCCAGGGTTGAAATGTGCTAGCACTGCAGTATGATATTAAATTTTTGAGTATTTTAAATGTTTGTGCTTACTGTCTCACTTCCATGCAGCTTTTTTGTCTAGTATCCTGTATAATGTGTGGTTCAGCAGTCTCCATTTTATAGTATCTCTGCATTATTATCAAGGGTTTAGGAGAAAAATACTCTTGAGAATTGTCAACACTCTGTCAAAATCCAGCTCAACTGGGGTTACAGCCATAGATTGAGACTTGAGAATATTAAAACGTCTGCGGACCTATAATGGTCATTAGAGTAGTTAACTTTACCTCAGGCAGCCTGTAGGTAAAATATCAAGTGTTCCTTATAATTTGACCAACTCTCAGGTTGAACCGGGTCAAAAACTTCCACAGAGCTGATTGCATTAGTCATATTTATTTATGCGAGATACCACTCATAATTATTTTTAAATTTTATTCAGAGTTTCCACTCTTAATTTTTAATTTTACAACTACATTGTTATAACTCAACGAAGCTTTTAAACCACTAGGGTGAGATTTTGTCACTGTGTTGTGAGGAAAGCTCTCGTGATGGGTTATAGCTTCAAATTGACACACCTTTACGTTTGCGGTCAATTTTTATTTGAAACAATTTTTAAGCGATGTTAATAATCACTGTAATGTAATTACGGCAATATTTTTTTGCAAAAAACGCAATATATGCATGCAGTCACGTATTTACGTCAGATTGACCTTAGGTCAACATCGGTATGACAATAATCTCGGCCTCAGGGTGGCCTTTGAGCGCTCCATCTTCAGATTTTCAATTGGATGGACGGATGAAGAGCTGGAGTGTGGAGTAGATTGAAGCCTGTCCATTAAAGTAGGAGGATTTGCTATCTTAATATATATCTGAGCACTTGTAGCATATATGTGTAGAGATGGTAATCTGGACCAATTGATGATTGCTGGTTTAGCATGAAATACGTATATTGGTGATTATTTATCTTTTCAACATATGTGTGTTCAGGTGTATCAGTGTTATGAGATAGTGTGGAGAGTGGTAGGTCATGTGAAAGTCTGTGCTCATACCCTGTCTATTTATATGTTTAACTATAATTTTTCCAGCCATGAGGGGAAAAATTTTTTTGTCTGACTGTGCCAGATCTGTTGAAACTAGCATATTTTATACTATAATTTTTCCAGCCGTGAGAGAAAAATTTTTCGTTGACTGTGCCAGATCTGTTGTGTTTGGCTTGATTTACAAGTTCGGGTCCAAACCAACAGACAAATGATGACACTACTCAACAATTAATATGTATAATTTATTAGTGACAAAAGTATACACACATGTTAGTTAATAAAACATATGAATATAGTCTATACAATTAAATGCTGAGGTAGTCATGCCGAGTAATTGAACTCACTTCCAGCTATATAAGCAGCCTGCCTCATGTTTTCAAGTACAACTCCTGCTGTGCAGTACAGTTTGCCTCAAGTCGGCTCTAGTTCAGACTCTTCCAGCTGTGCAGGACAGCTTGCCTCGAGTCGGCTGCGGATGTTAGCAGTTTCCAGTCCTTAGGTGGACCTGCCTCACTGAGTGGACGTCATGATAATGACTAGAGAAAATACCTTTGCTGATGGCAGAGGATTCATTGGAGAGTACGTTCAGGTTGATAGAAGTAGTTGCTCTCTGCCTTGCCTCCAAAAAATCTGACTATTTAATGGCAGATCCCCTACCTTAATGGAAACACTCGGATTATATATGCGAACCCCAACGAAGGATTTATCTCCATTGGATAGCAACCAGGTGCTAGCCCATCAGGCAAGGTCAGATATGACAATATTTATAAGATTTAAATAGAACTAAGGCAAAATAAATTAATTGCTTGAGATGTCAGATGATTTTGAGGTAGTTGTTTTATTGACATCCACGCCGCGGGATGTCATTGTTTGTTTTGTTTTTTTTTGAAAAAATATAGATTATGAACATTCCCAGGCCATTTTTTTTCCAATTTGAATTGCTGGTTTTTGACTTTTTTTTTATTATTTAAAAATAAATTAAACACAAATTTTATTTCATTTTTTATAGACATTTATTTTTATTAACATCAACAAATAATAAATAAATATAAAATAAAATCAATATATTGTAAAAATTCTGCGGTATATTATTACATTTGTGCTTTGGCTCGCGGCTTTTTTAAAAAACTAATTCCAACAAAATGATGAAGTTACAGTGTTTTATACACAATTAAAGAACATAAACCAACTCAACAGTTAGTAGGCATTTTTTTGTATTGCCGCTTTTTTTAACAAATAACATCAATAAAATTATGAAGTAACACTGTTTTAAAGACAAATCACACAAACTCGCAACTTCTTAAGCTTTTTTTTTTTTTAAAAAAAAGTTAAATTTAGTAGCCTCTTTTTAAAAAGTGATGACATTTTTTTGTTTATAAAAATAACATTTTTTTTACCATTTTAAAACAAACTTCAAAGTTATTAAGCTTTTTTTTTTTTGATTACGCAAATAAATCGCAAAGTATGGGGGTGTTTATTATATCTATTGTAACAGTCAGAATCGTCTATCTCGCTAACACACTGCAGAATTCAAACCCCAGACATGAAACTGAACATTCCAGAAGGGGTTGCCTTTTAGATATACTAAGTTCGAATCTAAAGCCCAAATTTCACAGCGCCACCTACGTGATAATGCATCTGATGCTACTACTAGTATAACCTTTTACCGGTGCCTGGTGGTCAGGGAGAAACAAAAGACTCTATACTAAAATAAGCTTGGGTGGCTAATTAACGTCTATGGATTTACAAAAGAAATGCAGAAAATATATATATAGTACCGAGACAGTGATAGGAATCAATAAAATAAGATATCAAATTTAGTTTTAAATAATTTCACAAAATTTATTTATATAAATTATATATATAACGCCACTGTCTGCTTATATGAGACAGGGACGCGTATTAAATAATTGTTGGCATTATATTCCAATAAATGACAAAAGGTTTTAAAGCAAAGTGATATATTCTATTCCTCGGGCTAATAGCATTATGATAATGTGCTTGATGAGATAGGAAAATGTGCGAGGTGCTTTGAGCAATTATACAAGTTTAAGAAAATATTTGAAAATTAAGTGTTCTAAAACATTTTATTGATTTCGAGAATAGCACGGACAAAAGCTTACTAAGCAACAAAGTGGGAATGTGATCAAAGCATTTATTCGATAATAATAATAATAAAGTTACATTGGGAGGTCAGTATTGCTGATAATGAATTTATTAAAGTTGGAGGGTGTGACACGTTTAAGTCACGGATGCTTTGTAAAATAAATATAAAAATAAAACAATATTGAATATCCAGAATGATTACGGAGGGCATCATGCCGCTAACCCGTAGGAAAGTATTTTATGAACAGCCGAAACTTAGCGACTGGGTGACAATTGCGTTTAATTCCCAGGTGTGTCACTTGGGGACACACTCTGCCTGGAAACAGCAAACGAAGAGAATGGACTTGGCCATGTAAAGAATCCTTGGAAAAGTAAAACAAAGTGGTCTCAACAACCAATTCACGTACCAGCAATACGAGACTAGTATATATAAAACATCTAAATGGGTTTTACTTGGATTAAGAGAAATGCCCAATCAAATTCCCAGAAATTCATTTAAAAGGGTCCTCACATTTTCGATGTCAATGATGAACTTTGTAATTAAAGTAGAACACGGTAATTAAAATAGGAAAATGCATGCTTGCGGGTTTGAAAAGTAAGTATAGATTTATATACGCAATCATGCATTGGGGGACACATTTAATCATTGACCTTGCACATACTCTCATATTAGATTAAAATCAATAACATGTAGATTTTAAACTATGTGATTATATTATATATTAAAGAAAAGAATCGCCCTTGAACGAGTGATTGGAAATTATAATACAATTGGAAAATTATTTAGAAATTTAAAATATACCTTCATAGCGGCGTCTTATTTTCATCAAAGGGAATAATTCACTCGGTCAAAGACGATTCTGACACATTATCATAATAAAATAACAGACAGCTTAATCAATAGAAAATATTAACCCAAGGATAGAGAGCGAAATGTTGAGTATATTTAAACACGTTAAAGAAATACATAATGAAGTTATGTGAAATATAAGAAAAACAATTTTAAATAGCTATAGCATGTTAGTTATCACAAGAGCTCTTGGGTTAGTTTAGGGTTACCTCTGGAGAAGCATTTTAGGTAGATTGATGATCGGCAGGTTTTTATATAATTTAACAGCAAAATCTGGAAATGTTCATATTTTTGGCAGCGGCAGCAGTTCCGGGGTTCCTTATGTGATAGCTTCCGATGGTCTGGAGCAGCGGCCGTCTATTCAGAGGGGGACATAGCCATCTTGACGCCTCTACTCTGTCATGTCAAGGTTAGCAAATTATTAGAATAGAACTCAGAATGATTTCTCTTAGTAACATTAGAATGGAGAACAAAAGAAAACCCTCCTTTTTATAGTAGAAATTAACAATAGAACTGCCCTGGAGCGTTGCAAAAATATATCGGACTTATCAGCTGTAATTAAATCTATCCGAATGTCTAAAGGAATTCAACATTAATTAATTTCTTTTGTTAATTTCCCTGTCGACATTCGAATTACAAACTAGATTTAATTAAAAATTACTTTTATTAATTAAAGAAAACCTTAAGTGGACATCTGCTGTTTTTAGATTAACTTATATAACATTAACTCATTAAACTATTGTCCCTCATTTATTTTAACAGAAATATTTGGAATGACTTTTATTAAATTAAACGAAAATTATTTTACTTTTAAATTGCAATATTTGAATCTATTTACTAAACGAATATTTACTAATGAATTTTATTTTAAATCAAAATATATTACGACGGTAAATATATATTTGTAAATAGATTCAAACAAAATAACTTTAACAATTTATAATTTTGATATATTTTAAAATGCATATCATAGTGTGTGCGCAATTACGACTTATATAACCTACTTTTTAATAAATCAAAATTATGTGAACATATACATAATCTATAATCTTTTATTTATTTGCGAATGAGTTATATATATAATACGAGCATTGTTCTCATGGTTTAAAATGAGGCGGGATTTTCGGTATATAAGCGTATTGCAGACACACTACAATAGATTGGGGTTCAAACTAAGGTATGAGGGTAGGAAATAGGTGAAAAAAAGGTGAAACGAAGATCTGCAAAGCAGACCTTACTGTTTCACTATAAAGATATTATATACAGGATAGAGTAAGGTGAATAATTCTATGTGTGGTAAATTCAAAAAATCAGATATATTAATCTTTAATTGAGGTTTAAAGTGTATATCTGTGCTAGAGATAATGGTCTAGTTTCGAGGATGTTTAGTAATAATCATTAGTGTATTTAGCAGAAATGGATGGCGTCTAGGTTGAGAGTGGTAAATGAAAATGTAACAAATAAATCACACAAACGAACTTTAAACTTAGTAGGTTTTTTTTTGGAATGCTGCTTTTTTTTTTTTTGGATACACGAATAAATAATCCAAACAAACTTTTATTGGATTGCCACTTTTTTTAAAAACAATTATCAACAAGTTCAAAGTCATTAAGCTTTTTTTTTTGGTTACATCAATAAATAACAAACTTTTTTTGGTTGCATCAATAAAAAACACAAACAAACTTTTTGGATTACCGCTTTTTTAAAAAACAGTTATCAGCAAGTTCAAAGTTATTAAGCTTTTTTTTTTTGGTTACACAAATAATTAACACAAACAAACTTTAAACTTAGTGGGCTTTTTTTTTGGATTATCGTTTTTTTTTATAAACTAAAATTAACAAAAATAAAACTTATTACGCTTTTTTTTTCCTATTACACGATAATATCTCTAATAGAATGTATTAAAACAAAACAACTTCCTATAATAAGACTTTCAATTTTTATCACTTATACAATCGGGTATGTGAGTTGTTAGTTAATGTATACCCAGCTTCAACCAGATCAAAACTCATGCTTCTTGCAATCAATGCAAAAGATAAAATCAAGAGATCAATTACTATCTTCAAAATTCATTATTGAGGAGACTTGGAAGTTATTCCAGTTTCCTAAAAACTTAACAAAAACTATCACAACAATCATCTCTATTGAACAGTATGGACTAATACCAGTCTTCTTTAACAACCAATTGTATAACCTTTTTTTTTTTTCATTAATATTGTCCTTTTATAAAATGTAAACTTTGTTTAGCCTAATAAAAATTTGTTTAAAGTAAGATAAACAAATTGATAAAGGATTAAAAATAACATTGACTAAGTTTAAAAACATTTTTTTTGGTATAAAAAAAAAAAACAACAAAATTAAAACTTAGGAGACTTTTTTTTTTTTTTTTACTTGCCAATTTCTTTAAAAATTAACCAACAAAAATAAAAGTTTTTACAAATTTTTTTTTTTTGCTATAAAGATAAACAACTTTAGAATTTGCTATAAAGATAAACAACTTTAGAAAGGTTTAAAAATAACACGAACTAACTTTAAAACTCATTTTTAATAAAATAACATCAAATATTAAAATTATGATCAATAAATTTTCAAACTTTTAGTTTAAATCAAAACTTAAAACAATTGTAAAAATAACTTTCTTCTATTTACAAAAACAACATAAAAGATTTTTAAATAAACTTTTTTTAAAATAATATGAACAAATTAAATAATTCAAGATGCCTACTGTCTGTTGACGTGCTGTGATAAGGACATCTCTGCAAGTATAGCCAGGAAAACATCTTCATCTTTGTGGAGATGACACCAAATAAATTCCATGTAGTTTGACAGATAGTTCCCCGTTGTTTCCTGTTGCAAGACTTTAGCAAGCCTCAAAGATGCTCAATGTTTTGGGTGTAAGTTCCTGTGGAAGTGTCCACAAAGTTGTAAGTGTGGTTGTCTGTCAGATGTGGAACCCAGCCGCCTCAAGATCAACAGTCTGAGAAGATAGTCAATCCAGATTTGATGTTATCTTTCACAGCCTGCAAATGAATGGACGCAGATCTGCAAGGAACGCATGACAAAACATTCGTGTGTCTCTTGGCACCCCCCCAAAACCATTGTGGACATAGTACTCTTCCCTGGTAGTTCTTTCTCTGGCTGAAGAGAGTTTCATCAATCTCAACTATCAAACTGGGCCCGCCGATTTGACAGCACGGTCGAGATGACAAATTCTCAGAGCACAGCTCACGCAGACCATTGGTCCAATGCAAAACGGCATTTTTGCCTAGGCCCTGACGGCTTTGACAGTTATGTGTTCACAGCTCCAGAAATATATTAGATGTATAGCTTTAACCAGTGTATTCTGGAGCTGTCAAACCAAGTGAGATTTCTAATGGAAACCGTCCTACTGCATGAATGAGACGAACATCTAAACTGACATACTTTTTTCAATCCTAAATTTCATTGAGGCTCCACATTCGCATTTCTTTGAATTTGGAAGTACATTTTTGCTTTGCAAAAAGGCCACTGCATCACATTCTGTTGTTGGTAAATCACACAATCGAAAGACGTCTGGATTTTCCTGCACCATTATTATTTTCTCGTGGAGGTTCATGAGTAAACGCTACTTAACACGTTAACTATTTACGAGTACGTTCAAACATACGCTTGGTCAATGTTTTGCACATTAAAATTTCAATACAGAAGTGTGTAAACAGTCCGTTAATTATGAAATACTTAAATCGCGTGATTTCAATAAATATATAAAAAAAATTAAACTAAAAATAAGAACATTTGATTACTTGAATTAAACACACCCTCACACTACACTGTAAAAAAGGGTGAAGTGTGTGATTTGGCATAAATAATTTACTGCGATGCGACAAAGCCGTCTGTAATGTGTATTACAGCAGAATTGTTGAATTACATGTAAACACTGCTGCGAAATGTCGGCCGTGTGAACGGCAGTTTTGTGTGTTTTAGCACATAAATTGCGCCATCCCGCGGCATGGATGTCAATTAAACAACTACCGATTTTGAGAAATGATCAAGATTTACCAGGTTTTTTTCTTCTATTGTGTTCAGTTGAAGTACCTGTGTGACAAATTCATATATAATAAAAATACCTACTAGTAGAATATTAGTAAAATTTAGAGAAAAAAGTTTATGTAAATTAGTTGTGCTATTTTTTTTTAAGGGCGGTGTGAGTGTTTCTGTTTTTTTTTTTTTTTTGCAAATTACTGCACATTATTTATCAATATCTAAAATTTAAATTTTTAATGTTCTCTAATTTCTATCATTGCTCTCACAGTTCTAATTGCTGTTTTTGAAAAGTATATTCTTGGAAAGTGTAGGTTTTTTAAAATGTATTTAGCATGAATTTGATAATTCTTTTACAGTTTTGTTTTTTTAAATACTATTTTTTTTCATAATCAAGTAACCTGTGACTTCAACATTTGCATAAAAATGTCTTTATTAATAATAAAATAGGTTTATCCATCACAAAAGTAATATGATAGAAAATTATCATTGTTATTAAACTTAATAATTACTTTGTTTTTATGCAACTTTTATTAAAGGTCAGCCACAACAAATAATTAAAATAAGAAAACTGTGCTAATACTTATATAAACTTGGTAGGTTTTTAGTATTTTGTAGTAGGTGCTGTGGATCTTAAAACCAGCAGGCTTTTAGTATTTTTAAATATCTGTAGTAGCTGACTTTAAGTCGCTACCTTTATTTATGAAAAACCATTGTTATAACTTGTAGTAGAATGTTGCAATATTGTAATAAAAAGATGTTTGAAAATTAAAACTAATTACAGCAAAAAATAAATCCATAAAATTATTTGTAAATTCATGAATAATTATTATGTGAATAGTAGGATTTCATATATTCAAAAAGGATTTTGTACAAAAGAGATTGAAAATTGAATTAAGTTAATTACTACATTAATATATGTAGGTCATTGCAACACAATTCTTTCACAAACTTATTCTGTCCATTGCAATATTTCAGCTATAAGCAGTGTTCCCTCTAAGCTGTGCGTGCGCAAATAAATTTTAAACATAGCGCACATGAAAAATATTCGCATGCACAAAAATTTTTTCCCCGTGCAGAAAATAAAATTGAACCTGCATATGAAATCCATATAAAAAAAATAAAATGCAAAAAAATTGAATCAAATGTACTTTTAGATTTAAATAAACTGCCAACTATAGTATTTGTGTATAGGTATAGATAGCAGCACATTTATCGTTGATGAGAAACAAGGCTGGGAATTACCTTAACGCTTGTACGCCATACGTAAAGATTGCATCATCGTTTATCAGTGTTAAAATTGCCATATTTTTGTTAAAATTTAAATTCAAAATCATTGCCAGCTTTTATTATTGAATATATGTGTTTCAGTGATGTAATTTTGTGAAAATAAATATTTTTAAAAGTATTTTCACAGTATAGGGTTAAAAATGAGTTTGAAAAGAAAAAGAACAGCTAATGAATTTAAAATTGAGTGGCTTAATGAATTCATGGAAACTGATACTTCGAAAAGGCATGATAAATTACAAATTCGGTTAAAAGAAATATTCGTATTTACTGAAGAAAAGGGTGTAATTTGTAATTACTGCCGAGATGGAGAAGTACATAGTGATTTTGTTAATGGAAAAATGTGGGATTGCGTATGGAAATTGGACTTTTTAAAACTGCATTTAATTAGTAAATCACACTTAGAAAGTGTACAAAAACTGAAAAATAAGAATGCTTCATTATCAGCAACTGGTTTGGTACGGTTTTTAAAAGAAACACCAGAAGATCGCAAGAAAAAGAAATCAAATCCTGAGGAAGTAAAAATTTTAATTGATAATCTATTATTGGCAATTAAAATGAACATATCTTTGCTTTCGGTTCGAGAATTAAATAACCACATGGCAAAATACGTCCATATTCCAGAAAGTTGGCATAGTAAAAACTATGCTTTTTCATTTTTGGAAGTGGTGAATACTGTTGTAATAAATGAAATTAAAATGGCACATTTTCATACATTAATTGTTAATGAAAGCACAGACATTTCTATAACCAAATGTTTAATTTTATAATTTAAGTTTAGAAAATCTGATCAATATAAAACTGTTTTTGGTGGGATAATCCAATTAAAAACATGCGATTCCTCTTCAATTTTTTCTGCAATTTTACAATTTTATGAAGATAACCAAATTGATTTGCAAAAGCTGGTTATGTTTACATCTGATGGTGCATCCGTAATGCTTGGAAAACAAAATGGTGTAGCAGCTAAATTAAAGCTGTACCACATTTGGTGCAACAACATTGTGTTGCACACCGAGAAAATTTATGTATTTTGGATGCATGGAAAGAAGTAAAAGCCACAAGAGAAATCGAAACAGTGGTGAGAACTGTTTATACATTATTCTCAAGATCTTCGACAAAAACAAGTAAATTTAAGGAGATTATTGAAGCTTCACAAAATAAATCTATAGCTTTCCAAGCTATTAATGAGGTAAGGTGGTTGTCAAGACATTTTCCAATAAAAGCAATTATTACAAATTATGAATCATTAATTGAATATTTTAATCAAGATAAAGATGATCCAATTTCCAAATTTTGTTTGAAAAACTTAAGCAACATTGAATTTCAAATAAATTTAGAAACTTTTGTTTTCAATTTTAGAAGAACTCAGTGCTTTATGTCAAATTTTTCAACGCTGTGAATTAACACCCATAGATGCTTTTCAATTTGTTCGTGCAAAAATTAATAAAATCAAGGAAAAACATTTTGGAAACATGGCATGGACAATAAAATAAGCGTGCTTTTAAAAAAGGCTAATGATTTAAATATAACTATAAAAACAGATGATATGTTAAAATTTAGTAATTTATTATGTGAAAATTTGGAAGAAAGGTTTCCAATGGATGAAGTAGAAGATTGGATATCCTTTGATGTTTCCAGTTTATTATCCTGCGATTTTAATTACGGACTAGCGGAAATTGAAAAATTGTGTTTAATTATTGCTAATTATTTATTAAACTAGAGACTATTCCTATATGTATAAAATATTTTTGATCAGTTTTAAATAAAATTGTTGATAAATAACTTACGATTAAATAAAATTCATTTACAGCACCAAACTAGTTTTCATTCCTTATAAGTAGCTTATCAAAATATCTCCTAATTATCACATGACAAATTATTCTATAACAACTGTCTACTATAGTCATCTTTAAAAATATAATACATTAGTATATATACATTTTTAAATAAATATAAATTTATTACTTTCTATTTTATAGTGTACAAATCAAGTCTACATAAAAAATATTTTAAAATACGTGTTTAAAGTTTCCAATCATTTTTCACCTAATTGCCTTGGATCTTTAATCATATACTTCATATAAATTAATCATTTACTTCATATAAATTTATAATGGAGAATAGTAGAAGTATTGTTAGTGCATTTAAGAAATTTAGTAATAATAAAATGAATATTAGATTTACAATGGAAAAGAAAGGGAATTAAAATAATCAAACTTTTTTTTTAAAAAAAAGAATTTAATTGAGAAATACTTATAATATATTAAAGATATAAAAAAGAGAGAGAGAATTGAATCTTGGAAAGAAATTGAAAGTGATTATACAAAATTAAAGAAAAATTTTGAATAATTAAGATACAAAAGTAAAAAAAAAACGTATATGAAAATAAATGGGTGTTAATACCATATTCAATAGATATTTATAAGACATTGATTAAAAGTTGCTACTTGATATTAAAATAGGATATAAAATTAATAGATCTTTAGGAAAATGGATATTTAATACTAAAAATAGTGGTATTATTAAAAATGAAGTAGAAATGATTTATTAATTTAATTGCAGTCATTGCAATATTATTTATGATAGAACAAATAAAATCAAGGTTATATATTTATTTTTTAGACACCAATCACAGAATGAATTTTGAAAAGAATATACAAGTTATAAAATATATTGAAAACCATGAAGAAAGATGTTATAAGCCTTTGTATATTCAGGAAAATATGGTAAATCTATAAATATGGATAAAGATCCAGTGACACTTAAGAGAAAAATTGGAAAACTTTAAACATTTACATACATTCGATTTGTACACTATAAAATAGAAAATAATAGATTTATATTTATTTATATGTATATTTTATCTTTAGTGTGTTATATTTTTTAATGATGATCAATAAAGAGTTGTTATATAAGTGCAGTATCACATTCTTTCATTGAAAAAATAGAAATGAGAATGGAGAATTACAATTAAAACATGGTATTGAAATTTTTTAGAAAAAAAAAGTTTTCCACAGACTTACTCAAAATTAATAACATCATTGACGCCAAGCATGCATCATCAGTAAAAACCATTATTATTTTTTTGTTTTAACTTTTTTTTTTTTAGTTAGGGTGACCATACTTTTTTAAAAGCAATTGCTATTAATAAAAATAAATATTGTTATTATATTTATAATGATTTTATGGATAATTTATAAGTACTAAAAAGAAAAAATAATGTGGAATTAATATAGGAGAAAAAAAACTAACAACAATATACTCTTTCTAAATGAATAAGAGATGAATTACTTTTGAATTTTTATTACTTTTGATTTTGAGTATTATTAGGTATTTTGAATCACAACTTAATTCATATTTTTTCTATATATATTTTTTCAATTAAACCATTTTTTCTGTATATAACTTGTATTATTTGTAAATAAATCATTATTTATGTATTTATTTATATGTGTGTGTAAATTGTCTATGTATATGTAGTTCTATACATTTATATATATATATATTGATTTTTAGCCGCCTATTATGCCACCTGTAGGATCTCTTTATCCTCAATTTGCTAATGGAATCCCTCCCCAGATACATCTTTCTCATTTATATAACAATGCCACCATGTCTCACTTAGTGACATCTGATTGGAATAATCGAATTAAACTTTCAACTAATGATTCTTTACAAGATAATAAAGTGGTAAGTTTGTTTTTAAACTCCTTTAATCCCCCCCCCAATTTTAAATTCCAAGTTTAAATTTGATGTAAGTCATAATTTAAAAGTTTGACTTTCCAGTCATTTTTTAAAAAAAAAATTAAGATTATTTTAATCATTTAGATTGTCATATAATTTTAATCGCTATTTTTTGAGAGCACATTTTTATCTTTTAACTCTTCACATGCACATACCCTATAAAACTCCTTCCCAATTCAACCTTTCTAGAAGTCACTTTAATAAACTTGTAAAAAAAAAAAGGCATCATGTGTCAATCTATTAAATTAACCAAAAATCGATCAGTTTCTGTTTAGTCTCGAGATCATAAATAGATAGCAGATTAATCACTGATATATCAAAGGAGTGAATGTTACTTTATTTATGATCCTGGCAAAGCTTTAAGCTAACCAGATTGCACTTCAGATATAAATAATAGTTATTAAATATGTAATGGTGAGACTTAAGCAATATTTATAACCTTAATGTGATTTATTATAAGAATCCTCAACAATCCTTATTACACATTTTATTTATTAAAATATATTGTGCTAGTTGTATTGATTCTGTTATGTGTAAACAAGTAATTAAGATGAACTAACAGTTATTTTAATAATTCTTTATTTACATTCTGGCTATATTTTATACACAAACAATTTAGCTTTGATAATTGTTAACATATTTTTACTGTTTTTAGTATTAGTCTTGAAATAAATAGTAATTAATTCTGTTTGAATAGTTTCCTTATGGATGGATCTCCATGTTGTGAATGGTCAAATGCACAATAACATATCACTCTTTAGTGATTATTTGTATAGTTACTTGATTTTTCAAATTAAGTGTACATTGAGATAGCCATATTAGTATGCATTTATAATCTATCTTGTAAATTTCATTGTACAATCAAATTAAAATTTATGTCTTTTTTGATTAGTACTTATAATTGTTGTTGTGTTTTTTTCCTCTGCTTTTATTGCATTTGTCTGAGGATTACATCTTGAGATTGTGAGAACTGATTTTTTGTATAAATTCAGCCGGGTTTTGATTAAGATATATAATGAAATTTTTTTATATTGATGGTAATTTGCTGTTTTGTCATGTTTATTAATACAATCCAGTCTCATCTGGATAAGACCTTTGATATTGAAGAAATTATGTTATAGCCGGTGGCTAAGATTATTCAACAGTTGTCTATGCCTTTGCAGTGTCCTCAGAATAACTTCTCTATAGATAATCTTTAAATTTTTAATTGCAAACAAGAGTATTTTGAGAATTAAAATGCATTATGTTTTACACTCATTAAAACTTTCTGTTATACATGTGTATGTAATAAAGATTAAATGGTAAAACATTTTTTAAGTAGCCTATTATATGATAAGAGCTTTTCCAATTGCTTCTTATAATAAAATAGTAACATTGCATGTGGGTTGATCACCATTGCTCAGGGAAGCCATTCATTCATATATATATATAATAGAATGATGTATATATATTATGTGCAAGTAGCAAATTTTTTTGGAATAATTTAATAAATTTGATAGAAATCGTTGTTGTGTTAGATGTTGATAGATACTTTATTTGTTACATACATATTTCTTAAATCTCATTTGAATAAAGAAGGGAAAAAAGTTATTATATTAAGTTGTTCAGACGGTCAAGCATCATTAAGCACCAAAATGACAAATTGAACATTATATCTCCATTTGTTTCATTAAACTGAGTCAATAATTATTGAAGTAAAATTAAAATAAATCTGGCACATTCAAATAAGAATAAAAGAATCTGAAATATAATAAAGAGTTTAAAAAGAAGGGTGTATATTATAAAATATAATTCATAAAAAAAAAAACGTTATTTATCATCAAACTATTTTAGTATTTACTTTAAATTATGTAATAAAATCATATGCAGTTTAAACATTACAGAATCAAAAAATAGCTAATTTCCTGTCATTTATCCTATTCTGTTATACATATATGGAATTGTAATATCCTAAACATTTTGCTTTTTTTTTATTTTTTAAATTTAATTAATGTATTGCACATTTATTTCATCAAACTTCATGTATCATTCTATAAGTTTCAGTTCTAATTTGCTTTCATAATTATATATATAAACAAATATCTGCATTTTTTTATTTAGTTATGGAACAGTTGGACCCATCCTCCTATGTAAAGTTGCTACTGCACTACAAATGTATTATATATATAGCCAGTCAGAAGAGTACTGCTCCTGTGGAAAGATGCTTGTTTTATCAGCTAAGTGTACACTTGACACTTAAAAAACTATGAAGATGTTTGAGACAAGAAATGAAGGAAAAGAAATTGAAATCTGCTCGACAAATTAAGCCATATTTTGATTTTATTTTATTTTTAAATTCCTTTTGTGATTAAAAAGAATAATAATAAAAATTTGCTTTGTTTTTGCTGACTTGTCATATATGTTAGACATACAAGTTATTTATGTACACCAAGAAAAATAATGGACTGATTAAAATTAAATCTTGAGTGTATAATTTTACAGCCTTGGTAACACTTTTATTTACACAAAGCAAACAAATTTTGCCTTTCATGTTTGGCATTCCTGGGTTTTTTTTTCTTCTGCCAATATATTTTTATTTGAAAACTTTTACTATTTCAACACCTTTAAATACTTGGTATTTTTTTTAAATATAAATTTTGATGAAATTAGAAATTTAGTTTATTTGCTTTTTATTGCAATTAATCTTATGTATAAGCTTAAGAGAAATATATATATATATTTTTGAATTATTTGGACCAAAACTTTCATTATATTTTTTACTAAAATGCTTCTGCTGTAGGTTAATATCGAAGTGGTGGTGTATGTATATATATATTGTAAAATAATGTCATTGTCATGAAGATGGCAAGATGATGATATATATTACTCTGAATATATATATACATGCACTCATATATCTATTTACATAAAGTTACATGCACATCTAGGACTTTGGATTTTTTTTATCACTTCTTTAAATATATATAAAATTGGCAGAAGAAAAATAATAATGCTCTGACTGTCTTACTGACAAATTTTTATAGAAAATGTTGAATATCTGCCTACATAAAGCATGCAAGGCAGTATTCTGTGTGATATGTATTGCATTAGGAACTACGATGTGATATAAGCCTATTTCAAATACCCACCTATGGGTAATGTGTACAACTTGCTTAGCAAGTTTACTGTCTACAAATTATTGAGTTTCTTAGATATATTAGTATATTTATATATATTTTTTAAATAATTAAAGATGTTTGAATGTTCTGCAGTTGTTCATTTGTATTTTTATAATTGTTACAATCCATAAAACAAGTTTAACTTTCAGACAGTCTTACATTTACAAGTTGGGGAAATTGTTTTGCTAAGTTGCCTGCAATATAGAAAATTGAATATTTGCGACATTGCCAAAATATCAGATTTTTTTGTTTTAAAAATGTTAATGTGATAAATTTATCTTTAATATGTTATATGAGTGTGATCATTTAAAATGGTTTATTACTTTTAAAAATATAGATATCAAAAACAATTACATTAATTTCAATCTGAAGTTATCTAAGGTTTTTCTAAAAAAAAAATGTATGCAGTCCAAAATCTTAGATGGAGTTGATAAGGTCAACTTTAAAATAATCGTAATTACAATATTACTTTGAATATAAGATACACTTTTTATCCAAATTTTGGACCTGTAAAAGTGGGAGTGCATCTTAAATTCAAAGCAAAAATTTTATTAACTTATGGACTCCCCCCCCCCCCAATTTTCTAAGCTTAAAATCCTACTGCTTCTTAAATTCAGGGTATATTTGAAGTAATATATTACTGTAATTAAAGTGCAGTTCAGTTTAGTCTAATTCTTTCATGAACTAAAACCGATCCTCTAAGAATCAAGATCTGTGGAAATGTATCAAGACTTGATCTTATAATTGGAGAATAATAATTAAAAATGGTGAAAGAATTACAAAAGCACTTTCAACACCACAATTATCAAAGTATATTACTGACCAAAATGAAAAAAAAAAATTACAATTTCTAATACAGCAAAGATTATATTTATTTTGCATTATATTATCTTAATATTCTACATTATTATAATTATTTTTTTATTTTTTTTATGTTATTCCATCAAGATCGATTTATAATGTTACAAGTTTATTAATATGGCCATAGCACCTAGATTGGTGATAAATCTGTTGGTAGTGTAACAGTATCTTTTAATATTTACTTATTAATACCAATGGTACATAAAATATATATGTCATATTAAATGATTGATATATATATATATTTCTTGTAAATCTCGGCTAGTTAAAAATTATATTCAACAACGTGATGATGATGTACTCCCAAAAACATTTTATTGGTGGCAGTTTCAATAATAAACTCAAATGTGCCAAATTTTCTAAAAGAAAGTTTACTTAGAATGCTAGTTATTATTGATCATCATCACTGCCGATGATTACCATGAGATCCTAGCATATCCCCCTGTGGTTTGCATGTTATCTCAGGATTGTGGAAAATTGATAAGCTAGCACATGTATATTTAAGTTATAATGATTTACAACACAAACGAATGATTTAATAAAACAATAATTGAACAATTTATTAAAAAAAAAACACAAATTGATATCTATATTGGCAGTTATAAACATAGATATAAAATTGAACCAATAGTCATTAATGTATTTTCAGTTTTATGTATAAAGCCTTTTTCATTATTAGAATGTGAATATCTTACTGGTAAAATGTTTCAAGTCATAAACCATGGGTTTTCACATCTTGTTTTTCTGTTCTTTTGTACTTACGGTCATTTTCATAACTTCTCTTGACAAGTAGACTTCTCTTGTATGCTGGAGACTTGAATTGTAGTTACAGCAGTATGGTTATGTAATACAGGTAAAATGGTGATTTATTGACGTAGTTCATTTTCTTTCCTTTACTAGGGTTAAAGAGGATATCACGACCTGGTTCCACAGACTTCGACATTATTTGCTGGATCAGATGGCATCATACTCAGGTCTCATAACTGATGTGCTACTTTTTGCCTAGCCTTTCTTGGTAAATAATTCATTACTGGTTGAAAACATTATCATCATTGCTATGACTGTGAGTATTGAAAACTACTTTATCGCAGTCAATAACTTTCTTCTCTGTACAACTTATTTCACTATAGCTTTTCTGGAATCGGAATAGCATTCTAATGGAAATCAGCTATGAAACAAATTCAACATCAGAATGAATGACTGCATTATGTAAATGAGTTTTAAACCGTCTTTTTTTTTATACATCTTGTTATATTTCTATCCACTATCTACAGCACTTAACAGCAATAAAATCCTAATGTAAACCATTCAAATATCTTTTCTTACCCACTGTCTACGTTATTTACCAGTACTTGAACTATAATATAGATTATTTAAAAATCTTAGAACCCTGAGTAAAATGCTCTATTATTCTCTTCAAAATTCAAACAGGGTAAACAAACGAAAAGAGAAAATTTTTAGCTGACTTTTACTTCTAACTTCACAAATATCCTTAATTCATAATTTTTAATCTTAGATTTGAATTCACCATTCAATTTACCATAAGAATTGATAAGATTTTATTTAAAATCAATTTAGATTTAGCGCAAATCCAAATGAATCTCAACCATGCCTTGAAATTTATGAACTATGTATTTTAAAATTGATTCATGATCAAAGCTTTTTTTTTCTTTACAATCTTGTTTGTATTTCTCCTCACATATAGAGTAAGTAATCAATAAAATTGTACATAAAACTACCTCTACAAAACATTTAATATGATTACAATGTACATTAATTAATTTATTTTTTAATCCCATGGGCAATTTCTAATTTACAGTATATGTATGCATACACAGACACATGTTCAAATCTTTATTAATTAGTTTCATATAAGTTTATGCATGAATTGCCTTTCACAGTACACAATAAATATTGTCAAATGCACACATCAACTTTCTTTTATTGTTTTTATGCACTCTTGTTAATATAATTATATTCTCTCCATTTAAAAGGAGACTAATTTTCCATTTATCATTTATCCATTACTTGTATTATTTTATCATTCTCATTCTTTTCATATGTGATGTTTATATAGTATATATGTCCACAATGTTCGGAAAGTTGTTTATCATTAATTAAGTATCAGAGAATGCATAGAATTTCTACTCTGGGATGCACAAAAATTCCCTCACATGACATTAAGATGTAAGATGCATGGATACTAGAAGAATCATCTCAGATTGATTTTTGTTATGTTGCCCACACCACAACACCATAAAATAAAGCCTTATTCCCTTTTGAGTCTTATAGACTGATACAGTAAACAAAGACTCCAGCTGGACCTTTCTTCATCCAAGCATTGTAGATGAGGGATTATGCTACTTAAAAAAAAAATGTATTGTGGGAGCCCACAATCAACTTCCAACTATTGCATAACAACATAGTGTCTCATGTACATGCTGAAATCCCAGTATCTAACCAAGAAGCAACTTTAGCTACACACTGCAATACTACACTTTAATTCTCTATAAAATCATTTTATCTCTTCTGGATCACATCCTGCATACCTTTTATTATCTGTATTATTTGCAAATAACAAGCTCGTAGTCTTTTCTTTTTAGTTATTTTAATTTTAAGATTACTTTTTCGGAATGTCATATGTTTTATCTTTTGCAAATATGACATTTTCTTTCTCATTAAAACATTTCTCCTTAAAAAAATTCTTTCTCTTTACATCAAGTTCTACACCTGTCTAAATACTTTCTCAATGGAGATGGAGTATTGCATCCAAGTGGACTTGAAATGATTTTATCATGTTGGTTTGGATCCCATTCTCTTTGTTTTCTGGATCAACTTCTATGTATTTCTCTTCTAGTATGATTTCCTGTATCTGAATTCTCTGAAGATATTCTAAAAGTGTCTTGTTTTCTTGGGTTAGGAAAGCTTCCAGAACGGTGTATTATGCGTGTTCAATTATTGGTCACTAGAGCTTGTTTTTCTTTTCTTGGACCATCTATATAGTCGGTATCTTGGTTCATCTTTGATCTTGATGCAACCAATGGATGCATTTCTCCTTCTAATTGATTGCTAGTTTAATGTGATGAACTTGCTCTCCCCATCCTGATTCTAGTGACTCGTGTTGAAAGCATTTAAGAACTGCTACTTCTTCGATGATTTGTCGACCTGTGCTTATGACCCATCTTCTCATCATGAAAGGGTAAATTGTGACAGATAATTCGGATGATCCAACTCTGTCATGCTGCATACAGATAATATTTTTAAATTTTGACACCTATCTTCTGAAAAACTGGGTTTAGGTTTCATCCCTTTTTATGCGTAATCTGGTATCTTATATGGCTTTTTGCTGCTCTTTTGACCAGAAATTTGATCCCTATATCCAGAATAGGAGGTTGGCTTCTTTATCAAAGAGATCCACCACTCCTTGGTGGGTCTGTAAATGATTATAAGCAATAGCAATTTGCTCTCTTTTTGTGAGCTGGTTCAGTTCGAAATAGTTTTCTATAACTATGTAGGTGTTCTATGGGCGTCTCTCCTGCCTCACCTCTGAAGGACTGAATTTTTAAAAATTAATTTATGCAGCTCATTATTTTATAATCTCTATACATCTTTATAACTACTGTGTTCTTATGATTTTCTTTTGATTTCATATCCCTTGTGTCACTTTCACTTCATTTATTTCTTTTACTGTTTCAATAAACGAATTTTGTGTGTCCGTCATTTTTGTGTAATCCATCTTTATGTCATTCGTAGTCCCAAATACTTCTGCCTGAGTTTTCTGGATCATCTGTTGTGTGTTTATGAGTTCTTGGTTTAATAAAGAACTTCGTATTTGATTTGCGTCTTTCATCTCTTCTTTCAATTCTAATTTTTCTAGTCTCTGCTATAACTTGCAGAATTATTTGTAGTTTATTTTCACATAATTCTACAGACTTATGCACCATTCCTATATTCTCATATAATCTTTTTTCTAAACACTCCATTTTCTGTTGCACTCGTTTGTTTATTTAACTTATTATTTCCATCTTAAAGATGCTTATAGTTTTTTGTACACCCTCAACGTTTTTATTTTATTTCTTGGTTCATTTCTTTGTGTTTTAGATGTTCTGTTTAAATTCTGAATGCAATTTTTCTTGATTTTTTTTAATGCATTTCCTCAAAAGTTTTTTCATAAAAGCAAACATTGTTTCCATAGGAACTGAGTCTGGCATCTCTTCTCCCTGCATTTGCATCATCAGAAATTTTTTTTGCATACTTGGCTTTTGAGTCCATTGGTTGTGTACCAGTTTTAGTGTTGGCTATTCTATATGTCTTTGAGCCTCCATTTTTTTTATTTTCGAATGAGTTATCATAGGTATATATATATATGAATGTTTTGTAATCCTCTTGTTAATTATCCTTTTTATTTGTAGATTTGCACACATTTTGTTTTTAGATTATAAATTGATCACATAGCAATCTCATCCCTAGCATACAGCCCTCTCCAGAATAACATGTATATCTCTGTCTTATGCATTTATATTTTTATTATTTTATATATATATTGCCATTTATATTATCTTGCCTATCCAGTTCCACAATACTACAGTTAAAATAAAATTATATTATACTATATTTATATCTCTCAATCCAAACATATTTATTAATTTATTACACACCATCATATGCCAGAATTCTTCATGCTTTTTAATATCCATTGTCTTACAATTATAAAAATGTTCAGGCCAACAAAAACAAGTTGGTAGCACCAATTATGAGCTATATCTTTTTTTTTTTACTAATACTAATGGTATATAAAATATATTAAGTGATCCATATATATATATCTTCTAAATCTCAGCTTAAATAAAAAAATGATAGTCAACAATGTAATGATGATGACTAGGATATATCATCCCAAGTACTCCCAAAAGTATTGTATTTGTTGCAGTTTAAATAATAAACTCAAATGCACCAAACCTAAAAGAATGTTTACTTAGAATACTAGTTATTAATGATCCTCATAACTGCTGGTGATTACCGTGATATCCTAGCATATTCCCCAGTGGTTTGCATGCTATTTCAGAGTAGTAGAAAACTGATAAGCTAGCATAACACGAATGGTTTAATCAAACATTTGAAAAATTTATTAACAAAAAAACTTAACTAAATTGGTTGTACATATATATACTGGCAATTATAACAAGTCTTAAACCATGGGTTTTCAGATATTGTTTTTCTGTTGTTTTGTAGTAGTTGTGGTCCTCTTCTTAAGCCCACTTGACGAATAGATTTCTTCTTGCATACTGCAGACTTCAGTTATAGCTACAGCAGTATGCTGATGTATTGCAGGTAGAATATCAATAAGTCTTTGACGATTTATCAGCATGTTCATTTTCTTTCCTTTATTGGTATGATCTGGTTCCACAGACTTCAACATTATTTGTTGGATCATATGGCATACTCAGAGTCTTTAACTGATGTACTACTTTTTTTTGCCTAACCTTGTATAGTAAATAATTCACTACTGAGTGAAAATATCGCTGTTATGACTGAGTATTGAAAAATACTTTATCACAATCAATAACTTTTTTCGCACAGCTTATTCACCACAGGTTTAAAGTATACCTTGCAATCTGGAATCAGGATAGGGTTCTAATGGAAATCAGCTACAGAACAGAATCACTGTCAGAATAAATGGCAGCATAATGTAATGAATTTTGAATGACCCCTTTTTATACTATTTTAAATTCTCGGATCCCAAAATAAAATGCTCCATTGTTCTCTTCAAAATTCATGTAGGGATAAACAAACTTATATTTAATATTGTATTATAATGAAAGAAGAAAAAAAACAATTAGTTTTAAGTTGTTTTTTTCTCACATTACAATACAGGAAGAGAAAAAAAATTTGACCAACTTTTACTTTTTCACTTCGGTACTTGTGACTTTTGACCCATGTGGCCACCAGAGGCGCTAGTCAGGGTCAACCAGAGAAATACTTAGGGTAGGGGCCCCAAATGCAGCATTGCAAATTCCAGCTGAAAGATGGCGCTGTTCACAATGCGTAAGCACAGGACCATTCCACCAGCTGGCTGGCAGCAAAGCTGCCCTCTTGGTGGCACTGGTCACAGTGCGTAAGCCCATTTATCTTACATCGTCTGCTACCAGCAGATACCAAGAACCTAGGTGGCGCTGATTGCCATAAACACATCTGGCTTATGTGTCGTCTGCTAACAGCGACTACCAAGATTCTAGCCCACTACATGGCGCTGTTTTTCCACGGTTACACACAGAAAAACTACGCACTGATAGAGTTTATGTACATACTACTTAAAATATGAATGGCGTATAATGTACAGGTGTGATTAATTAAGAAGCTACAACTATTTATCACATGCTATTTCACAGTTTTATAAATGGATGTATTTTTAAATTTTTTTTTTAAAAATCGATTTTTTTTTTTTAATTATTTACTCTATGTCAAAATGTTATATATAATTCGAGCGGTGAAATTTGCTATCATGGCCGCTTGAATGGCATCATAGATTTACATACGAAAGTACGCTATAATTAGACAGGTTTGATAAAATTATCGCGTAGAAATCCTCATAATTATTCCTAAAATATTTTATTAATCTATAAGTCAATTCTAAATTTAAAAATCAATCTTTTTTTTTAATTATGTACTCTAAAAGTGTTTTTTTTTTTTTTTTAAATTAAAAAAAAAATGTAATTTTTACGACAATCGGGGTTTTTTTTTTTAAAAAAAAAAAGCTAATTTTTTCCCCCTTCTTTCAAAACTAGAGACATTCCAAAGATAAAATCTAATATATTTAATTAATAGGGGCTTTACTAATGAATAGCTATGGGCAATTAGTGAATTGGATTGATTTAATGAGACAGAAACTGATATATGATGAATTATATTTACTGACAATTTCATATATACTTGATATAACCCATTACTTAGCATTGGATAATGCACGCAGGCATTTTATTTACTAAACATTACTCTAGGCCATTTAGCAAAATAAATTTGTGGCTATTATTTAATTGCGCTAATTTTATGCTATATAATAAATGACTACATTCCACTTATTAGTTATGCCATTTCATCATCAGTTTGAGTGGCTATTATACATGTAATCAAACCAAGTCTGGAGTGAAGTTTAATAATACATCTGATTATGATAAATTTATATATTAAATATGGGCATATAAAGCCTCACAGATAGCTTTAGATTGAATGGGTTTTCAAGAATGCTTCTGTTCAACGCCGAAGATTGCATATTATGGAGGTAGAGTTGGCTATAAAGATTTTACTAATATGCTACGCACAAGTGGCTCCATCTTATATATATATAAAACAGCACAACGATAAAATATTGATAAATTTCACATCCGCCAAGCCGAAGTACACCTGGGTCTGTTTTTACACGGACTTATTTAACACGATTTTGAAGTTACGCGATTTTGAAATTCACCGGAAGTCGGAAGACCGATAATGCGCTATTACTTTTAAATAATAAATTTCGCGCACTTACGTTATATTGAAAGTAATAGCACATTATTGGAATTCGACTTTCATCTTAGTAATTTCAATATTTTCAGTGCTTTATAATAGTAAGATATTATGCAATAATGAAATTAAAATCATGATTTCCACATTTTATGTATACACACATTAAATTTTACAAGATTATAATGTAAATTTGTTCAAACATTTTGCGTGTTAATTTTGCATTTTAGATCACATTCTGTTTTTGCTTTTTAAAAAAGAACGTAATCAATTATTAATCATTTAGTGTTTAGCAAGTTTATTTTTAAAAGATGAGTAATAGCAGTGAAACAAAATTTGATTTTTAAATGGAATTGAAAATTAAAGACAAAAATATGAATTTAATTTTTAAGATAGTTTTAATTAAATTTTTCCCAGCAGTGGTGAATAAATGTCTTTTTATTATCGTAAGTCTAAGTTCATAAACAATTAATAAAATCATCGTCTCAAAGATTAATTATGTTGTCACCAGAAATCCATTGACTCAACATGAGTGTGAAGTTAGCGCTAGTTGTATTTCCTTAGTTTGCCAATGAATGTTTTTCGGCAAATATCGATAATAATTAAAACGTGTATAAAAAATGTAAATTATGCATAAAAATATATTATTTTGAATAAAATTAAATATGGTTTAAAAAAAGTTTGTCTTGTATCAATTTTTTTCAAATTTGAAATTTTTTATTAGTCATATTTTATTTACTTATTTTTTTTTTTGCGCGAATTTTAAAGTAATTTTACGTTGGTGCTTTGCTTTTACGCGAATTTTGAAAAATCACAGACCTCATACCCCCTTTTTCAATGTAAGTTATGTCTATTTTTGCGCGATTTCGTTTGCGTGCGTTTTCTGAGGAACCTATCGCGTAAAACGAGACCCAGGTGTATATTATAAATTAAATGAACACTAGTTTTGTCAGCTTGATTAAAAGAGCCAACTCTTCTGTAGCATGAGAAATACATATATGCTACTGACAGGAATATATATATACACAAACTTTACTTTATCCCGTTCAATCTCTTGGTTATGTATAATTAATAAACTTTTAAAGGGAGAAAGTATATTTAAGGGGCTTATGAATACTTTAATAAGAAAAATATACTTATGATTACACTCCAGACTAGTTTAATCTTTAGTAACAATAATTAAAGGTTGAAAGTTTGGATTTATAAGCCATATTTTATATTTACATTAATTATTTACTAAATGACAATAATAACTAGCACAAAGTGTCGCCATTATTTATAAATTAGGGGTTCGAAAAAATTAAAAATACATCCATTTATAAAACTGTGAAATAGCATGTGATACTATTAAGTTTGAAAGAATATTTAAATAGTTGTAGCTTCTTAATTAATGACACCTGTACATTATACGCCATTCATATTTTAAGTAGTATGTACATAAACTATCAGTGCGTAGTTTTTCCGTGTGTAACCGTGGAGAAACAGCACGTCGGCTAGAATCTTGGTAGTCGCTGTTAGCAGACGATGCATAAGCTAGATGTGTTTACGGCAATCAGCGCCACCTAGGTTCTTAGTATCTGCTGGTAGCAGACGATGTACGCTAAATGGGCTTATGCATTGCGACCAGCGCCACCTTTCGGGTGGAATTTGCAATGCTGCATTTGGGGCCCCTACTCTAAGTATTTCTCTGGTTGACCCCGACCAGCGCCTCTGGTGGCCACATGGGTCAAAAGTTACAATTACCTTTACTTCTAACTTCACAAATATCTTTAGTTCATAATTTTAAATCTTAGATTTGAATTTACCATAAAAATCTACAAGATTTTATTTAAAATTGATTTAGATTCAGCACAAAACCAAATGAATCTCAACCATGCCTTGAATTTTAAAATTAATTTGCGATTAGAGCTTTTTTTTACTTTACAATCCCGTTTGTATTTCTCATATATTATAGAATAAGTGATTAATAACAATGCCTAAATTTATCTCTACAAAACATTTATATATGACTACAACATACATTAATATATATTTTTTAATTTCTTGGGTAATTACTCTTATTTACGGTATATGCGTGCATACACACACATTCAAATCTTTATTAATTACTTCATATAATTAGATGTATGAATTGCCTTTCCCAGTACACAATAAATATTGTCAAATGCATACATCAACTTTCTTTTACTTTTTTAGGCAGTTTATTCTAATAGCACATGATAAAGATGGTTTGTACTTTTTATTTTATGCAGTATTTCATCCTAACTAATGCGAACTGCACTGAAATTGATATGGTTATAGTAGAAAACGTCTTCATTAAGGTATTTACAAAGTTTTCTTAAAAAGTGGCTTTTCTATTGGAATTATAAAATGAAACTGCATTGTTATAAATCCAATTTGACAGAGTGTTCAAAAGTAAAGAGTCACCTACTATAAATAAATAAGTGGACATTTTTAACTGGTTCTAAATTATTTGTAGCCTGCAGATTGGTTCAAGTGTGATTTTGACTTTAGAATAATTCATGTTTTTGGTAAAGTGTTTTTTCAAAGAAACTGCGGGTATTAAAAGAGTATTTTCCCAAAAGTTTTCTGAAACAACAGTGCCTATCAATGTAGTGTGGCATTAATAGAGAAGCTCCATGAGAGGTTCATTTTGTGACATTAACTTAATGGATGATTATCTGTTCTTGCTGAAGGTAAACTTTTGAACATGAATGATTTAATGATACAGAATCCTAAAAAATCAGTTTGAAAGATGGTGTTGGGGGGAAATCTTTTATCCTACAAAATGACTTTAATGCATTTATGTGAATAAAAGCATTTCTTTAAATGTTTTCTATTTTTTGTGTAGTTCCAGAAATTACAAATGAAGAATCGCAGCCCTTTTCTTATGTCAATGCTAATCTATTTAAAATGGACATTAATTGCAAATTTAAGTGATTTTTTTTTTTGGATCTGACTTAATCGTGATCATTTAATAGAATTTAAGCTTAATAGAATTTATTTTTTACTTTTCAAATTTATATAGCTCCAGAAATTACTATTGAAGATAGTTTATATAAAATTTAATGCCACTAGATGACTAACATAAAAAATAAGAAATTCCATACAAAAATAGTAATTTAAATTTTTTGCTGAATTGTTTGCAAACTCTAAAAATGTGTATTGTTATCTTGAATGTATATATGCAAGGTTTTATTTTGATTGGAGATTACGAAGTCAATGAAAGTTGCATTCCAAGATTTCATAGTAAAACAAAAATACTATGTTAAATAAAAAGTTTATAAAATTAAATATACTCTAGCGGGAGGGTAGATAAGTATTATAATTATATATATTTGAATAAATATAACAATTACATATATACCACCTCCACATTACATATAAAAAATGTAAACATACATTATTTATTTAAAAATATCAATGCTAATCAGAAAACTACAAAAGAAGTACAAACCATTACAAATATTTCACGCCATCAGATATAATAACTGAAAATGAGGTTACAATCTTTTTTGATTGTCTAAGATTATAAAAACAAGTGATTACAAACAAACATAAAATTTAAATTAATAGATGTTATTAAAACCAATGTCAATTTAAATAAAAAATTATCCTCCTAGTTTCTTTTACTGTTATTTTGCTGCTATACAAATGCAGTTTTTGCAAGATAGAATTCCATCGATTGATACTGTATAGTAAGTTTTATGTGAATAAATTTGTGAGCTTAATGTAGGTGTAATAATTGAATAAATATCTTGTTATAAACAAAAAAGAGCTTGCTTATGGTTTTGGCCTGAAATGTTAAAGAGAATCTTTATCATAAGATTTTGGGTGAAAGGGTTTGTGTGTGAATATTATAATCAGTTGTCCTGTGAATGAAAATTATGTGCGTACATTGATTTGTTATCCAATTTGTATCTTTTCTTAAGATATCAAATAATTGAAATGCAATATTTTTTATATCAAGTTCATGAATTTATAAAGGTGAGATCTAAAAGTGATAGATTGTATAGTGAAAGTAAAAATAGAATAAAGTATTGATTCAATGAATATCAATCGTGACCAATTAATTGATAGTATTTTGCTTTGATTTTACAAACTAATCATTTTTCAAATTTGTCCTTATTGAATAATGCAACAGAAAATATTTGATACCTTATATGGCTTTTAATAGAAAAATAAAAGACTAGCTCAATAATATGAACAACTTAAATGGGTTATATAGAATTATTAAAGTGAGAAGTTAATAATTAGTATATAGATTTTTTGTGTTGTGCATAGTTTGATTTTGGAGTCACTGCTGCAGAAAGTACTGAAATATATTAGAATTTTGCAGAAAATTCATTCTTTGCAATTTCATAACATGGTAAAGTCAATCTGGAGGCAAAATATACATAGTTTGTCTGAAATTAGGTGATCAATTAGGCATGATGCTATTACATAATTTTATCATAATTATGGAGGAATTCAGAGCATCAATGACGTGTTAAACATGAACAGACTTGAACGTTTTTGGTTATTTGGAGACATTTTACAAAATACTGTAGCTACGTATTAAATTATGCACTGTTATAAACCGGTAGGTAAGATTGTTTTCTTATTTAATTAAAAAGCAAAATAATTTGTTTGAAAAATAATAGAAACAAAAATATTTTGTAATGAAATAAATGATGAATATCACCAAATTACATCTGAATCCCTCAGAGAAATTTTGAATTCAAGTGTTTTATCTAATTATAGATAGATTAATAATGAAGCTTGATAAAAGATGAGTAGTTGCTTATAATTTTTTTTTTTGGGAGAGATTTGACTATTATTAATAAATCAATCTCAGAAAGTAAAATTGTTTCCAAAGCTAAGACTTTAGTCCTTGTGTATAATTAGCATTTAAAAATATCTTTTTTGGATGAATTTTTATTTTCAAAAGTATATCTAGAGTACAAACAGAACTTAATCTGCTGACAAGCTTTCTGACTAGAGATATTGCACTTCACATTTCCTTATTAATTATAGAGATGAGTGCAAAAAATGAACAAAAATTTTCAATGTCGAATCATATTAAAAAAAATGAATTGCAGTTTGGATTATCTCTATGAAAATTATCAACGATTTCTTTAGAAAGTGAAACATTAAAATAACTACCTATTGACAAAATTATGAGAGAATTTACAAATAAAAAAAAAAGAGTAAACTGTACTTGAATAACCAATCTCGTATGTTAAATATGATTTTTATAATAACGTGATTTGTGATAGCTTGTTTCTTCAAAAATTGATGTTTTATTAATAAATATGTACAGTTTTAAAATTGTATAATTTATATGGATGAAAATTATTTTATTTAGAAATATTTTTATCAGTTGTAAAACATTTATTGTTAATCCTGTTTTCATGGGCACTGTTTTAGATAAAGCAGTTCTGTTTCTTATCATTTAAATACTTATTGTATATCTTTGCTATCTGCCCACTTTTAAAATATTTGTAATGATTGTGAGGTTTTTATATTCATAAAGTTAATTGTGTGCCTTCATCATTCAGAACATTTAACATTTTAAAGAAATAATGGAAGGGGGGTCGTTGTTTGTGATTTTTTTTTAGTACTATATAATTGTTAATAGCATTCTTTTTCATGTTTTCTTTTTTTTTTTATAGTAATTCGATATTTTCAACTTATTGAAAACTTTCCAGTAACAAGTTGTTTTACGTCTTTGAGATTTTTATTCTCATTTATAAATTTTCTGGGTAGTTTTTAAGTGTATTTCCTTATCATTAACTTTTTATATATATATTTTATAGTATTCCTGATATATTTCTTCCTAATATTTCATTCACCAAATGTGTTTATATTATTTTTTATATATGTCTGAAAAGTTTTCAACTATCTAAATAATTTTAAAGTCTGCTGGAATATTTCTGAAAGCTAGGAATATTGACATTTGATGTGTTTATTAACTTTTATTTTCCTGCATTGAAATAATATTGTATATTTTTCACTAATTGGTCACATCCTGTTTATTAAGCATCTTACAGTCTTGGATTGTATTTTTTTCTGTTAGTTAATATATACAGTAATCTAATGCTGCTGTATCTTTATTTGAATACTTCTGTGGACATTTTTATAATTTTTTAAATTATAGTGTAGAATTTTATTTTTACATTAAACCAACCTATTTTCTACTTCCATATGTAAATTTACACAAAGCTTATTAATTTTTTGATGACTTTAAATTCTGGGAGTAAAATCGTCCACAATTTTAAAATATTTAGTCTGATCAAAAACATTGCATATGAATACAGAAATTATTTTGTCAGATGATAAAGAATGAGGGATAAACTCAATTTCTGCATTGGTATTGTCTCTCTAAATTGATTAATCTTACAAACTAGTATATCATCAATTTTCATGATATCACTTCCATTTTATTAACAATGAATCATTTATGTTTCCAATATTTGTCTTTACTGTAAATTGTGTATCCACTTTTTAAACCAATTTGCTAACTTTCAAAGTTTGGCCATATTTCATTTTATTTCAATTTATTGAGCTTTCACTTGAAAGTGATCTACAGTTATAGATTGCAAAATATCAAAGACAACTGGGGCTTGTCTATAAGATGATCCCTTGCTTATACTAATTACCAATTGGTTGATGACTTTACAACCTTTTGAATTTTGAGACATTTTTTTTTTCTAAAGAAAAGGCTCATACATGCATCGTGCCCTTAAAATCTAATCTGTTTTAGTTAAAAATTTAAAACAGGCAAAACTCACTATACGTTTTGCCACACACAGCAAGCTAGAGTAATCAATGGATGCCAGCAGGCTTGTGCATAAAATCCCTATCTAGTGCCTACTCATCCAATATCCCCAGACTAGTTTCTGGCTTGTGGCCTTCGTCACTGAGGAATCTTGGATCTGAGAGCACTGCACCTAGATCCAAGGCTTTTCACTGACAAAGGCCACAAGCCAGAAACTAGTCTGGGGATATTGGATGAGTAGACACTAGATGGGGATTTTATGCATAAGCCTTCTGGCATCCATTGATTACTCTAGCTTGCTGTGTGTGGCAATACGTATAGTGAGTTTTGCCTGTTTTAACAACAGTTATACACAAGCGTAAGAGGTGGTGGTCATGTTATGCTTATTAGTTAAAAATTATTGGGCATATGAGAAGAGCTTTTTTTTTGGTCTATAAGATAAAAACTAACAAATTTATCATTTTGCGTGATGGTGATAAGGTTGCTATGTTCATTTACCATATGAATAATATAATAACTGCAACTATAAGATATGAATCGAATAGAAGTTTGTTGCGTTTTAATTTTTGAAAGTCTCAAAAAGTAAAAAGTCTTAACAGTTAAATAGGAAAACTTGCTAAATCAATTTGAATGCATACTTTTTTGTAGATAAAATTTTTAAATGGATATTGATTAAAAATAGATTTTTTTTACTATTTCATGCAAAGATGTCATCTAGCACATTTTTGTATACAAACTTTTTGCATTCTTTTTTCTTTCTACAAGAAATATCTATTTCACTGAAGAATATCTTAAAGTTTTATTTCCTTCAATAAGTGCTTTTTTTTTCATATTCTGCTTGTTTAAAGAAGTATTCTATTAAATATTTTAGATTTACCTTTCACATTGTTTAGAGAGAGGTACTTCAAGATGATCATATAAATGATCTCTATCAAAGATAGATAGGTGCAATATGCTATCAAATGGAAACATTTGGTTATCATTGGTGATACTTTAAAAATAATTGCACCTTTAATGTAATTCTAATATTTCTAATTGGACCTATATCATAAGTGTTTATATAATGTAACAATATGTTACTTTCTTATTTTTTAACTTCATTTCTTTGGAAATTGTTAAATCATGTACTGATCTTAATCTCTTATCATTATACATAGGCAATTGTTTCAATTCATTTTAGTTTGATATCTTTGAATCTCAAGGGAAGATTAACAATCATTATTACTATTGTAATTATAGCTACATTTTTGTATATAGTATTCAATATGTCATAGCAAAGAATATATGAGAGTTGCAGTGTCTGATTTAAATTATGGAAATGATGCATTGTGTGTTATGTAATTTATCTTTAACCAGCAGTTCATTATGATATTTGATTTTCATGTGGAGACATTGGTTACATGTAGTAATGCATACTACTTTTAATGTAGACTCTAAGGAGCCTCATTCATCCATCTTAGTGTGGGGCAACATTAAATATTCTAGAAATAATTCAAAGAAAAGTAAAAAGTTCATGATTTAAATGCAGATATGGGGGAAGATGAGAAAAAACATAAAAATATAGCAATATAATTATTCAATTATAAATAATAAAATAGCTAAAATAACTTTAATTGGATTTCAGAAAAAAATTGAACAAGTATTTACAAAAACTGGTATAAATGTTCCTGGAATTTTTAAATATTAATAGAATTTGGTCAAGAAAAAATAATATAAAAGGTAGCAATTGAGAGGTTTTATGATTATAGAAAAAAAGTAATTAACTTTTTAAATACCTGCAAACGTACTTGCAATAAAAGAATTACAGTGGAGCTATGGTTTAGACATTTAAAAATACCCTCTCCCTCATGTATAGTAAGTAGTACACATTTTGTTGATAAACTGATAATATGTATTGTTTATTGAACTTCAAGTGTACATTACATTTCAACATGCCCACACATAACGTATAGTATGCATAATATACAGATGAAATTATAATACAAAATTTTAAAATAATATAATTGTTAATAATAAATTGAAACACATTTTACTGTGTTCATTCATTGAAAATTTTTTTTTTTAAACAAAAAATGAATAGCAAAATGTCTGACTTTCATCGCGAATATGCATGCTCTGGGTGATATTCTTTTTTTTTCCAATAATTTTTTTGTAAAATTTTTAGCATTATACTTAGGAAACATGAAGTATACTGCACATGAAATGTGGAAAGGATAATAAATGAAAAATATGTACTTTCAATATAATCTGAATAATTGTATTAACATGATTATGCTTCGAGACAAAGATGGCTGCTAGTATATTGTAACATTAACATTTTTTTAAAAAAAATATGACATTTAAAAATTAGGAAATGACTACAAGAATATAAATTGTATTAAATTTACAGATTTTAATGTTTGTTTTCATTTTTATTCACTAGCATACAATTGAGATTGTGTATATTTATACAGAATAGTTTGTGGTTTCACTATATTAATAAATGAAAAAACTGAGTACTTGTCTTATAAATCACAAAAAGAATGTTGAAAACAATCATTTGTTATTAAGGTTTAGAGACATAACCTGAAAGGATGTAAATGATTTTATATTTGAACCATTTAAAATATGAACCTATTCAATTATAAATTTTCACGTTTATTCAATTCTTACACATGGTGTATTAAACTAAGAGTGGAGTCGATCTTTATATGAATTGAAAGTTTGCAAAAATATTCTCTGAGGTCAATTATTTTAAACCATTAGAACATCACTAATTATTTTTGTAATAACTTAGATTTCTATTGTTAGAAAATCAATATAGTATGTGATTATTAAGTTTTTTATATTTGTTATGTATATGCTTACACTTTAATGATTGTTTATTCTACTATTTATCATATCTTTCTAAACATTTCTGTAAGTAATTTCATATTTTCATTAATGGAGGTTATTGGTTTCATTTTATAAAAAAAAAATTGTTTTGTGAGCTTATTTAATTATAAATAAGAATGAAAAAAAAGGATTATTTAGTATTCCCATTGTTCAAGTAAATTAAAGAGATCATTTTTTTCTTTAAATTTAACTAGATACATTTTTTTTTTCAAGAAAAATTTTATTATTCAAATATATGGGATACATGGAACCTGTCTGTGAGTCGAATAGCTCTGCGTAAACAATTCAACAAAAGAAAAACAGGATATAACAAGTTAATTGAAAAACATGGAGTTCTATGGGCAAGTTAAGCCCAGGATTAACCATATAAAAACCAATGTCTTTATCATTAATCTAGTAATGTATTCCCATCAGGGGGGAAAAGTCTAATTAGGTTATCCTGGGCTTTTCAATGTCAATCAGTTCCTATGTGCTCTTGAACATTATTTGAGAAGTTATATGATTGTCTTTTATAGTCTTAATCTTGATTAATATTATTAGACGATCCGTGCAACTGGTATTAAATAGTGTACACCATGTCAGCCAAAAATCTTACACTTAATTTTCCACAAAAATGCCTGATTTGATACTTTGAATCAATGTTGACATCAGTGTGCTTTTGCTTTTGCAGATTGAGCACATTAAGGTTCTACAGGTTTCCAATTTAACACATCTGACAAAAATGTGTTCAATAGTCTCTTTCCTCTGACAATACACATGTCATCAATAGATGTATATCCTGTTTTTTGTTGAGAAGCTACCTGTGGGAAGAGCATTAAGATTGATCTTTATCAAGAATTTTAAATATTTCAGCTCCAGGCACTACCATCTAAAAAGATAGTTATGTTGAGTTGATAGGCTCTATTATTGATCTGGGATTAACTTCATTTTTGTGATTTCATATAACAATTCAGAGAACCAACAATTCGCACTAGGTGGTGGCATGTCTGTGGGATTCACTTCAATTGGATAAAAGTTTCGAGGGATATTGCTATTCTGGAAAACAGATTGAAGGCGCTGGAGCCAAAACACCTGCAGCGAATGCAGCTCCAGACCATTTAATTTGGTAGGTCTTTGCATTTTCCTGAGGCTGTTCGCTACAGTCTTGCCTCCCCACAGGAGTAGAACAGCTGGAATTGATGCGAATGAATTTCTCAGTGAATTTAACAAATGGTATGAACTGCAATCCTGGAGAACAACATGTTCAAGAGAGCTGTTTTTGCATAAAGGGAAATGTAAACTTTCTATAACAAACCATTAATCTTGTTAGCTGCTGTTATGATAGAATTTTGGACTTCTTATGGCTAGCGGTGAGGGGTTAAACAAAGGCCAAGAAATTTGGGGTTCTGGCTCCCCGAGGATAGCCCTGATTCATCTGAAAATTTAGACATTACCCTCATGAGCCCAGGAAGGTACTTCCAAGATGGAAAGAATACTGCCTGGTCATACATCTAAGCAATGGGATGGAAGATTTGTTCTAGGGTTTTAGGAATGAATTTACATACAATATAAGAGGGCACTCAGAGGAGAGCCCTGAGGGATAGATTTAGTAGGAATGAATGAATCAGACAAATTTACCATTAAATGATATTGATATTCGTCTATTAATAAAGATTAGATATGTTGATCATTTCAAGGTGAATGTTCAGTTTATCAAGCAGCTGTACCAGGCAGGGAATTCTGACAGTCAAATGTCCAGCTGCACCATGATGAGTTTAGATCTTTATACTTCTGGTATGATCTACAATTAATTTGAGAGGTATTCAATACCTCTACAATTATTTGAAGAGGCTAATAGCCTCTGATGTAGAGGCCCTTTTTTTTTTCAAACTGAAAGCTAGATACTTCCAACAGAATCTGATCGTGGAAATTGTCCTTGATTATAGATTCGATGATTTTAATTATTAAAGGTGTCGTGAATTTTTGGCTATAGATTTTCAAGAGGGGAAGGGATCATTTCCCTCTTGAGAGAAACTACCTCTGGATGCTTTAAGATGAATTTTGTGATACCATGGAGACCTGGATGCGTTCTGTCTGGCATCTAAGCAATTTTAGATCAAACAGCCTTGAGAATGCCATGTTGGAAATTGGGGTCTGCTAGTTTGCTCTCATAGTGAGTTAAAAGCTGTGTTAACATGGGGATTTCAGAATAGGTCATCCCCTATTTTAATAGCTGTTGGAGTCTTGGATTTACTCTAGCAACCAAAAGCCCACCTAATATACCCCCTCGAAAAAGTATGAGGTTTTGTAAGATAAAACTGACTTCTTGGTTGCCAGGTATTCATGGAGAATCTGCTGTGTACTGAAAAAAAATGCTGTTTTAAAGTAAAAACCACTTGAGTGAGTTGGAGGTATATTTTTTAAAGCTTTTTGGATTCTGTCCCTTTTATGGAGTGCTGTTGGTTCCTTGTTCTTTCTAATGTAGTGCTGAATTAATGATATATAGAATATTTATGAATGCGAACCAACCCTCTGCCGGATTTAGAGAGGTTAAATTTTCTGAAAAAAATGTATGATTCAGAGATGATTGCCTCGAGCCGCAGATTTTTGCAATAACCTAATCATGGGTTTGGTCTGTGCACAGGGCTGAGGAGGTAAGTCAATGGATAGAGTCTAATGGCATGGTCATTGGAGAAGCAACAAGATAATGCCGGGTTAATGTAAAAATGTCACTCCAGGGAATAAAAAAGGTCTTAAAATGGAATATTACCTTGTATAGAAGGAGCAAGAACATGTGGAATGCATTGGTATTTAGTGCTAGATTTATTGTAAAGTTTTATGAATCGATACATCTTTTTTGAGATATAGAAAGATATTAAAATTTACATAAATTTTATCTTAATTGTAAAAATCATATTGGCATTTCAAAGGCTTATTTTAAGACTATTAATTGGAGAGTTATGTGGAATTAAAATTGCAACTCTGGCTGAGGGGTGGTTGGCTGTGGAATAATAGAGAGACCCAAACTTGTGTAACTTTTCTATTCCTGGGTTTGTGTTGGAATGGAGCTTGGTCTCTGCAAAACATACTGTATTCAGATAGTGATTAATTGCATCTATTCTTTTGACGTAGTTGAGATCCTGTGCATTAACACTTGCAAATTTAAAATCCCATGATTAAATACAACCAATGAGCAAACTCAACTGGCAGAATGGTTGACGAAGCAAGTGCATCTTCATGGCATCATATTTCACCTTTGACCATCTCTTCCTGATGGGGAATCTCAGATGTTTCTAGAACTCCATCTGAAGAAGGGCAATCAGAGTTGGGAGCACCAGATAGTATAGCCGGTTGAGTTAAGCCCACGCTGATTAAATCCTGCAAGCATTCGGACTGGTTATTATACACCATCACATCTTTATTATTATGCTTAAGTTTCCCTTACTCCTGCTAGAGCTCGAATCAATATCTGAGGAGCTCTTGCTAGTCCAGAAAAATTATTGAGGTCCAGAGAAGATAAAAGGCCTGTAGATTTCCCATTTCTTGAGGTCTTTCTCTTAGTCTTGCCACATTGCACAGATAGTTCCTCTGTCAAAGGAGTTGGAATCTACCTGATACCAATGGTTTGGATTCCATAAGGGTCTGATCTGAGCTGAGGAGATAGGTATATCATTAATGTTTTGATCCAATGATTTATGAGATTCCACGGTTCCAGAATCTGTACCAAGGTTGATTTCATCATATCATGCTGGTCAAACAACAAAGTTGGTTGCTTGTGAAGGTATGTTTTGTTTGTCAATGGGAATAGCAGCTTGTTTGCTGTAAGTATAGTCCGGAGGATATCGGTGGAAATTTTTGATTTTTTAGTTTGACACTTATTGGAGAACCTATTAGGACAATCCCTCACAAGGTGGGTTTGCATCTAACACAAGTATTGCAGCAGTATTCATCAAAAAAACAAATTAGGGCGGCTGATTCAGTGCAGTGGATTGTCGGGATTGCAGTGGGTAATATACCTTTCATAAGAGTCAATTTAAATGTAGCTGAGTTTGTAAGCACCAGCTATTAGCACACCTCTTTAAGATGTATTCAAAATTGTCTACAGTACTGTATAGCCTTGGTAGTCTACAAATCTTGCTCATAGTTTATATAAGTTTCTTACATGTCCCTCTAGTATTATAGGCCAGTTAAAATCCACTGTTACCACCTGTTATCACAAAACTTCAATGCTTCCTTTATAATCCTTTTTTACCATATGTTTTTGCACTATAATGATGAAACGGTTATTGGGGTGGTTTAAGAGTTTGTGAATATGTTATAATCCTTTTTAATGATATTTGATTGCACAATTCATCTATAGGAAAAGGAAATAGATTATTAAATTTAACCACCACCAATATGAGTTTTTTCATTGTAGTAACTTCAAATGGAACTAAGTAATTGCTGAGGGACTGATTGGATGAAGTCCCTGATAATATTGTTGATTATATTCTTAATAGTAAAAATCTCATTGTTACTCATGTTCCTGATCCATATCATCAGTGTCAAAATATAATAAATCTGCCTTAAAAACTGATTATATTTGGTTGTAAATTAGGTTTTGGGTTCGGGGATTGTACAATACTGGCATAGGAAATCCTTGCAATTTTTTTCCCCACAAGATCTTGCATCTTGGCATTTATCTCATTTGCAGTTTCTAGATTAGGTGTACCAAAATCAAACACTTTTCTTAATGTTTCTTGGTCCAAATGATACATGTTTCTTTTTTTGAAAAACCTTTCTAATAAATTTGGAAATTCATCAGGTCTGACCACATTTTCAATGTTTTCAGAATCCATGGAAGAGCCCTAACTATGAATGAAAATATTGCTTGTGGAAGGTTTAGTTTTTTTTGTAACTTTTTGTTTGAGAGATTTTGAGTTAAAAATTGATTTTTTAAGATCAACAGATTTTCTTAAGGCTTTCTGATTCATTAATGTTATTAACTATTTTCATTTAAAATGCTATTGCTTGAATTTTTAATGATCTTTCCTACAGGTTTATTTTTGGGGGAATCTTGTTTAAACTTTGTGTATGCATGGATTAGGTGTTGCTTGTCATTAGGATTAAGTTTTTCATTGAAAGAAGTGTTTATATTTGTCTTCTTACCTTCTTTCTTTGTGATTCTCTTGAAATTCCAGAAAATTTCTTTGGCATCCATTTTGCTAGAAGAGGAATCCTTTTGTATCTCTGAATCAGGTTCTCCCACTGAGCCCATATTTTGACAAAAGAGTCAAAAATAATTAAAAAAAATTAAATCTTTTGGTTTTAATATGACAAAAGCACTTTTTTTTTGTAAAAAAAACAGCAAAAATCACATCTAGTCAAATGTGATATACTGTGGCTTCTTAAACAAAGTCGAGAATATCTCGGCAATTATGCTCAGATAAACCTTTTAGCCACTTTATTTTCCATTCTCCACTCAATTTTCCCATATTCTGCTCCATCCCATTTCCAAAACAAAACTGTCAACTCTATAACCTTTATATCTAAATTCCCCTTATCTTTTCCCAAACCCAGCATAAAAACCAATAATTCACTTTCTGTATAATCATTGTTTTCATATTTATTACATTTACCCTTTCTGTTTTCAAGCATTTACATTCAATTAACAAATGCCTAATATTTCCTATTCCTTCCTTACATAATTTACAGACTAAATCACCCATATTTTTCCATTTACATGTATATTCTTTTGTAGCTAAAGATCCCATTCAAGCCTTAAACAATAAACTACTTTCCTTACTATTATCATATTTTAACTCTCACCTAATATTGTTTATTTCTATATATTTAAACTCTCCATACTATTTCTCCATCTCTAACTCCCTATTCTTTATTAATAAATCTTTTATCCTATTCCTTACTACTATAATACTCCAATCATCTTAACATAATCATCCCATCTTTTGTACAAATACACTGATATAAATTCTTTATCCAAATCTTTTACATACCGCATTACCTTTCTCACCCATTTTGTTACCTGCCCTTGCCCTTTACTCATAACCCAATTAAATACTATTTTAGCTATTTTATTATCCATAAACTGCAATCTACCAAACATTTTACTTTTTGCATCTCATATGAAAACTTGACCATCCCATTTCTCCTTGAAATTGCCTCCTTTGCTGTCCATTCTTCTGCATCCAATGTATGTCTTCCTACTTCCCTTTGAACTTTTTCTAAGTAATTTAATATCTCAGTAACATAATGCATCATTACCATATGTTAACCCTGCTACTGCAACCCCTTCCCATATAATTCTAGCTACATCATATTTATTATATGAAAACACTTAATTTCTTTATCTATCCTTTTCTTTGCTTCATTTATCAATTTTTTCTCCCATTCATCCAAATAATGTTTCTGATTACTTAAAATAATTCCCAAATAACTATACCTATTCACCACACTTAACTTTATATCCCCCAATAAAAATTCTTTGTCTTCTCTTTCCCCAGTATTAACCATCATTATATTTGATGAAAAAAACTTCACTAAATTTAATCCCTATCTCTTAACCATCCTTGCACATGTCCTCAGCATGACTCCCATATCTTCTCTTCTTTCTGCACACAAAAATACATCTGCAAAAAAAAGACCTGACAAAATATATACTACCTATTAATGGTAACTCTATCCATCTTCCTAATCTTTCAATTGCTCTTTCCATTTCACTCAAATACAACACAAACAAAATATGTGACATAGGGCATCCTTGCCTTATTCCCATCCCATTTTTAACTTTAACTGGAAAGTCCTGTGCCCTCTAGTGACTTGAACTAGAGACATTTTTTACAATAGAAAAATACAAGACTGATGGATTTTAAGTAAAGGTCATTGGATTGAAATTCAAATCTATCACTTCAGTGTACAAACACCATATATTATCTCAAGTGACAAACCAAATGAAAAAATCCAAGAAAGTTTCATTATACTTAATACGTTTGGAGTCCTCACAAAATGTAAGAAGGCCCTCAACAAAAAAATCGATAAAAAATGATCAGAGCAAAATAGGTTAATATATTTAATTCAATAGTATTAAATATTAGTAATTAAGTATATCTGAATTTGACATATTGAACTTAAAGCATATCTTTAAAACAAACTAATTTATTTGCAGACTTTCAAAAATCACAATTTAGACTGGGCTTATATAAATTTAATGTGCTTCATTAGATATTTATTAATTAGTTTTTCTTTTGTTTTTAAGTTGTTAGTTTTTTAATTAAACAACTTTATATTTTATTTTTTGTTATAAAATCTAACTATATTAAAATTTAATAGATTTGTTCATATATAAGTTTATAAAGTGCACAATCAGAAAACGCTGTTTCTCTAGAGATCCATATAAATTTTTTATATACCCCAGCTGGTCATTGAGTACAATATCTGATTTTCTTTTGTATAATTGGAGTGTTATTTTGCTGCTCCTCAGCTGATAGCTCTACTTCTAGACTACCTGTATATTTAGTTGTAATCTCCATTTGTATAATGCTGTAATCTGCAGTTAAATTTATCTGATACAATCTTTAGATGACACAATCTGGTATTTTTTTGTTCTCAGTGGTGATTTTACCTATCACTTTGAGAAACTATTTTCAGATTTAAACTATTTAGTTTCTGCTCAATTGATTCAAATGGAATGATGGGCTGTGTGTGTGTTTGACTCCCATTCAATCAGAGCTTCAAATTTTAGCTGAGAACAATTACATGCCATTATCTAACGTCAGATTTTTCAGTGCTCCATGGGTTGCAAAGATTTTTAAAATCAAGATAGTCTCAGTTGAATAATTTTTCTCGTCTATTCTCAAACTCATTAATTCAGTATTAGTAACCTCCCCCCCTTAAAAATATTTGGACAGGTATTATGTAGTTAACATGGTTTTTCAATTTTTGGCATTGGGTATTTCTTGGGAAGTACAATTGCCATGATATGATTTGCATTTTTAGTTTCAATTTTCATAATAATTCCAGACAAGTATATGAAAATGCATACTAGAGGTTTTAGTTCACATTATGATAATGACTGGTGTAGTATTTTTAAAATCTTGTGCGTGAAATAGAATCAGTACTTTATTGCCAACTATAATAAATCTATTGATAGTTATTGTATATTCCAAAAAGATTTGTGAATGTTTTAAGGCCATTTATTGTACCATTTAATGCTATTCATATCTGGTAAGCAATATATTTATTTGAGGCCAGAACATTTTGTTTTATTGTTGACCAATTTCAACTCTTAGTTGTCCACAATGTATTTTTTTTTTCACTGTCATGTCTGTTACATGAGATAATGGATCAGTATGTGTATCCCACAAGCCCTTCTAAGGCTAAAGACTTCTGTGCTGCTTTTTTGTATGATTTTTTTAAATAGTAGTCAGTGATTGATTATAATTTTAAATGCTTGTCATAGAAATGTTTTTTTTTTTTTTTACAGCAGCTATTATAATTGTTGCTAATGCTTCTGTCCACTTGGTTTTAATTTTTGACATTAGTCTGAAAATGAAAGCTTTTGGACATTCACCGTTTGAAATGGATGATTTAGTATTTCTCCAATCCCATATTTTGTTATGATATGTTCAAACTATTATCAAAATGAATTAATAAGTTGTTTGATGTTGGCAATGCATTTATCTTTTGAAAAGTGCTCTTTTGTAGTTTTTTTCTGTAATAAATTTTATAGGGTTTGGACACATTGATTTATTCCTGTAAGACATTTTTGGACAAAATGTATTTGACCCAGAAAAGTCGGCATTTCCATCACATTTTTCGATCTAGATGCATTCTTAATCACTTTAATCTTTTCTGAGAAAGATCTAATGCATCCAGAAACTTAATTTTCTTTTCATTTCAAATACATTTTTTGGATGAGTTCCAAAATTTGAGTCATTTATATACTGCATATTATTTAATCACTTGTGTAATGAATTTTCTAATTTACATATACACTAGTAGGCCCTCTTACCTGAATATGGCTATTCTAATTTCAAGGAAAGGAAAAAAAAAATCTAAAAATTTGCAGTGACTATAAACCAATTTGTGAAACATAAATATGTCTACATACAGAACATGATCCATTTTCTGGATGCTTGATATTTTGTGATGTAGTTTAATTTGTTCAGCAGAAAACTTTACTTGCTCTCAAATGTATTATTTTCCTATTGTATCTCCCTAATGGAAACAATATTGCATTTTTTAAAAATGTCAGATAATTCTTATAATGTAGGCAGTATTTACCTCTCCCATGAAAATTTTGCTCAAATTTCTCATAAGACAACATCCTTTTAAGTTGATGATTTTGTTTTTAAAATGTTATGGAGCATCCTTAAATGAAACTTCAAATGTTAGTATCTAGTTTCACTTCCATAACTATACACAGTTAACTTAGTTACTGTAGTTATTTTGCTATGATGAAATTGCTATTTTTTTGTTAAAAGCTGCGGCACATTGAAGTCTATATTGCACCTCAACATCTAAGTCCATCTTTTTACTTATAAAACTACTGAGGAATTGAAATTCATTTACATTCTCGATTTTGATAGCTATCCAAGCAAATTTGCTGAACTTTTGTCACTAACTGATTTAAGAACTGCAGTTTTTTGATCATTAACAAATCAAAGTTTTATACGTTGCATTCAAAATATGAAGTACTTTGTGTAAATTATTTTTTGGTTAGGCAAAAATAGCACAATTATTACGATGCTATTTTTGTTTTTAATTGATTCAAATCAAAATTCCACCAACAAACCTGTATCATATCTTGATGCCTGTTTGATTAGGTTGCCTATAAACAATTCCAAAACCCACTCATAAAAATTGGAAACTGTTGTAGTAAGTGCATATCATTGTTTAACACTACTTTTTATTTCAAATGCACCAGATTTTCCATCTGTAGTATTAACACTTCTCTCACTCCATCATGTTGAAGCTGTATAATATGAATAAATTCAATGAAGTAATATGTATAAAAAGCTCTTGTTCTCAACATTTTTCTTGCATCCTGGTCAAAAAAAAAAATCTAATTAAAATCACATCGCGATGAAATCTTTGAAAATCCTTTGGCTATATTGGATAATACTAATATTTCACAATAATTATTGTAATCTTGTGTATTCCCTTTTGGAAAAATTAAAGGATCCTTAAATTAGTTATTATTTAATATGTCAAAGTATGAGGTTATCTCATTCATTCCATTTAACAGTTCATATTTAGGTATGTCATTTTAAAAAGTAAGTGATTGTATTTGAAAAACCTCATTATCGATCCTATATTTCGAAAAACTATAATAATTTTTACAATGGTTTAGTTAATTATGTAAATATGTGGATGAATTGTAATTATAGTAATTAAAGATTAAAATCCTAATGTATTAAAATAAATAATTATGCAAGAGTAACCCAAAATGAATGACAAAGAATTAAAAAAAATTCTAGATCATAGATACAGTTAAAAGTTAAGATAATTTTGTTTGTCCAATATAGCAAAAAAATCATTAAGTAAAAATAGCTTTATCTTCAGGATTGAAGAATAGGATTACCAATAAAAAATAAACACAAAGGAAAAATAAAATAGAGTGGTTACTTGGAAACGAGCTCATAATGAGAGCACACTAAAGATTCCTGAAAATCTGGTCCATATGGCGATTTGCAATCTTGGGAGAAAATGAATGTTTTAAGGTTGATACTATGTATATTAATTTCAGTTATACCAATCTGCTAAATGTAGCTTATTCTATTAATCTTTTTTTATGCAATGCAAATCAAAACTAGTCATTTTGACTATTATTTTGGTCAAGTCACTTTAATGTATGCTAGTGCTACGAGTCAAGATATGGCAAAAGTATTGGTGCAGTCTCAAAAATGAATGTGAGGGGGAAATGTAAATCTTTTTGATGTAGATCAAGCATTGTTGAGTTCAATGCCAGTAACTGAGTTTCAAAGCACATGATATTGTTTGATAAGTACAAAACATGTAGTCCTGGTATTGCTTGGATAAAGGACATTGAATTGACTCATAAGTTGTTCAAAAAGTTTGGGAAATGTGTGTAGGAAGAAAGTAGTTGAAGACTGCATGTCAGAAATTAATGACAATAGAAATGAAAAATAATTTGGCACTCCATAGCACGATTTAAATCATTGAGTAAGCTTTAATTAGAATAATTTTTATGGTGAATGTTAGAATTTAAACCATGATAGCTGCTGGCTCTAGAAACTGATATACATAGAAGCAATATGAAGGGTCGATTGTGTAAAGAAATGAGATTTTCAGGACTCCAGAGGAAAAAAATTTCAAAGTAATGCAGAAACTCAAATAATTTGAAGGAGAGCAATCACCCTATTAATTGGAGCAATGAAGTGAAACTTTTGGGATTTCCAGGTCCACAAATTTGGTTTACAATCTCAATTGTAAATGCTCTAGAAAGAAGCAATGTAACAATTTTCATATCTTTTGTATTGGCACTTAGAGGTGATTAACATAAATCTTCTGGTTTCCAACTGCTGTTGCAATATTATAAGTTAATAGCTGTTTTCAAATATTTACTTAAGGAATTAATTTCAATTTTCATTTGGTATCATGCCATCTTCTAGTTTTAATTCTACTCAATGAATTCTCAAATTATTGCTGGAAATATACTATGTCTAGACTCTCCAAATAAAACTAAATTGTGATTTCTTAAAGAATCTGAATGAAAATGAATAAAAGGTCAGAATGAAATAGTTAATATGAAACCAAAATTGATACAAATATCTAATTTATAGTACACTTTTACATAGAATCTTAGAATAAAGTTCTTAAAAGTTTTTATTTGAGGGTCGATCTTAAGACCGCTGTTTAAAATCTGATTGGCTGTCTGAGAAACAACTGTAGGCACATGTGAAAGACTAGCAACCTTTCAATTATTACTAAAAATCATAATTTAGATCAAAAAAGTCTTAGTGAATCGTCAGGTAAGATCTTACTGGATATTGAGGCCAGTCCAGTTTCACTTCTACATGTTTATTCTTGCTTGCATTAACTGCTCTGAGTTTGTGGTTTAATCTCTTTTTTAACTAGTCTTCATATTCTCTTGATTTTTTTCAATTTTTCTCTTATGTCCAAACTGTTATTTTAATCAATTGTATATTTTTAAATTATACCTTGTTTTCCTTATAAAATCTTCCAACTCTAATTATTTTATTTACTTATTTATTTAAAAAATAGATACTAGTCCAATCACATTCACAAGAGAATTGGTGTTTGCTCTTTAATTAAAAGATACCAAATTTCAATAGCTATTAAACACTAAAATTGCTAATTTAGATCTTCAGAACTTATATTACTGAAACATGGAATTCTCTCGAGTGTGTTATGAATGCAAATCTATTGGGTTCACTAAAAAGAAGAATCATGATTGATTTGTTTGACAATGAGCATATTAGTGATTTAATTAAAAAGAAATGTATGGCATTTTTTGCTTGACAAAATAAGATCTAAAGGCAAAAATATGACTGGCATGAAAACCTAATTGGTGTATTAAATATTTGCTGATTGTAGTCATTCTAGATCTTTTTTGATGCATTGAAAGCAAAAAATATGGACCAGAGATTATGTATCACAATCTTATTAAGTCCAACAATAGCACTCTTATATGATGATAATATTTTAATGATATAGCCATTTTTATCTAATTTAGATTTGGGCAAAGATATCCCAGCTTAATGAAATCAAATCAATCTGATATTGTAATTTTTTATTGTTCCAATTTTTAAAAACAAAGGGAATAGAAAAAATTACTATAATTATCATGGAATATTATCCATTATAGCAAAAGTTTTTTAAATAATTTTGTTGAATAGATTGCTTCCGGTTATAGATTAATGGGTTACCAGACACTCTATGTAGTTTTAAGAAATCAAATAGCACTATATATATATTGTAACATATTTAAAGGAGTTCAAATAGATAGATCACAAATCCAGTGTAACAAAATTAAAGATGGCTCAAATATTATAGATGGTTACAATATAACTATTACCATATCTGAGTTAAAAGGTAATCCATAAGATCATAATATTTAAAATAATGTTGGATTTCGCAATATCCAAATATCAATAATTATAAGCAAATTATTAATAACAAGTATTATAACTCAGGTATATGAAATCACATGAGGTGAGTACACTAGTAATTCAATAAAATATAACTTAGGTATACAGACAGTAGGTTTTATCCACTTTCATTTCTTGGTTTGATGTTAAGTGCATGTTTAAACAAATACTAAGTGAATATGGTCTAGCAGGGCACCACTAGATTATTTGAATCTAGACATAGTTATATCTGATAACCTTTTCACATGTACCGGGTTTGAATCCCTTCTTGGTACTTTATTTCTAATAAAATGGGAGATTTTGCTTTTTGAGCCATATCACTATACGCACTGATATTTAGGTAAAAGTAAAACATCTATAAACCAAAGTGGAGTATATTAGACATAAATCATTTCTCAGATCTTAGCATAACAAATGTGTTTCAATATTTTTATAAGTTTACTAGCTCAGATTATATATAACTAATTTAGGATGGCAATTCACTCATCCTTGCATGAAATAGATGACGGGATGTGGTTATAATGATACTAAGAAATCACTAAATATTATAAAATCAATATTTATTTATGGCCTTTAAACAGTTAAACAGCCCATTAATTAAAACGTTGATGACGATGATGATGATAATAACGATAATGACAAGGGTTTCAACTACAGCTCTAGGACTAAGCCTAAACATAAAACTAATTTTTATAAATAAATTAATAATTATTGTTAATCTTAGCATTTTTAATCATATCTTAAACAACTAATATTTAACCACTGATGATGAATAATCACACTTAACAAAGACTACACTTAATGAAATATATATGCCTCGTTTAATAAAACAAATTAATATTTATTACTGCATTTCTAACATATACATAAAAATTTCTAGATAAACATGAAAATTGACATGAATAATAATAATGATAATAATTGATTATATAACAATTCTCAGATTAATTTCAAGTTCTTCCCCCTTTCCCTTCAAATGTATTTTGTATTAAGTGTCACATTGACCATGATTTTCACTCCATGAGAAAAGTATTTCAAGAAAAAAATATCTGCTCATTAGCACACATACTTTATAAATCTAACATGTAAGTAGAATGTAAAAGAAAATGTTAATAGAATTGAAAGAGCAAGTTTTAGAAACAAGTTTTAAATTATTTTCTCCCCCGCTCTTCTACCTCTGAAATGCTATACTTAACTTGAAACAAAATAATCTAATATTATAATACTACTCATTATTTCACATTCACTCACAATTATACACATATAAAAATATTATGTATGTGCGTGTTTTATCCCATAATAAAATATTATTTAAAACCAAAATAATAATAATATATTAGTTAAAACTAAAATCATAATACCATAAAAAATTGTTTTACACATATTTCATAACTAAAATTAATAAATAATTTTGATACATTCAAGATCATTTATGAAGCTCAAAGTTATTATTAGTAAGACATTCTTGTTTTAATCGATCTGAATAGTCTTTAAAAGTTCTTTAAATAAAATATACCACTTTATTGCTAAAATGTTTATTAAGACTCTGATATCATAAAGAAAATAGATATAAAAAGTCATATTACCGATCTTTTGTTTGTGGCGAATTTCCAAGGGTTCAAACTTGTCTTGAAAATGTCTATATTTCTGCAGCTACCATTTCCGTTTTACATGGGAACAATCTCTTTCTTGAGGTGTATAACTATTTGATGATGATGACTCTATTGAGGTTATTTGCTTTAGTGGACAATTTGGAAATCATTATATTAATTTTTCTTCTCTTCCTGTCAAGCATGTGGATGAAATACAGCAGTTGTTTTCACATTTATAAATTTTCTTGAGTTTAAAATCAGTTGTTGTAACAATTAATTGGACTTGATGATTAATATTTATCAGTAGATTAATTCATCTTTGAATGCAGGTGAATGCTTTCTTCCTTCTATTAAAAACATCTTATTTCTCTGGTCAGTTGAAAGGTGTAGAATATTATACATCTTTTCTTTCCTATGTGATGTTCAGCTTCCCCCAGATGGTCCGGAAAGATGGGACATACATATAATTTTTTTAGCCAGCCATTTCTTATATTTTCAACATTCAATTTAATAGTTTAAAAATCTGAATCATAATCACAATAATAATAATAATAATTCCAGACACTTTTTATATCCAATTTTTAGCTAACTTAACCAATCAGAGATAGCATCACTTGCTATTTTTGGACAAATTTGTTTTAATTAGATCTCTAATTTATTTTCAACTAAATTATTTTTCAACTGAAAAGTTTAATCCTTTTTCCAGACACTTGTGTTTAAAAAATAGACTTAATCCTTATTTCCTTTCTTTTTTTTTTTTTTACATCTAGGTAACATTTCAAATTTTTGAGTTTCCTTCTTTAGATCTTAAGATAAGACAATTTCAAAATTAGAGCTCTCACCCATTATAAGCTCCCAAAGTGAAAAACAATCATTTACAAAAAAAAAATTGCTACAAAGATAGATATCTGATTAAACAGATTTCCTCTTTTAACATAAAATTGTACAAAAAAAATAATTTGACAGATTTAATCCTTCCTTTTCTTTCAATATTTAGTAAATGTAAATTTCTGTATGTAATGTACACACATCCTTCATTCTTTCAAATCATTTGTAAACTAACATTAAATAATATAATTGCTAGCTTAGTAATTATAACCCTATTATTTAAAATTAAATCTGTAACTTTTAAATTACAATTATAGAAAAGAAAATAGAAGTATAGAATAAGATATTAGAATTGATCAAGCATAGGTTAGTTTTAAAGAAAGTTAAAATGTTGAATATTTGAAATATAAAAACAATTAAATAGTTTACACATACATTGCCTATACGTATGCATTATAACTTTGCTTTTTAACAGAAAAACTAAATATTAAATAGTTTAAATGTGTGTATTACCTTTCTATCAACACACAAACAAATAAAGCATATAATTGTTGACCCACTCTCTCTCTGTTTAAAGCTTTTAGAACTGGACCTTGTAGGGTTTAAACTTGGATGCCCTACAACTTCCTTTATGGTTATATAAAAATGTGATGATGATTTTTGGTTTTACATTTTCTACATGCACATTACTATAAATTTAGCTAGTGACTAAATTGTAATGGCACAATATATATTTGCAAGGCATTTGATTCAATTAATAGGACAGGTCTATAGCATTGTTTGAAATTAATTGGTTGTCCACAAAAATTTATTTGTATTATATAGTTTCTACATGATGGAAGGAGAACTATCATTATTACATTTGAAATGAAAACTAGTTTTAAACAAGGATGTGTACTTGTTCCAACTTTGTTTTCAATTTTTATGACAATGGTTAATGGAATCAGACGGGTCAAGACATGATAGTTTTATAAATAGGTGGATTTAGATGTTGAGATTCAACACAGACTTCAATGTTATTTTAGTTACAACCAATAAATTCACCACATTGGTTGATATATATATATATGAAGGCAGGATTAATGTGTGTGCTAATGATCTCTTCATTTTAATAGGGATTTGCAATAATTACAGATAAAATTAAATTATGACTTAATCCAGGAGACAGTAATATTTTCAGTCATGAAACCAGTTGGAAGTCAAAAGAAGAGGCAGCTAAAAATTCCCTGGATGTTGACTCGGCATGAAAAGATTACTATTATTTAGGTATCAACAATATCTGATGATTTTCTAGTAAAGAAATTTTACAAGAATATGAAGAAGATTATCCAATAGTAAATAGAACATTGTTCAACTTCTTGAAGTTATGAGAAAAGGGATGAAACAATTGATTTAAAAAGTGGGCATGTACTTTACTACAAAAGCACAAATATTGAAAATACAAGTTGAATGGGATTCATTATAATAAAAAGTGGAAGAACTGCATTGGCAGATTAGTTATAATTATATGTTACTGAAAAATACCAAATATAAATAATTCAGGTTTATGCCCCAGCAAGTTTTTATTATGATGAACAGAATTTTCTTATGAATGTACAAAATGATTTGATCACTAAGAACAATATTTTAAAATTGTCTTGAGAAACTTTAATACTAGAAATAGAAAATGATTAAAAAGTGGAAGTGCCGCTGATAAGTTTGGGCCATGAAGATAAGAATAAATGAATACAGACTTCTGGAGTTTGCACAAAAATGAAAAGATGCATATTATGAATTCTGTTTTTGAGGGAAATGTGTATGGAACTATACAAATGGGGGTATAATAGATTTTGATTATATTTGGCTAAAAGAAAATATATATTTTAAGATTGTAATGTTATTAATAAAATCAACACAGAAAATAATCATTGTTAACTGATATGTAAGATATATGTTTAAGCAAAACTAGAAAGATAAAAACTAAGAAAATCAGTATTAAGAGTTGATATTTCTAATCTCTAGAAATAATTCAATGAATTTAAATTAGAACTTGAAATCCATTTTAAACATTAAAATACTAAATTTAAAGATGGTTCAGATTTGACTGAATCAATAAAAAGAACCAGTACTCGATATTAAGAACTGTAAGAAAGATAACAGCATTATATCAATAATTTTTTTACTGAGATGACAATATATGAAAAAAAAGAATATATATATTGAATATCTAGTGTTTTGTAAAATGATATGAAAAAGAGTTAATGATATAAGAAAATGTAATTGCAAATTGGCAAGGAAATCTATAGAAAAAAATAAGTCTCAAAATTGTAAACCAAGAGTTTGGTACTGAAAGGAAAGTTATTTTTGCAATAAGAAGGAAAGATGGAATTATTACTATAAAAAGATTATATTATCATGAATTATGTTAAAGAGATTTATAAAGAATTATGAACATGTAAACAAAGTATCTCTTGCTGATATATTACATCTTCTGAATTGCTCAACATTTTAAATGAAAAAGTGAAATATGCAATTAAATCCATGGAAAAATGAAAATCTTCAGGTGATGATGAAATTTATAATAGAGATCTTCATAAAGCAGATGAAAAATTGTTGGTAAACTTATATACCAAATCTCTGATAAATATGTACCAGATGTTTGATAGAATGCAATAATAATAATATTTAGGAAAAGTAATAAAGATATTAGATATCACAAACTTACCAGTCTTCCATCATGTCTATACAAAATCTTTACCATTGTAGTGTAATGGACCAGTGGTTCTCACAAAAAGGAAGAAAGATATCTAACTATAGTCAGACCTAGGATCTTCAGGTAGGATACTTGCAAGGATGCAATGAAATACTTAACCCATGATCACATTCACTCCAATAGGCTAGCTCTATATTCACATTAAATCTAGATATGATTTGGGATAGTTCATTCTCATATCCCTTTTCTGACTTCATTATGCCACAGTATTTGAACTCCTGGAGAATTCATACTCGACTCTTCAGGAATGGGCCTGTTCAGGTCAATGACTACTGTGCCTTTATATAAGCAAAGATCAATTACAGCACTTTCCCAGAATATATCCAATATCAGTATACATATAAAGAAAGGTGTGTGTGTGTTGGAGTTTAGCATATATATTTAGAGGTATGAATGCACAACAATGGGAACAAGACAGAGCCCCAAATATTAATAGCATTTATTAAATAGTGAAGCTACTTTAATAATATTTACATATATAATAATATGAGTCAAGGATATTTTCTGTTACCTTAAGAGTTAAATGTGATTAATATCCTGATCCCCAAATCCTGTGATAGAAATCCATAACCTGGCAATTTTTATTTACAAAAGTTAAAAAAAAAAGATCATGAATCTGACTTACTAATTCTTTTGTACAGTCGTATTATAGAGTAATGCTTGCTGTCTGATCCACGATGAGTATCATCATCCTACTTGGAAAAAATAACTTCTACATGTATATGTGATTCCCTAATATTGATAGGAGAGACCATGCACTCAGGGAAGTTAGTCATGTACAGCAAAAAATGAATATATGAGTGTTAGTAAAACTAACAAATAAGGAAAACTCTGTTCTGTCACTATTATATGCTTCTAATGTAGAATAACATCAAGATCTTACCTTATTCCACACAGTCGGATAATGTGGGGCTACTAGAGAAGTGTGTAGACCTAAATTTTATTTAATGCAATAAAATGTTTATGAAATCTAACTTTCCCTCCCTCTATGCTTAAAATAAACTCGTTTTCTGAAATACAAGCTTTCAAATGTGGAAATGGAAAGAAAAATAATATGAAAAGCAAAAATAGGATGATAAATAACAAAAAAAAAATACAAATCAATTGGATAAAATAAAAGTCAATTTTTGAGTGGCAAGCTTGTCCATCATGTTCAAAGCATATTTCTCTTGGTGGTAGATCTCAGGTAGTCTACTGTCCATAAGTTTAATTGACATGCACTCCAGGGTCATAGATCATCAATGCTGTCCAGTTCATTTCTTTTGAAGAAAGACTAGGAGACCACTGAAGATCATTGTTATAAACCAGTATTTAATAAAGGCATCTCACACATAATGCTTCTATGGGCTTGAAGAGCTGCATTTTGCCTCCTATGGCAGTTATTTTAGCCGGACCACATTGCAGCACCCTCATTAGTATGTGCAGTTTTTCTAGGATTGTTTTTATGCATAGAGAAATGGTGCAAAAACTGTCCTCGTTGATTGTTACCAGTTATTTACTTATTCTCTTGCAATGATTTGACGTAAATTTGAAGTTTTCTTTTTAATAATTAGTTCAATTCTTTCGGTTTACTTCTATATCTCTGAGGTATTTTCAGGTTTTGGTTTATATTGACAGGTTAAGTAAATTACTGTTTATTCTTATGTGATTGAAATTTGTTCTGAAAATCAAACACATATGTCCATCTTGATCTGTTAAGAAAAAATATGGTTGTCAAGATGTTGACTTCCTTGTGCTTGCTGTATTTGTCTATTATTGCATAATTGTACATCAATGTAATGTTATTAAAATAAATATTGGGATTATCTTTTTGTTTAAGTCTGGTTGCTTAGCAATATGCTTGAAATTACATCATTATCTTGTGTCTTTATTGATGTTCACATCATAATGTTGGTTAGTTGATGACTTACAATACTTTTAGTCATATTGTTTATATATACGTTGGTGTAAACCTTATCTTTATAACAAAAAAGTAACTTGCTGATCACAGTGTTTAATGTATACATGTTTGAAAAAGAGGGATTGTTTAACAATTTCTTGGTTAGGCTTAGTATGGTGTAGTTTAGGGTCAAAATTTTAATTTGTATTCAAAATTTTAACACTTATAAGTGTGTTGGTATGATTTTAATGTAAGGTTTTTTTTAATTAAATGAAAGGTTGCTAAATCTATCTCTTGATTACTTCATACCTTTATAGCTGATTTTGAGTAGTGATATCATCTTTATTATGGCTAACCCATATCATTTGTGGGATGATCTAGACTTTATAGCTTTGATGGCATTATGGTCAAAACTTAATCAGTAATATGGCTCTGTTGCAGATGGCATATGAGTTTATTTGCTAGCTTTCTTCCTGCCCTCTCTCAAGAGTTACTGGATTCATGAAGGTCTGGTCAAATATTAAGAGTATCCAATTGGTATGAATTGACTCATATGTCTTGGATAGTCTCAAAATATCCCAGTGGCTGTGTTTGAGCATTAGCTGGTGAATATCGTCATCAAGCTTACTATCCCTAGTCTTGTAATTTTTCCTCTTTCTTTTGATCAGCTGTTGTTTTTACTTTTCTCTGGTGTTATTTACAACATTTTTATACCTTGTTCAATGTTTATTTTCATACTTTACCTGCATGATTAATTTGATGGGTCATCATAGGTTATTCAGAACAGCCAAAGAAAGGTTTTAAGATGTGACCATTATACATGCCTCAAATCTCTCCTTTCTGGTAAATTCAAAATGCATTGGGACCTGTTTGCTTAATGATGATATATGGTCCTTCATATGTATTGTAGAACTTATGGTGGTATTTATTTTCCTGTGGTTTACTTCAGTGTGGAGTTTTACTCTATCTCCAATCTGAAATTTGTTTGAGGACTTGTATTTGTCTTGCCATTTTGGTGAGTTGCTCACAAGCCTTTTGTCTGTCTTTATGCATCTATTTTGGTTTGAGTAGCCATAGGTTGGTATTTGGCAAATAGTCCAGGTGTGGTTTGATTAAAGTGTAATTGGATGGGCATTAATTGTACTCAATTGATGTCATTGACTACATGTTTCATCTGCTTTACCCACCTTTTATGCTCTCCCTCTAAATGGGTTCTAAACAAATGTCTGAGCTCCCACATGATGTGTTCACATGAGTTTGACTGGATTCCTAAGCACATGTTTTATTTGAGCTCAATTTCTCCAATTTTTTCCATTCCTTTCAGTTAAAATGGTCTTAGGCTTTCCTGTCTCCACAAATTGGAGGTTGTCAAATACCTTGATTGTATGTTTAGTATTAGCTTGGGGTATTGAGTAAGCAATAACATTTTAAAAAGAGATCATAGGTGACTTACAAGTATTTTTGTTTGTTAAATGGGAGCAATGGCCCATTGGCTCTTAAGCAAACTAGACAGTCTTGGAGTGATCTCAAGATATCCTTGTACATTTTTTTGACCAGTAAAACCTGTTTTGTGGGAGCTGTAATGCTCATATAGACAATATAATACTTTATGAGTAGGTCTTATAAGGACTTAGGTATTACTATCCTCCACTCATCAGCATCATGGTTAACTTCTTCTAGTAAGACTTGCTTTTTTAACATACAACAAGAATTTTTTGCACCTGCAGAACTTTCCTTTTAAAGCTTTGATTATTGTATTTAGATCTGGGTCTTTTGACTATGCCTCATGCAGGGTCTTCTAAATCATACTCTATAGTATTGGTAATGTAGGCTATATCTACCGATAGATGATGCTGTTCTGACCTACATGGGTTTTGACTCAGCACATCAGCTACAATGTTCTTGGATCCTTTGCAATACTGGACTATATAGTTGAATTCCTGCAACAACAGACTCCACCTGATCAAATGAATATTGGCTAAGTAGTTGTGGTTCAGGAATTCAAGGCTTTTGTGGTCTGTGATCACTATCACTGATCTGAAAAGCATTTGTCAGAATTCTGGAAGAACCACATGATTGCTATAGTTTTCTTCTCTGTAACCATGTAATAACTTCTGGACCTTCTAAGAGCTGTATGATGAAATAGAGGACACCAGGTGGGATAGAGTTATCCCTAATCTGTATCCACTACTGTGTCTGAACAATGAACGGTTTATTAAAATCAGGGAAGGCTTATTGTTTTCTCTAAGAACACTTAATATTTGCAAATGCCTCATCTCACTCCTCAGTCCATTTCCATCATTCATCCTTTCTAATAAGTTTTAGCAATGGTTCCATGTGGTCATGAGAACTTTTAGTAGAAATGATTATAGAAGTTGCACAGCCCTCATTTCTTTCTTATTAGTGGGTTTTGGAAAGTTCTGAGTGCCATTGATCTTACCTGGATGAGGTATTATTCCATTGCAATGAATGATATGACCTAAGAAGATTCTCTTGTCATGAATTAACATGCTCTTCTTGAAGGTGACCTTTATCCCCTTTTTGTAGCACTCTAAAGAATTGGGTGTTGAAGATATTCTTCATTCTTGTCAGACAATTATTACATCATTCATATAAATGGTAGTGATTTGTTTGACCTCATGATATAGCACCTTATTAGACCAATTCTACTATTGATCAATCCAAAAGGCATTCTATTAAATTGATAGGTAAAAGCCTCATATCACAAGACAGTGTATTGATGATCTTCTAGATGGAGTTCAATCTGCCAATAGCTGGAGATCAAGTTGAAAGTGGAGTTCAATCTGCCAATAGCTGGAGGTAAAGTCAAAAGTGGAGAAAAATTTTCACCTCACAAACAATTCATGTAGGAATAGTGGGGTGTTGTAATTTTGTTTAGTTGCTGAGCATCTAAAAATCTCATTGACCCATCTTTTTTTACGGTTGCAACTAGGTTGCAGTAAGGTGAAGAACACTTGGAAATAACTCCCCAATCCAGCATTTTATTAATACTGGTGCAGAATAAGGATTTGGATTGAAATGGTCATGGACTAGTTTTATTATTTGTTGGAAACCCTCTATTTTGCCTGGTATCTGAGAAAATCAGGCTGAATTCAGCAATAACTGGTCACAATTGGACCATATCATCGCACCCAATATTGGATTCTGCAATCTTATTTTCTATTAGTGCTTCTGGGATGTACTTATTATAGTCATTTTCAGGTAGGTCATATCTCAGAAGTAATGTCATCTCCAAGACCTCATTATTTATCCTGACTGTCCTATCAGAGAAATAAAGAGTACAATGGTTTATGTGTAGGAAGTCTGCCTCTAAAATGACACCTCATGTATTAGGCTATTCAGGGTGAGTAAAACATGATAGGGGAACATTTGGCCAATTTTCATTTGAATCCATATTTGTTTTTGCACTAATTTAGTTTTAATATTGTTAGCCATGGTAAACTATCGATTTTAGTGGCAGGGGTTCGTAGAATTTCATACTAGAACTTATCTGACACCACTGATATCTGGCTCCAGGAATCTAACAAAGCCTTAACTAGCAAACCCTCAAATGAAATCTCTATCATTGGGCAGCCATGCAAAGTAAAATTGGGTGCTTTATCTTCCCACGAACACATCAGATTAGTGATTTCTCAGTTCATGGTTTGTTTTGTGTTCCTCATCTTTTTGGCTTCTTTAAGTGAGAAACATGGCCTCAAGTACCATTTCAGTTTGGTTTCTGCAGGGTTTTTGGCATGTAGTTACTGCACCCTGGTATAGTTTTTTTCCCTGGGCTATTGGGGGAACTGATTTTGGGTTTAAGATATTTTGTTTTTTACTTTATTGTTTATCCATATATATGGGGAGGTTTGTTGTATGGAATTCCCTTTCCAGTGATATGGCACCATTTATAGAGTATGGCATTGACAATCACATCTTTATATTTTTCTGGTATCCTGTTGGTTACATTGGTTATATTTGAATTGATGCTGTTTAGCAACTCCAACATTTGCTCAATATTTTTGGTGTTTGTGTGAAGGAGGGACCATTTGATTCTAAGGGATAGATTTCTTTTGCCTAGCCTTATCTCACTTTCGCTAAAGTGGTACATGCTTAAAGTCCTTAATTTGGTAATCTGGCAACAAAAGAATTTTGTCAAGGTTTCCCCTGGTGTTTGTTGGTACTTCTGGAACAATTGGAATAGATAAGACTTCTTGCCTACCGCAGTTCCAAAAATTCTTTACCAGTAATGTCTGTTAGTTTTCAAAAGTGGACAGGATCTTGAATAATGACTCCCACCATATCAGCACATTCCTTTGGAGGTGTCTATAGGTGATCAATTTCTTATCCTTAGTCATAAAGTGGTTGATGGAAAAATACAGGTTGAGGCTTCTTAAATGTTCTATTAGGGCCTCATTGAAGGATCCCTTGAAGACTTTAGCCTTACAAATTGGTTGATGGCACTGATTTGTGTTGCATGGTTGCACATACTGGACACCTCCCTGGAGTGTATGTATAGAGTGGTTACCTGTGTGTACTGGTCAATGTGATGTGCTAGGTATGATTCCTTCTAGATTGAAATTGAAAGGAGAGATCTTTCCCTGATGGTTCTTGGTGTGGGAGATCAGCTGCTTGATACTGGCCACTTATTCTATTGGGGACTTTGAGGGCAATTTCCAAACCATCTATCACTTCATCTCACTATTCTCTGCCAGTCAGAGCCATTCACTCATTCCTAATTGGTCATACCCCAAACCCTTGTTCTCAGAAGTTGGGATTTGAGAGCCTTGAACTTCTAATTGACCACTCCATTCAGTAGGTCAACCTGGTCACACATTTCATTTATACTTTCATCCATTTTTTCCAGATTTGCCTTGTCTGAGAAGTTCTTCTTGCACCAGACACTTTATGTTGTGGCCCATTGATTCAATGGCCTTGTTGTGTGGCTCTGTTTTGACATTGTGCAGTAATTGGAGTTGTTCTATTTTCATTCATATATGGTCTTTGAATTCTTTCTTAATTTGTTCTCAGTAGTCTCTTGGCCTATGCATACTTCCCTCTTGAAATCTTTGTGGTGTGGTCTCGAGTCATCTCACAAAACTTAAGGTTTATCTGACTTGAGATGGTATATTTAATGTCTTCAAATATTTGTTGGCATCATTTCTCCTAATTTTTGTCTCAATTTCCTGTTCTCTTTCTAACATTATTGACACTCAGAGATAGCTATTCCATATCAGCAGACAATTTGTTTCCCATCTCCATCATTTCAGTTTTCAAATCTTTGATGCTATCCAGATTTGTGGTCATTTTATCCATTTTTCCATCCATGCTTTTGGCGAGTTTTGCTTTCATCATCATGATCATCTGGAATATTTGTTCCATGGTCATTATATCTCCTGTTACCCATGCTACTTTGATCCTGGGAGCTTAATTCGTTTTGCTGGCATGTATTTCATGTGTTTGAGATGCTATTTGGATCACTCCTGGTACCTGTGGAGAGTGACTATTATCTGTCATAGACCTCCATTTAATTATCAATGTATACTCTTCTCCACTTTTGGAAGTAGAGCATTCTAACTAATTACTACTATTTATAGTTTCTTGTGAAATTTTCTCCATTCTCATTAATTTTCTTCCACTCCTTGTTATCATTGACTTGGTTATAAAGTTTTTATTTACTTATGTATGTATAGGTAGTATACCTTAGGGTTCCTTGCTACCTCAAGCCATTTCACCTTTATTCATGATTTCCCACCTTTTTGTGTGTATGTTTTATTGCCTAAATTGCCTACATTTAGTCTGTTTTAGTGCCTGACACCTATTTTAAACATGATTTATTAGTCATTCAGTTATTGGTGTCTGATTGTCATGATGTTTACATCACCATTTGTATGTTCACCACTTTTAATGTCATTTTCTTTTAATGCGTATGTTCAAACTTAAAAAAAAAGTCTCGTTTATACATTTTCATTGTGGTTGAACACATTGATCCTTCATGTGAGTAAGTCCATGGTGGTTATGATTGGTCGTGGTTTGAAAATGAATGACCATTCCAAAACAATTTTTTATTTATTTATAGATTTCAAGTCCTGAAGCTAACTATTTATGTAAGCTATTTGTTTCATGCCCCTAAAGTTAGGCACCAAATGTAATGAACTGCTTGTTTTCACAAAAAGAGGAAAACAGACATAGGATCTTTGAGTAGGTTGCTGGCAAGGACATGATGAAATACTTAACCCATGATCACATCCATCTCCAATGGGCTAGCTCTATATTAATACATTAAATCTAGATATCATTCGGACAAATTAATCTTATCTCATTCCCCTTTCCACTAATAAGTTTATGGGTGGTAATTTAAAATATACATTGTTCATAGGCCTCTATTGGGGGAATTTACAGAAAATTAAAAGATTCAAGTTTATGTTAGTCAACTTATGTTGAAATGGATAAATATCCTGGCTTTGTGATTATGAAATATTATACAGGCTGGAAAAACAGATAAAGCATGTGGATGTGCTCTCCAGAACTTCAGATGAAATTATATGCAAGTCATGTATTACTGAAATTAATTTCATAGAATGAAGTCCAAAATAGTTAATAGCCAAATTGTAAATGAATGTATAAAAAATAATCATGGCTCAAGAAATGACCAGTCTACATAGTGAGACAAATTTGGAATGCTTGAGATAGTTTGTCAAGGTATCACAAATGTATTTTGATGATGGAATATTTATTCCAATCAAGGAGAGGAAATGCATACTAGAAATGCATACTACAGCTATTATATCAACATCACCCAGGATTATACATGTGAAGGAACTAGCTTGTTTGTACATTTATTATCTGGATATGAATTATGATATTGAAGAGACTGTAAAAAAATTGTCAAGCAAGCCAACAAACTTTTGGGTACCAGATAAGAAGTTTTGTTCTTAATCAAACCATACAAATATGGGGAAAAGTCCATCTAGACTCTGCAGACTTCCATGAACATGTATTTCTAGTAACTATTGATTCATAACCTAAATGGGCAGAATACAGACTACTGAATGGTAAAAATCTGTGATAAAAGTTTTAAATAAGATTTTTAGTACTTTCAGGTATTTTGAAACTATAGTAACAGACATTGATGCAGATCAGTGCCACTGAAGGACTTTCTTGCTCTGAGGGAGTATCAAATGAAATAGCAGAAAAGGCTTTACAACATTTAAATTTACATTGAATAGGAGTGAGTATGCTGATATCCACGAAGCATTTACAATGGAAATGTTTTACCAGCACTTTCAGTTGAGTTCAATTACAAAGAAACCAATGAGAACTACTTATGAAGTGCTGAGTAAGAATTCATATGGCTGTACAAATTCTAGTCAAGATTAAAAGAAAGGATGTAAAAAGTGAAAATGTCAAGTTTAACATAGGACAGACTATCTGGACAAGAGATAGTTTAAGAAAAAAATGGATACCTGGAGAAATAATTAGAATACTATGTACATAATTACACAATTGAAATTAGAGGATAATACATTAGTAAGACAGTGTGTTAATTTTTATAAAAAATGTCAATTGAGCTGGTGCAAGTTATAAATGAAAATACAGATTTGGTTACTACTTGCATTGAAGATTCTTTAATGGTTAATGATATTGCTAAAAAAAAAAAAACATTGGAAGAACTACTTACAAAGTGCTGAGCAAGGATGCATATGTCTATGAATTCTAGACAAGATTAAAAGAAAGACATAAAAAGTGAAAACATCAAGTTTAACATAGGACAGACTATCTGATCAAGAGATATCTTAAGAAAAAAATGGATACCCAGATAAATAATTAGAAATACTAGGTATCCAAATATATGAAATTAAATTGGAGGATAATACATTAGTAAGATAGTATGTTAATCATATAAAAATGTTTAGTTGAGTGGGTACAAGTTATAAATTAAAATACAGATTCAGTTATTACATACATTGAAGATTCTTTAATGGATAATTATAATGCTAAATGGATATAACTGTCAACACTAAAATAAGTTTAAAAGAAAATTATTCAAGATATATCTACATAACCAAATAGTGATTTGCAACTTGGACAGCAAGAAGAAATAACTGAGCAGACAGAGGGAAAAATCAACTTTATTGAGACCTTACAGAGAAAGACATATGCTGAAGAAATTATAAGAATTTTTTGTGAAAAGGGCTTATTTCTAGAGTGAAGGGGAGATATTGCAATGTATTGATTGGTTTGTGAAATAAATAAATTAACATATGTATGTTCATAAGAGAGTAATGAAATATTTATGCAAATTATTTAGAGTTATTAAAAATCTCTGCAGAATATTTTATGAAAACAGAGAAAGATCCATTCAAAGCTAGTTAGACTGAATCAGATATAGTTGAGTGGGCAGTAAAATGCTTGCTAAACCAGATAATGGTGAACAGTAAATGCTGATGAAAATGCTAGTGGACAAAATAACATAGAAAAATAATAGATTGAAATGAAAGACTTTGAATAAAATATAATATTAGAGTCAAATTTTATAAAAAAAACTTTCAGTAAAATTAAAACTGATTATATTATGAAGTTCAACAAGTATGTTGGTAGTTGAACATATTAATCTATTACTAATTCATATATATATATATATATTGAAACAGATATTCTGTTCCTCATAAATATTCAAAAGATTCCCCCCCCCATTCAAAAATGTCTAGCGTGATTCAGTCTAATTGGGAACGCAATAAAGCTGTGAGTTGTTAAAAAAAAAAAATCATATTTTTAATTTTGTGATTGATGGATTTGAACAAAATGTTATATCATCTTATTTTTTTTATTTTTTTATCTGTCTCAATAAAAAAAAAAGAAATTAATTATCCAATCATTAAAAAGAAAGAAAAAAGATACTTGAGTTAAACTGAGGCAGTATTCAAATTAGGCACGTCGTCGGAAGAAAAGAATTTTTTTTTTCTTCTCTCTCGTTTTACACAGAGAGGTAGAACATATTAAATTCGTTAAAAAAAAAGTGTATTACTTAATTCTTTTGATACATTAAAATATAGTTTTAACAAAACGTGAAAATGGAAAAAGAAAGCTTTACTAGAGGAATTTTAGTGAAAATGGGGTAATTTAGCGGCTTCACTCTCTCCACGCTGTGCCATGACTTTCCATAAATGAAATAACCCGCCTTCTTTTGAATAAACTAGACTGCAAAACTGGAAGGTAATTATGTTATAAAATATTAAAACATCTTTATCATACGTTATAAAGTGAAGTTATGAAATAATTACATAGAATTTGTTTTTTATAAAATATTAAGACATGTTTATCATACGTTATAAAGTGAAGTTATGAAATAGCTACACGCAAATTTATTTATAAAAATATTTGGACGTATTTACTATATAAATTAGAAATGCTTTAATTGCATATTACTTCTATCTGGATAATGTAACAGAATTTATGTATATGAATATACCTTTATATTTGACTAAATTAGAAATGCCTTAATTGCATATTACTTCTATCTGGATAATGTAACAAAATTTATGTATACGAATATACTTTTATATTAGACTAAATTATAAATGCTTCAATTACCAAATGATAAATGCTCTACAAGCCAAACAGAGTTTATGTGTATGAATATGCTTTTATATTTGACTAAATTAGAAATGCTTCAATTACTAAATGATAAATATTCCACAAGCCAAACAGAATTTATGTATATGAATATACTTTTATATTAGACTAAATTATAAATGCTTCAATTACCAAATGATAAATGCTCTACAAGCCAAACAGAGTTTATGTATATGAATATGCTTTTATATTTGACTAAATTAGAAATGCTTCAGTTACTAAATGATAAATATTCCACAAGCCAAACAGAATTTATGTTTAAGAATATACTTTTATATTTGACTAAATTATAAATGCTTTAATTACCAAATGATGAATACTCCACAAGCCAAGAATTGCTAAGTTTAAATGTTTACCAATCGGTAATAATTCATAAAATAACAAAATGTTATATAAATCATAAATGCTTAACTGCTACCAGGCTTCTTCTCATAAAGGAATACAAAAATGAACTATTGTTGGATTGGAATATTTCCAAACTTCTTCTCATAAAGGAATACAAAAATAAACTATTGTTGAATTGGAATATTTCCAAGCTTCTTCTCATAAAGGAATACAAAAACAAACTATTGTTGAATTGGAATATTTCCAAGCTCCTTCTCATAAAGGAATACAAAAATGAACTATTGTTGAATTAGGATGTTTCCAAGTTTCTTCTCATAAATGAATTCAAAATGAACTATTGTTGGATTGGAATATTTCCAAGCTTCTTCTTATAAAGGAATACAAAAATAAACTATTGTTGAATTGGAATATTTCCAAGCTTCTTCTCATAAAGGAATACAAAAATAAACTATTGTTGAATTGGAATATTTCCAAGCTCCTTCTCATAAAGGAATACAAAAAAGAACTATTGTTGAATTAGGATGTTTCCAAGTTTCTTCTCATAAATAAATTCAAAATGAACTATTGTTGGATTGGAATATTTCCAAGCTCCTTCTCATAAAGGAATTCAAAAATGAACTATTGTTGAATTAGATTGTTTCCAAATGTCTTCTCATAATGAACGTGTAAATGAACTATTGATAAAGAAAAAAGAACTGCTTCTAGCTCTTTCATAAGTAAAATGAAGAAGAGTAATCATGTGGATAGAAATGAACTTCATTAGAAATTACTAATTAATTGTTATTTAATAATTTTTTTTTTGTTACTAAAAATTAAATTGGTTATCCAGTCATCCAGTTTTGTTTGTTTTATCGCATCACTCACCAATTATAGCACTGGTTCATGAGAATCTCATGCCTTCTGAGCTACGTCTGACATAACTAGACCTTGGCAAGTCAGGTTGTAGTGAGACGGAACTCTAATGGCGCTGTTTGGAAAACCAAACATATAAATGTTTAGATGTTCACAGTCTCTATGGTACTACATCCTCTGATGAGCAGGAAATATTGTTGTAGGAGGCATTAACATCTGCATTAGGAATGTCAATTGATAGTTCCTTCCTACAGCATGCTCATCAGAAAAAAATTACAACTGATGTAATAGAAGGGTTGTATGCGGGTCCGGTTACAATATATATATATATAAATTATTAATCAATGTCTGTATTCCAATTATAATTAAAATCATTTTTATTTAGGAATAATAAATTATGTAAATATAGTTCTGATAAAATAAGTAACATAAATGTATTTATTATGGATTTGTTAAAGGTTGGATATGATCATAAATTAATTTATAATATTGTTAATAGGTTTAATAATAATAGAAATATTTTAGATGCTATAGATATTGATAAAATAAAATATACTTGGATATCAATACCATTTATTTGTAATGAACAGGTTAAATTTATAAAACAGATATATAAAAATATATGTCGAGTTGCATTTTATACTACTCCTAATTTAAATAGATTAATAAATAATTCAAAAAATAGGTGTAGTATTTTAAATCAAAGTTGTGCAATATATAAATGGCTATGTGTTTGTGGAAAGGCATATATTGGGGAATCTCGTGTACATTGGAGAAAAGATCAAGGGAGCATTTGTTATTATATAAACGAGTGCAAAAATCAAGACAAGAGAATGTTAGAAATGATGATGTATCACCATCAGTATTTTTTGATCATAATGTAACATGTAATTATGGTTTTGATTTTGATTTTAATAAAGTTAAAATTCTGTGTATTGAAAGAAATAATAATAAACGCAAAATTAAAGAAGCTATGTTAATAAAAAGTGAAAAGCAACAGTTGATAAATAGACAGACAGCCAATATAAAAATTAATGAATTGTGGGAAAATTGATGTATGACGTATTACTTTTGTTTACATTTGTAACGGTTTTTTCTAATACAATTTGTTGAGTCTAGTTGACAACGACTACATAGATAGTTGAAAGTACTTCTATTAAATTGGTATATATTTGTTTAAAATATTGTTACTGTATTAATTATTGTATTGTTTTGAATAATTATATATATATATATATATAAACATTGCATATATGATATACATCCATACTTCCACACTTAAAAATATTAACTTATTTAAAATATTAAACTATTTACTATAAGACTATAATATCATTAGTACTAAATTAATATTCATGTTCCTACTCTTCTAATTAAAATAATATTATACTTAAAAGAAAGTTACTAAAATAAATCAAGACAATAATTACGTATATCTTCAATTGACGAATGTTCTTTAACTGAAACATAGGCTTATTTATACCTGTGTCTATATATATGTAATATTAGGGTATGAGCACAGACTTTCACACGATCCACCACTCTCCACTCCATCTAATAACACTGATACATATAAGCACATATATGCTGAAAAGATAAATAATCACCAATATACGTATTTCATGCTAAACCAGCAATCATCAGTTGGTCCAGATTATCATCTCCCACACATATATACTATAAGTCCTCAGCTATATATTAAGATAGACAATCTTCATATTTTAATGGACTGGCTCCAATCTACTCCACACTCCAACTCTTCAACTGTCCATCCAATTGAAAATCTGATGATGGAATGCTCAAAGGCCACCCTGAGGCCGAGATTCTTGTCACACCCATGTTGACCTAAGGTCAATCTGAACCCCACATATACAGGACATAATCCATTAAATACATATGCAAGGATGGGCAGGCATCTCTATAATGTGCTTGAGTGTATCAGTGTTATTAGATGGAGTGGAGAGTGGTGGATCGTGTGAAAGTCTGTGCTCATACTCTAATATTACATATATATAGACACAGGTATAAATAAGCCTATGTTTCAGTTATTACATTATAGAGATGTCTGCCCATCCTTGCATATGTATTTAATGGATTATGTCCTGTACATGTGGGGTTCAGATTGGCCTTAGGTCAACATGGGTGTGACAAGAATCTCGGCCTCAGGGTGGCCTTTGAGCATTCCATCATCAGATTTTCAATTGGATGGACTGTTGAAGAGTTGGAGTGTGGAGTAGATTGGAGCCAGTCCATATGAAGATTGTCTATCTTAATATATAGCTGAGCACTTATAGTATATATGTGTGGGAGATGATAATCTGGACCAACTGATGATTGCTGGTTTAGCATGAAATACGTATATTGGTGATTATTTATCTTTTCAGCATATATGTGCTTGAGTGTATCAGTGTTATTAGATGGAGTGAAGAATGGTGGATCGTGTGAAAGTCTGTGCTCATACCCTAATATTACATATATATAGACACAGGTATAAATAAGCCTATGTTTCAGCTATTACATTATAGAGATGTCTGCCCATCCTTGCATATGTATTTAATGGATTAAGGTCAACATGGGTGTGACAAGAACCTCAGCCTCAGGGTGGCCTTTGAGCATTCCATCATCAGATTTTCAATTGGATGGACGGTTGAAGAGTTGGAGTGTGGAGTAGATTGGAGCCAGTCCATTAAAATATGAAGATTGTCTATCTTAATATATAGCTGAGCACTTATAGTATATATGTGTGGGAGATGATAATCTGGACCAACTGATGATTGCTGGTTTAGCATGAAATATGTATATTGGTGATTATTTATCTTTTCAGCATATATATGCTTGAGTGTATCAGTGTTATTAGATGGAGTGGGGAGTGGTGGATCGTGTGAATGTTCTCTATAAAGTTCAAATGTTTTTTTTTATTTTCCTCGAGAGTTTTTTTTTTTTTTTAAAAAAAAAAGTTCTCCTAAGAGCTTTTAAAATGCCTGACCATTGCTAAGTTTTCCTACTTGACAACGAACAACTTCCCCAAAGTTGGCACATGCATTGTAACTCCTTCCTGTGTGATGAACAAAGTTTAGAAATGAATAATATAAAATAATACGACGTCTAAAAATCCAAAATTATTGACAAAAATAATCACTGATCTATTTTGAAAAAGTTTGTAGAATAATTTCATTGTTTATATTATTCAGAACAGTGATTATTAAGATGATAATTAAACTATAATGTTGAAAATAATATTTTTGAAGTTTATATTTCATAGGATCCTTTATCGGCTTGGTGATGCATCATATCCCGGTAACTTGACTACGGACAATCTGGATAAAACTTTTTGTGCAATTTTAAAATATTTATATCTCCATAAATTCAGTAATTTCTGGTTTATAATACATTCCTTTATAGGTTTACTCTTCAGGATAATTTATTATTTATTATCCAATTATAGCTATTTTTCAATTTTGTTCAAATTATCAGTTTTTTTAAAATAAATTCTTATGAATGTGTATAACCTTATATAATTCAGGTTTTATAACATATGCTCTAGAATATCCATTTAAATGTCATTTCTGACAGTTTTTCTTTAATTGTATTCACAATGTTTTCCTTCAAAAAGGATAAAATATTTATCTCTATAGCATTATTTTCCATAAAAATAATTATAAATTTATCATATTACTAGTCGGTCTTGAACACGACTATCTCGCTACTATAAAAATGCATTGTTCACTTTTAATTTGCAAGTAGCTTTTCTGTTAAGCTTTCTGCACAATGTCCAAAATAATTCTTTGTTTATTAAAATTGTTCTCTTGGCTAATATCATTAATATTACATTAACAATTATCATTCTTACTTTTAAAATTTTCGTAATTAAACACGTATCACTTATTGGCATATCCATATTTTTTTACTGCGAAGTTGTATTAAGTTTTGATGAATAATCCTGGTAAAGGGAACTTTAATTTAGCAATGCATCCTTTTAATAAACTTATTAAAATATATTTATACTACGCTCTCTTTTGCAAATACTTAAAAAAAAATTAATATCCTATCAGTTTGCAAAATATATTATACGAGAGCACTAAAATTGACTAAAATAAAAATTTTAAAAGAAGTATAACTTTAGAAAATTACTATCATCCCCTAGAATCAAACGTGCAACAGTATTTATACCCTACAAAATACATCATCCGGTTGTTTTACAATAGCGTGTTGAAACCACCGGAGGGTGGGCTCAGTTTGTAAACAAAGATAAATATAATGTTGCCGGAGCCGGGTTTCTTTTCTTTTTTTTTTTTGTTGGCTTTGGTTTTTTTTTTTTTTTGTTTATCACATTTATAAAAGTAATATCAAATCAAATTTTTTTTAAACACGATCAAAAAATAACAAATGCATAAAAAAAATTACAAATAAATGAATTTACAAAAAAAGTACTTAATTTTTTTTGCTTTTGATTCTTTTCATTATTTATATTTTGAAAGGGGACGGGGTTTTTTTTTTGTCTACGTATTTTTTTTTGTTGTTGTTGTTGTTGTTTATCATATTTAAAATAAAAGTACAGCGGCTATCAAATCTATTTTGGCTACCCCAAACAAACAAAAAAAAAACAATTAAAAATGATTTTTAAAAAGTAGTTAACCGATTTTTTGTTTGTTTTGATTCTTCTCGTTAAACCCTTTCTATTTTCAGTTCGGTATTGTACAACAAACAAAAAATCAGCCGATTCAACTACTTCTTTTTTTTTTCGGTTTGTTTTATTTTATTTTGATAAATTATAAATAAATCTATTGTCCATTTAACGGTAACATTTACAAGCCAAAGTCCAACTTTGGGAGAGGGGGGAAGAGTATTTGCAATTGCTAACAGAACGGAATGCCAACAACTCTAAGATTGATCAAGTTTTGACAGTAATTCCCCCCAAAAAACATCAATCTATACGGCAATTAAAAGCAACTTTTTGGGCTCTTCAGGCAAAAAAAAAACAGCAGGCATGCAGCTTCAAGCTGTTTTGTTTGATAAACCGGTTCCAGCAGTCAGAGAAGAATTCTTGTTCTTTCTTTGACATTCGGAAACAAGTTGTCCTATTTCAGCTATTCAATTAATCAGCTCGCAGTTGTTCTCGCATGAAACATGACTTAGAGCGTGATTTGATGGGAATCGCACTTTTAACTACACTTGGCCCATTTTTTCAGCAGGAAATGGGGGCTAGGAAAGCATGAGACTCTGCTGATAATTGTTAGTAAACCTTCCTAAAACATGCGAGATAGAGGGGGAGGTGGTCTTAATGAATATTAAAATAGTTTCAACAATCATAATTCCAGCCACCCTCAGACAATACTGTAAACAAAAGTGAAATGTGATCGCACATCCGAAATGCGTAGCCCGAATCTGAGCTGTAAGCTGACACGATAGCTTCTGCAGCAGATTGGCTAAATGTCACATTTCTGTGCATTAGCATAGAAATAAACACAGCAGCCAGTACCCTCCCCCATATCAACGGACTATTTCTAGGCTTACGCGTTAGAAATAATATGTTCAATAGCGGTGGAGGCCACCTAAATGGCATATTTCTGTGTGCTAGCATAGAAATAACACCCTCTGGCAGTTTCAACATGCTATTGTAAAACAACCCATCATCCTATTGGTGGATTTTTGCTTTTCATCTGATACTTGATTTGCATATTACTACTGTAACACAATTAAATTTAAAAAATAAAATATGACTCATTCTAATTTTAAAAATATTATTAAAATATAAATTTTAAATCAATTTTATACTTTATTCAAAATTGATTACTTGATTTGCATATTACTACTGTAACACAATTAAATTTAAAAAATAAAATATGACTCATTCTAATTTAAAAATATTATTAAATATAATTTTAAATCAATTTTATACTTTATTCAAAATTGATTAAACACTTTAAAATAACTTTTAAAAACAATATTTAATAAATTTATCCCACCTTTTATATTTAATTTATCTATTTTATTTTACAACAAAATATTTAATTTTTTATTAGCTGATTCATCTTATAATACTATTTAAAACATGTTATAACGATAGCTAACTTAAATATTTGCTGTTGTGATAGGTAAATAAATATATCCAATTCTTTAATGCAATTCTTAAAATATTTTGAACTTTATTAACACAAATACCAACAAGCATGTGTGCATGGCTATATTATGCAGGTCACACGACTTATAACTGAGACAGATTGTATCCTAATTTTTATCTGAAAATAAATGATAAATTGCAACAATTATTACATTAAATAAATAATACAATAATATAAAATTTGGAATAATTATTTGGAAAATATAGAACTAAATATAACTTTTCCTACTATAGAGATTACTTTTTAAAATATATATTAATTATAATTATTAAATATAATTTATACTTTTAAATATAGTATTTATTTAATTACAAGTTTTAACTATTAAAATTTAACTTTTAAAACATATTTTAAACATTTATAGCTGCATTATTTATTATGGCCAGCTTTTCCAACCATATGTAATTAGTACTTTTAACTTTTTTTAACTGTTTTAAGGTTATTCATTATAATTTTAGGTACTACATATTTTAATTTAGCTTTAAATTGTACTTTCAAAGTATCATCAATACAATATAACTATTACACAAAGAGAACATATTCTAAATTTAAATTTTTTTAGTAATTTGTTATGATGAGCTAATTCTGACCTATAGAAAAGGGCACAATATATATATTATAACGAACCGCTTTGCCCGCAGAAGGGTCGTATTAGTAAATTCATAAAAATGGCTATGGTTAACTTAAGATTTAACCTTATATATATAAATTTTTCCCTCTCTGCATGATCCCCGGGCATATTTATGGATAGCGTGTTTGCTTCCAAGTGCCAAACCTATTTGCGATGAACAAATAAGAATTACACCATGGGACTCTATAGATGCAGCATATACCCCGATAGCGACTCGATAGATATTTACTACCACTTTGCCTTTTCCTGTAATTTAAGGGGGGAGGGGTGTTAACTAGCCTAGCTCATCTCAGGGGTGGTGGTCATTAGACCGTGGATGGGAACTATGGATTCCGACACTACTTTCTTTTAACTGAAGGTGGATGGATATACATAACCAAATTTCTGTCTATCTAAAAAAAAATAAACGATTATAGAAATCCCATCTTATCGATTAGATTTTCTCTGCGCAATAGGTGAATTCCCGTTTAATTTCAGATGAGTGCGCTCGCTACCCCACCCTAAATTTCCCCATACCGGTTGTTCAAGGTAGAGTATACATTTTATATTAATTATGAAATCTTTAGCGCTATAACTATGAATCTGATTAAAATAATATAAATCAAAGAATAAAAAAAAAAAAATATTCACAGATATTCATAACATTAAAACAATTTATTATAAAATAAGAAGGTTAGGATTTATTTAATTGACCCGCCATTATTCATAACTCGTGCTTCATAGAATGTCAAGCATACACACATATACGTACAGATTAAGCATTTTATTATTTGGACCTTTATAGGCAACGCAACAGATTATTAATGTTCTTTTATTAAATTACTTCCCTGGACTTTGTAGTTTGAAAGTTTTATTGAAACATGTTTTAAAGATAGAGAATTTAATTTATTTCAAAGTTCCGATAAATGACGCAATCCATTTAAGACTCGGATTGTGTTTTAATAGCAAATCAATAAGCAAATAATATAGTTCACGTTACCTTAACATTCCCGGGAATTTAGGCATTTCAAAGGTGTAGGTCTGACGAGGTCAATGGCTTTAAAACTGGATGATCTCATAGTTAGTTTCCCCGTAGCTATCATTGTTCCTTGCCATCGATGACTGGAATTCGGCGTTCTTTAACTATCCTTTTTGCAGCACATTCAGGATCGTAGGGCAGGCCTTCATCGCCTGTCAAGTGAAAGGTTTTTACCCCACTCGATGCATGATATGTTTCTTTATTTTTCAATCTCGCTCTCTGGACCCCTGGAAGAAAAAAAATATCCCCTATTTATTTTCTTTTATATCCCCTCTCTTCTCGTCCTTTCCACGTCCCTTTCCGTGATTCCATCCCTCGAAATTCTCCGGTTGCGTCACCTAACCGGACTATGACTACGTCATCGCGGTCGCCATTGTATTAAAACCTGTGTTTGTATTTTAGAAAGATCTCATTTTGCTTTAACTGGCCATCTACTTGAAATATATCAATCATGCACATATATATACTCGCATGCCACAAACACTCCAATAAAGCACGAGTTTTACGAAGTTTTTCCCCACTTTTAAAATTAAACCAATAACAACTAGCTACAAATAAATATACGAATAACATACTGTTAATATTGAATTATTCCCACCACCATTTAATATTAGTATTTACAATTATTAATAAACTTTATTAGTTGATAGTGTTAGTAATATCTATATCCATTTATCTTGTAACTTTTGGCGGACCATTGGCTCTCGTCAGTCCGCACCTTGTTACAATGCCCCCCCCGTTCGGGAGCCTTCAAACACGCTCTATGGGTTTGAAAGGCTTATACTTCTCTTGTACTCTCTCTGCCGGCAGGTCCCGCTGCCGGATTCCTTGGGGATTCCTCATCGGCGGGAGATCTTTGGCTTCGTGCGGGTTTCGGCGCTCGTGCATTATATGAGCCTTTAACTCCTGACCCTGTATCTACCCAGAAAGCATTGCTTCCCTGACATTTAACAATCGGAAAAGGCCCCTCATACAAATCGCAGAATTTCTTGCATATGTTTCTACTTGTTTCGCTTACAGGTTGGGCACGCACCATGACCCAGTCTCCCACTTTGAATAAATGGGGGCGATTTCCTTGCCTGTTCTTTCTCCATTGCCCCATCTTTTGCATGGTCTGCCATGCCCTGCTTTGGTCATTTTCCACATCTACTGGACTCTCATCCATTCCGGGAAGGACGGTCTTAATAAGGCAAGGTATATGGCATCCGAAATGAAGCCGGAAGGGTGCTAGACCTGTTGACTCATTTACGGACCAGTTTATGAAGTTAATTATTTGAGGGGTGAGCTTGACCCATCCACGATGGTTATCCCCAGTGTACGTGCAGAACAACCGCCCCAGTTCCCTCATCACCCTCTCACAAGGGTTAGATTGAGGGTTACGAATCGAGGTTAGGCAATGTTTGATCCCTTGATTCTGTATCCACTTGCGCCATTCATTAGATGTGAATGGAGTTCCGTGATCCGATAGGAGGACACGAGGTTTTCCTAATTTGTTGAAGTAGTTGGTTTCAAGCATCTTAATCGCGAATTTGGTGTTTGCCTGGGCGATGGGATATGCTGCCACATGTTTCGAGAACAAGTCGTACGCCACAATAAGATACCTTTTCCTTTTGAACGTGGGTAATGGTCCGTAAAAATCAATGGCTACTATTTCACGAGGACCTGTGGGGATGATAGGCACTAGGTTTGCCGCATACGCATGGTTTGTAGGCTTGGTTCTCTGGCAACTTTTACATTCCCTTACTATGGCCTTCACCGAGGTGTGGATTCCAGGCCAATAAAACCATTTCTGAATTAGGTGTTCCGTCTTTAAGGTCCCGTAATGCCCATATATCTGGTGAACATAGGCTACTAATTCATTTCTCAACCGACCCGGTACACTGGGCTTCCAGTTCTTTGTTTCTCCACACATTAGGGATTGAAGGATTCCATAGCATATGCGGTGTTTACTCGCGAGCTGAGGGTCCGTACTCCCCTCTAATCTTTGGATTAGTGGTCCCAAGTCCTTATCTTGACGTTGCCACTCACCTAACTGTGCCAATTTTTTCTCTATCTCCCTGCTCATTTGTAGGTCCATACTGGTGATGCATGCGTTTTCTGCCCTCATATGTTCTGCTTGGTGCCCCACCGGGTTCCGGCTGAGAATATCGGCTATGATATTATCCACCCCTTGACAATGATGGATAGTATAGTTGTACTCTTGGAGAAGTAAACTCCACCGGATTAGTCGACTGTTGGTAAGATAGCTAAGGTTGATAAATTCTAAACTTTTGTGATCTGTCACCACTGCTACCTCTGATCCCAGCAGGAGTGGGCGGAATTTCTGGAAGGCCCAGACAATGGCTAAGGCCTCCTTCTCTGTAGCAGAATAGTTTAGCTCCGACCCTTTTAGCAACTGGCTTATAAAATATAACACTCCCATTTTCTCCTCCCCTTGTGTTTGTGACAGAGTCGCGCCCAGCCCGTACCCACTACTATCAGTCTGGAGTATGAATGGCTTGGAAAAGTCCGGGAATGCCAGCATGACCTGTTTGGCAAATTCTGTTTTTATGTCCTCAAATGCTTTCTCTTGCTCCTCAGCCCATTTCCACGGGATATCTTTTCTTAGCAAATGCACTAGAGGCTCAGTATGTTCGGCCATCCGTTCATGGAACCGATGGTAGAAGTTACATAGGCCCAGGAAGGAACGAACCTGTTTTCTGGACCTAGGTATAGGAAAGTCCCTGATGGCAGATATTTTGTCCGGATGGGGTTTTAGTCCTTGATGGCCCACCAAGTGCCCCAAAAAGGTCACTTCCTCTTTGACTAGGTTATTCTTTCCCAAATTGACCCTGATGCCCTTGTCTTTACATTCCTTGAAGAACATTTCAACCTCCTTCTCGTGTTCTTCCATACTACCTGATGCTATCATGACGTCATCGACATACATCATGGCGATTTTCTTCATATCCTCTGACAATGTCTGGTCAAGACATCATAGCAAACCCGCCCCGCTGTTTATGAGGCCAAATGGCATCCTGTTGAATTGGTATGAATACCCATCGTACCGAAAGGCGGTGAACTGCCTGTCTTCTGGGCAAAGTTGAATCTGCCAATAGCTGGCGGTAAGGTCAAATGTTGAGAATACCTTCTTTCCCTTGAACTTTCCCAATAATTATGGGTGGGGGAATGGTACAATCGGGAATTGTTTCCCGATTCAGCTGCCGCGCATCAAGACATATTCTAATCGCACCGTTTTTTTTTTACCACCACCAATGGGTTGCAAAACGGGGATGAGCATTTAGAAATGACGCCCCAATCCACCATTTGCTCTATTTGTCTTCTGACCTCCTCTCGGTATTGGTGAGGGACCGGGTATGATCGTGACTGAAATGGCTGGTTCTCCCTAAGTTTGATTGTCTGCTCAAATCCCTGTATCGTTCCGGGCACCTCTGAAAACACTTCCCTGTATTTTTTTAGTATTTGCCCAAAAACCCTCGCTTTGTCTTCGCCGACCATCCTAATCTCTCTAATTTTTTCTCCCATTATATCCTCTACTTCTTCTACCTCCTTGATCCCTATCGATCCACACCAGTTGGTTGTGAGGAACTTGACGGGTGTCCCTTTACATCTGAATTCCCCTCTGCGAAAATCCAACGTACATTGGTTTTTATGAAGGAAGTCCACCCCCACTAATGCCTCATGTATTAACCCCTTCATGACTAGAAACACATGTGGAATCACCTCCTCACCAATCCGTAGATCCACCCAGACTTGTCTGGGTTCTATTTTCGCCCTTTTGTTGTTGGCCATCCTAACTTGTATAGCTTTTATGGGTAGTGTCTTGATGTCTGTTTGTTTCTCCATCATCTGCCGATATATCCTTTCTGATAATACTGAAATTTGACTTCCTGAGTCAATGACCACCTCTACTTGGGTTTCTGCAATGTGTGCTTCCACTTTAGGGCATGTTTGATTGGTGTAGTTGGGGGGCTCTGTCTTCCTCATCACAAACCAGGTTTCCCACCCATCTATCTTCCACGCTCTTATGTTCCTTCTCTTCCATCTCTCTTCGCCACTGGCTGCACCCTATTTGTTCAAGTGCCCACTCCACATCTCGAGCTAGCCCCCTTTTGGCGGTCCTGGCTATGGCGGCTACGTCAGGTGGCACATTCCTACACATTATACCCACGATCTGTCCTTCTGACAGTTTTAGCATTTCCAATTCTCGCAGTCGAGCCACTTGTCGCCTGAAGAAGTATATATACTCATCGTGTGGCTCCCCGAATGTCTGTCTACTTATTTCGTTGAATATATATTCTTGGATTTCTATATTCCAAAAAGCTTGTTTGAGAGCTCTTTCGTACCCCTCAAAGGCTCCCGGTTGCTCACTCAATGCCTCCCACCATCTTTGGGCATGTTCCTGTAGGTGGCTTGCTGCAATTATCACTTTGTCCTCTTCCTCTGCGGGGTACCTGCAGAAATATCTTTTTAGACTGCAGATATGTTCCCCGGGGGATTCCCACATCTTCCCCGAAAATCTCTGAACCCTAATTGCCTCATTACTTATATTATTCTCCATTACTGTTTATCAATCTCTCTTCACCTGACTGGCTTTGATTACCCTGCCCCCATCCAGTGCTGTTACATATTCGTATTTCCCATTCATAAGCTTTGAAATCTCCAATTTATGGCTTTACCATTGCACCTCCAATCAAAAGAAGAAGAGAAAAGAAAAGATATTTATAGTTGCGCACGAGTTCGCATATAGTTTATACATCTCTATTATCATTACACGTTGCCCAATTACCCTCTCTTCCACCATCGATCTATGCTGACTTTCTTCTAAATTCGACTAAACGCTCTATTTAGACCTCTGAAAACCATTAGGGTTAACAGTAGTTTTTATTAATAACTCAGATAACGTATAAAAATATATATATCCATTTCCAGCGTATTAATACGGCTCATTGTTATTGCTCTAAAATATATATTCCAGTCGTCTTTTTTTTTCCCTTTCCTTCTTTTTTCTTTAACAATAAAAAAAAAAATTTACACGGAAAAAAAAAATTTAAATCGTTCGCCGTTTTTCCTTTCTCTACCCTCATAAACTGCGTGAAAGTATCGGATTTTTGTTTACTATACCGACTTCGTGTCAAATCCACTGGTCGTTGCGCTCTCTTTTATTTAAACCTTCTACTATATTCCTATTCCCCATCGCTCTCCAGCGGCCCCACAGTTGCGACGTCCAGTTATAACGAACCGCTTTGCCCGCGGAAGGGTCGTATTAGTAAATTCATAAACAGAAAAAAGGATTATTAACATGAGGAGCATTAAGTGGGATACTTAGTAATATATATATATATAAAAGATTTAATGATTAATAATAGTAATAGTCCAATTTTTATAAAAAGGTATATTGATGATTACTTATTAATATTTAATGAGTTGGAGACAAATAATCTTGAAGAGATTAATAAATTAGATAAAAATATAAAATTTATAATAGAAATAAAAAAATGATATTAAATTATCATATTTAGATATTTTGGTAAAGAAGTCAATATAGGAATGGTAAATATGAAATAGAAACATCTATATATAAAAAAAACTAATATAGATAGTAATATAAGTAATTGGAATTCTAATATGGATATAAAATAAGTAGTATAAATTCAAGAATATATAGAGCTATGAGTTATTACTCAAATAAAGAAGATTATAGTAAGCAGGTAGAATTGATAATTAAAGAGCTGAAAGATAATGAATATCCAAAGAAAGTTATAGAAGAAAATATAAGAAAATCAGAAGAAAGATTTATTATAAATAAAGGGATAGTATGTAAAAAAGATAAAATAAATAAAAATAAATATATGCGTATTAAAACAATAATATTATTGTAAAAAATATGAATAGAATAACTCTTAAAATTAATAAAAAGTGTAATAATGCAATAAAATTTAAGATAGTAAATAGAAGAAGAAAAATATATTTACTATATTAGATAATAAATATGTGGAAAAGGTTGAAAAATGTATAAATGGGGTGTATAAAATTGAATGCAAGTCATGTAAAAGTAAAAATATAAAAACTAATTATGTAGGTGAAACAAAGAATTTAATTTATACAAGATTAATTCAACAAATATGAGAAAAGATCACTTATTTATTTGCATACATTAGAAACAGGTCATAGATTTGAGAAGGATAGTATAAAAATGATTAATTATACCAATAATAGAAGGGATAGGAAAATTAAAGAGACAATATTAATTAAAAATATAAAACAAAATAAGGATTTTGGAATAAAAAACAATTTCATAAATTATTATTAAAAATAGTATATAAAAAGGTTAAAGGGAATAGAAAAGATAAAGTTGAAAAAAATTAAAATAGAGGGAGTTGTTAAGAAGGAGTAAAAAAAATAATCAGTTGGGTTTAGAAATAAGATATATAAGTAATAGATTTTAAAGTAGTGAGTAATTAATAATGTGAAAAGGTATTAATTAATTAAAATATAAAATAAAGAAAATATAAGAAAAGGTTAGAGTAATTTAAAATGATTTTATTTTAAAAAAGAATATAAGTAAAAAAAAAATAATAAAAAAACATGTATTAAATAGAATTTTAAAAGGCTATAAAATTATAGTAAATAGATTTAAAGTAATTTAAAAGTAAAATAAATAAATGTGAAAATTAAAATTAGTTAAAAGTAAAATAAATAAAATGGGATAGTATATAATTATTATATAAGTCAGGTTAATATATATATGTTGATTATATGTATATATGAACATGTGTATAAAATGTATTAATTATATGGTTATATATTTGGATATTGTAGCTCTGATGATGATTACAGGACAGTCAAAACTGTAAGAGTAAAGTTTGATAAAAATAATATTGTTTTAAGTGTATAAGAAAGTTGAAAATGGTATGACATTGATGTGTAGATAACTCTATATCTTTTATGAATTAAAAATGTAAAAAATTAAATATTGTTTATTTATAATTTTTAGCAACCATTCTTTTTAGAACTAAAAATATATTTTTTTCCCTGGAACAATGATGTTTATAGCAAAATATTGTAAACAGTAGCCAACTCTGGCCAAGACAAATAGTACAAGCTTATTATAACAAATAAATTTAGAATGGAAAAATGAAAAGAATTATTTTTTCTCATGTTATTATATACTTAAATATTTTCATTCCTTAAGTGATAATAAATTTTCAAACATTTTTAAAATAAGAAGAATATAAATATTTATAATTTGTTAAAAGTTTTTGTCTTCAGTAATTTCATTTAGCTAATAGTTTTTAAATAAAAAAATAAGAAGATAAATAAGTAAACTTTTAAGTAATGGTTAGTGCTTTTTAAAAGTAAAGAAAAGGCTAAAGTTTTAAAATTTTTTTAAAGAATATTGATTTTTAATTAATTAAAGTTGAGTTTTTCTTTTTATCTCTTCCTAAAAAAATAATGTTTTTCAAATCCAAGTATAATTAAAAGATATCTTTGATAATTAAAATATAATAATAATTACAGGCAATTTTTTCAATGATTAGAATTTTAACTATTTAAAAGAAAAAAGGGAGAAATAACCTTTTGTAAAAATAGAAGTTAATGCTGTCATGTCTGAGATAATGTGATTAGATGGATAACAATATTGTTTTAAAATATAAACGGGGAGGTGGTAGGTTAAAGTAGTAGACCTCAATATCTTGTAACAGTCTCTTTTAGTTTAGCTGTTGAAAAGAAAACAGCAGTAGCAGTTTAACTGTGAAGAGAACAGTGAGAAGTTAATGTTGTAGGCTGAAGTAATATTAGCCCCATTACTAGTTTTAAAATGGTTTTTGAAATGTATCTTAATAAAACTATATGCTAATCTGTAGCTAAAAGCTGAGTATCATTAACCAACATGTAGCTTGTTCACTAAAAGAAAATGTAAAAAAATAAAAATATTCCTAAAAGAAATTGATAACAAGCTTTGTGTTCCATCCAAAAGTATTATTTTCTCAGCCTGTGTTAATATGATTTGTAAATTATTGTGTTGTAAAATTAGAATTGATAATTTTCTCTTCTGCTAATCTATCTGAGAAATCTATGTTGATACACAAATTATTATATTGAAAAATGGATGAATTTAACTTGTACTAATTAATCTAACCTGGAAATCTGTTAATTTTTAAGTGATCATCATAATGGAAATTTGAAGTTACATGAAAAACTAACATGAAAAGTAACTGATACCTGTAAATTCAAAAGCAACTAAAAGAGAACAAAACCACTGTAATAAGGTTATATTTGATGTCACATTTTCATTTACAAATTTTTATTTATACATCATTTACAAATAATTTTTAATATAAGTAATAATTAATTGTATGGAATAATTTTGATTTAAGTTTTTTTGCTGAAGCATTTTTTATTTTTCCCCCCTTCAAAGTGTTAAATTATGGAATCTTCCTATTTTCATATGAAAAAGGGAAGAATGATTTAACTAATCTTAAGTTTTGATCTTTAATATGAAATCTTGTTTTTCAGTTTTAATTATTGAAAAGGGAAATAACTGTATTAATTATATGTTAATTTAGTAATAAGAATCAATAGGTTATTCTTATTTGCTATATGAAATTATATTTTATAGAAATGTGTTATGTGTGAAATATGTTATAATTTTACTAATTTATTAGTTAATTAAATAACTATTTAAAAAGTAGTAGTGTTAATGTGTTATTCTTTTTTTTATATAAAATATAGAATTTTTATTCAGAAATTTGGTTACAACATATGATAACAGTTAAACATAGAATATATTACATGATAATCAGGGGGATTAAAGTTCAATAATGATATCTTGCTTGACACCAGCTAAAAGGACTAATATGAAGCATAGCAAGAAACAAGTCCAGAATAGTATCCTGTTGATAGGTGACCATGCTTGTGTGTCTTATACAGTTCAACGATAAATCTGATCCTTTGTCCATGCTCTGCATGATCACACTGACCCTTCATATTGGAGGTTACTTCCATAAAACTCAGGGTCTGGGCAATAATCATGCAGAGCAAGGTAAGTCATCACAAAGGGATGCAGGCCATTCAGCCTCAAATCACTCTCCAGGGTAGGAGCTTTCTATTCAGGAATGAAAGGGATCAGCTTTTGGGGGCCAGGTCAATAATCTCCATGTAGAATCATAGATGTAAGAGGGGGCCAAATTCTGGTCCCTTTTCTGAATTTTTTCCATTTTGTTAATATAGAGCTCGAGTGGACATTCCAGTGCATGATTAAAGGTGAGCCAGCACCATGTGTACCATAGTGAGAATAGTACAAATGTTGTTAATCGTATCTCCAGGATGGATCCACATAGTATATTGTCAATGAGAGTTGACAGAGCAGGTGTATTGTTATTTAACATGGAGGCTATAAGGACTCTGTAGGGGTGAAGAGAAACACAGTGGCAGAGGAGGTGAAGAGAAGTTTCATCCTCTCTGAGGCATAGTGAGCAAGTGGACTCTATGTTTGAGAATCCTCAGCGATGCACCAGAAAGTGTTTAGTAGGCAAGGCATTAATATTTATCTTCATCAGGAAATCAAAATATTTGGGTTCAAGGAACCATCGCTTAAATTTCTTGATTAGCAGATGGTTGTTAAGCCTGAGGAGAGTTGATCCTGCAGAAACATCAGGATTAAGGATGTAGTATGCATCCCAGAGCTTGATTTTCATTGAGGATGATTTTTTATGAAGCATAGTATGTTTGGAGATAAGACATGCGAGGGTTGCCAGCCAATTGGTCCTAATGGGGGAGGCTTATCTGTGGGAATGACCTCTCTGGAGGGTGAATAGTTGGGATACTGCAGACACATTCTGTAGAAAGAATTGTAGGAATGTTGAAATATAAAAGTATCTATGGAATGTAGGGATAATCCATTGAGTTTTGTGTGTTTCTGTAGATTTCTCAAGCTTATGGTTGCACTTTTGCCCCCTCTAATCAGATCAGTGCCCATCTTCTGTATCTTCCTGATGAAGACTTTGGTAAAATTGACTACTGGGGTGAAATAGGATATTCTAGGGAATATTAGTATATTGATAAGGGAGGACTTAGTGAAAATGGACATGTAAACTTTGGATAGAGAGGATGTGATTCTCTGTGTGGATTGAAGTAGCTTTCCTTGGATAGATCTCATGGCAGAAGCGGATTCAAATGTAGGGATGCCCAAGAAGTTTTGTGGCTTTGCTGCAAATGGTCCTGGAATGGTCTTACCTGAGGATATATACCAGGAAGATGACTTGGTCATATTAAACTGGAGGCTGGATTGATCAGAGAACTCTTTAAGTATTGATAGAAGTCTGGGAATTAATTTTTTTGATGGAAGGAAAACAGCCAAGTCATCCATATAGGTGATGTGATGAATTGATGTATTTAAAATTGGGATATAAATGCCAGGAAGAGATCTCTCAATTTGAAGAAGCAGAGGGTTGAGGTAAGTGATGAAAAACAGGGCACTCAGGGGAGAGCCCTGTGGAATGGAGGATGTGGTGTAGAAAGGGGGTGAAAGCTTCCCATTCAGTGAGATGCTCACTTCATGATTGAAGAGGTTTCTAATAATGTTTACGATTCCAGTAGAAATATCATGTTCACCAAGTAAGTTTAAAAGGTTATTGTGTTGGATAGAATCAAAGGCAGCTGCAATGTCGAGCTGCACAACCACCGGTCTTGAGTGCCTGGAGGATCTGATCTGGTCAGTAATGATTTTAAAAAAGATTGATAGCATTTGTGGTTGAGCTGCCCTTTTTTGCAAACTGATATTGCGAAATAAGGGGAAGAATCTTGTTTTGAATTTTGTCCTTGATAATAGATTCAATGACCTTGACCATCAGTGGGGTCATAGAGATGGGCCACAGATTCTCCAGTGGAGAAGGAATTATGCTGCGCTTTAGAAATGGCACCATCGCTATGGGATAAAGACCACCAATATCATGGACACCAGAAGAAAGGTGATTAATTAAGTTGTACGTGATTGGAACTGAGAATTTAGACAGGTCTAGTAGTAGGAAGTGGAGAATTGCATGGAGACCCAGATGGGTCCTTTCAGGCATTGAGGTTAACTTAGTTAGAACATCTCCCTCCGAAATGCCATGATCAGAGGGTGAAGAATCCCAAGTTGAGTCCTGTTTGGAGTCAGGTGCATGGGTGGAAAACTTTTCCCTGAAGAATGAAAAATTTTTAGAAGCATGTTAGTTCCTGAATAAAGGTTATTTCCAACCATAATAGATGGAGTGGATTTCTTGTCTCTATGGCCCAGATTCCACCTAATGTAGCCCCTGGACCAATTGTGGGGCTGACTCAAGAAAATTTTTGACTTTTTGATAGAGAGATACTCTGCCAAAATCAACTGTTTATTTTTGTATTGGGATTTCAGGTTGATGATGGATTCTATAGGGATTGTATCAAGAGGAAGATTTTTAAGGGTGTTGTTGAGTGATTCAAGTTCCATCAGGAGTGAAGATGGCCCTTTATTATGTAATGTATAGTTTGAGATCAATGACATTAAAATATGGATGAAGGTAAACCAGGCATCGACCAGTGGCAAAGACAGGATATGAATTTTGTGAAAATATATGTATGCCTCAGAGACGATGGCTTCAGGTGATGTGGACTTGAGAAGGATTCTCGTAGTTGTGCTCAGACCTGGAATATTGCATGACTCAGATTTAAAGATAGTTTAATGGATAATGCCAAGTGGTCAGAAAAGGCTATAGGTTGGAGTGAGGGGTCAATCAGAAAATGTAGATCAGGCATATAGTAGATTAGGTCTATGAGAAAGGTATACCTTCTTGTATAGAAGGAGAAGGCATTCAGAGGGAAGAAGCCCTCTCCACTCATGAATTTGGTATTAAGACGATGTATATATTTAGCTGTAAATTCCTGGTAGGAGGTGTTAAAGTCCCCGAGAAAAATCGTCGGATAAGGGTTGGAAGCAATTGTGATGCTAATCTGTTGGATTATCTGTTGAATTAGTAATTCATTTCAGTAGAGGTACACATAAATTATGTTTAAAGTGAAAGCTTTGTGGAATAAGGTGGCAATAATTATATGTGGGTTTATATAGTTAATTTTAAAAGATTCAAATGGGCTACTATTGGAGATTAAGATTGCCACTCCAGCAGCAGATGAAGGAGAAACCGAGTGATGAAAATATCCCAGATTGCCAAGGAGGCTCAGGATTTTGGAGTTTGAAAACTGGTGCAATTTGGTCTCAGAGAGACATACAATATGTGATGAGTATTGCTTAAACCATTTGGCCAATGCATCCACTCTATTCAGGGAATTCAGCCCCCTTATATTAAATCCCACTATATTAAGCCTCATGAGGCATTACTTTAACAGATAATTATTGTGTATCTATTGGGCAATTGGTGATAATTTGGAAATAATTAAATGAGTTTTGAATGTGTGATCACACACTCAGCAACTATTGGTCCTGCTAAGAGGACATATACCAGCTTTTGCTTTTGATGTTCTGGATCACAAGCCATCCATGGAAGAAACTCCAGTACTAGTTTCTTGTGGATCCACAGTCTGGCCAGAGGTTCCCTCCCTAGACTCTTTGTAATGCAGGCCTTCAATAGGTTTTGGTTCAACACTCGATGATTTGGAAGTCTTAGGTAGCTTTAATTTAATATTCTTACTTGGAACAGGGGTTTGGCAAGGTTTGCCTATATCTTTATTGGGTAATTCACAACTGCTTGTTTGACTATCTGCCTTAGGAATAGGCTTACATTTTTTCCCAGGTTGCTGGGGAATAAGATATTCGGTGTCCGAGGAGTCTATGCTTTTGTTATTTATTTTTTTGAGTATAATTTATTCACTGAAGATTTGGAATCTGTATTCTGTTCATTTGCCTTCCTTTTGTTGGGCAGAGGCAGAAGTCTCCTCCATGACTGAATATGCTGACTCAAAAGACTCATCCAATGCACATATGGAGAGTGCGTGAGAAGGCAGAGTCAGGGCCGACCTTATCAACAGGTGATGATGAAGGACATGTGAAGTTTTCCACTGCCTCAGATGCTGAAGAGACTACCAAAGATGTTAGAGGATAAGTGGAGCTTTTCCATTGCCTCAGATACTGCAAAGTCAGTCCTGGAAATGGGAGTCTCCACAGTTTGCATCACTGGACCAGAGTTACAGAAGTGGGTTTTGTTTTTAATTCTTTTGCAATTGTGGCAAATCCTGGTCGGGCAGTCCCTCACTAAGTGGCCCCTGTGGTGGCAGAAGAAACACTGTGGAGGAATGCCACGGAAGGTAATGACAAGAGGGGAAGTGTCCACATTGTAGAGAATGGAAATATCATTGGGGTTTGATTCCTTATTCAGGGAAAGATCGAAGAAGGCAGTATTTAAACAAACTGGAAGGTCTATGCCCCTAATCAGTTGATATCTAAAATTTGATACTTTGCCATAGGGCCTGAGTATTTGCTGCAAATCACTCTCCCTGAATTTAAAGTAACAATTCCATATTTTGCCTGACAAGATTGTAGGACGATTCATATTAATATTGCAAATGATTTTTCCATCAAGATATTTGAAGGATTTTTGGAAGACTAAATTTTGAGTAGGATTGTTGAACTCAATTATCATGTATCAATTATTGGGATGTTGCAAAATTTTATGAATCAGGTTCCATAATTTTCTCTTTATTATCTCGTGATATAGTTCATTAATTGGGAATTTAAATAGATCACAAAAGTGTTGGTAACAGCTAAGATTGAGGTGTTTTCACTGTGGAAATTAAGGAATGATTTATGTAATTGGGGAGGAATAGTATTATTAAATCTGTTTACTATTAAGTCAATTTCTTTTTGCTCCAAATTTAGATTGAGAGTATTGGGATTGCTACAAATATCAGTTAAGTCTTCCTCAATCTCTTCATCAAGTAAATTGAACAAATCTTTTTGATTTTTTGAAGCTTCCCATGCCATAACGTTAGGCTCACTAAGGCCTGCCTGTGTGATGTTAGCATAGAGGGCTTGCTGTTAATTAGCATCTTAGGTTGATTTTGGGAAGGGGAGGCATTTAAATTGGAAGACTTTATGTTAGTTTTCATATTTTTATCAATTTTTTTATTAGTATTTTGAGAAAGTTTTGACTTATTAGAAAAATTAAAAGAAAATTTACTGTTGCTATTTTCCAAGCTTGGGAAATCTAAAATTCCAACGATCTCACTGGAGGGTTTATTTTGACCATTATTGTTTTGAAATTTGGACTGTGGATCCTCTGTGGTGAACTTTTGAGAACAGGTAATTTTTTTACTGACAGTAGCATCTCTGGATGGAGTGGTAGGCTGCAAAGAACAAAAACCTGTGTTATTTTGCATTTCCAAGATGGCTTTTCCTTCAGCTTGTTCCATTGAAGGTTCTGAAAACAGCTATAAGCCTCTTCAGAACTAAGCAATTTATCTACTCTTAATTAAGAAGAAAAGTAATGAGTTTAATTATCAAAGAAAGTGGTTTTCACAAGGAAAAACCCAGAAAAATGCAGAAAAAACTAACTTTCTATAAGAGCCTTAAATTCAATCAAGTTAACTCTAAGCTATAGAGGGCGCTATTCTGTAATGTGTTATTCTTCTAGCTATCTGTTCTAGAAAGTGGTATTGTGTGCAACTTGACTTCAACAGAGCATGGTGTTTTATTAAAAGATTAGTAGCTTATTCCAATAAAATTCTTTAAAATTAAGATTTATTTAGATATACACATTTCTTTTGTTCACAGTTACTGTTCCCAGGGCCATTGCAAGCTTAAGCTAACTTTAGAGCAATAACAGTTAATACATTTGTATGTGGAGGTATATGTTTGTGTTTGGATATCCAGATTGTTTTCTGGATGACACAAAGGAAAAATTACCTTTAAAGTCCATTTACACACTTTAAGAGATTATAAATTAGTTTATAGTTGGCCTATACTCTTATGATAACTTATGGCAAGAGTATTGATTATGATCAGCATATATCAGGATTCCAGCATTATTATGTATTATGATAGTTTCTTTAGCACTTAAGCATGTGCATATGGGTGATTAGTGTATACCATGTGCTAAGTTTGGCATGGCTAGATAAGTAGTCTATCTTTTCATATAGATTCTCATTTAGATCTCAAAACAGGGAATCACTGTTAATATTCTTGTTTGATGCTGGTAATATAAGTTATAATTCTAAGATGATTCTCATGCTCCTCTGTGTTTGTAGTTGATTATTCATTGTTATTTGGCATAATGTTAATTGTGATTATGGTATTTGGGGATTATGTTTTGTCATCTCCCAATATTTATCTCTTTGTCCATACTATGTGCATATATTGTATATGTACTGTAAACAAAACAATTAAAATGTAGAAAGATAATTGTTTTTATTAATTTCCAATTTAATTTTTTTTTTTTTTTTTGGAAAAATACTAAAATTACGATTTGTAAACTTTATATTCTTGACATCTAAACTATTTGACTCATAAATATATTGTAATATGATCATCAAGCTTACTATGCTTCAACATAAAAATAGAAGTAATTGGAAAAATGAATATAAATGTTTTTTTTTTTATTTGTGAAAAACTGTTTGTTAGACTAGATAGACATTATAATACATACCAAAAGCATGTATGTGTAACATATAACATTTTCAATAATCTTAAATAGATTATTTATATTATTATGTAAAAGAAATCAGATGTGTTATTAATTAATATAATAATGATAATTGATTCATTTTTCAGCAAATGATGTTCAAGCATTTAGTATTAGGTTGAGTATAAAGTTCCATTTAATAAATCAAACTGATCTTCACTAAGAGAACCAAGGGGCACCCAAGACTGCTAAAGGAGCTGGATACCATAGTGGAAAGAGTCAGTGAGCTAACAACTATGGAGGCCAGGGTGGAAGAGATCCTTAGCCTTAAAAGGCAGTACAGAGATAAAACAGAAGTTTCTTGCAAATTATATTGCAGTAAAGAGAGCCAAAATCTATTTATCCATAAAGAACAACTGGATGCAAAGCTACCTGGGTTGGTGTGAGAAGACTCATGCCTTCAATGCTGTCCATAGATAATTGTAACTACATAGGAAGCACTATGTTGGAGAAAATAGATGATCACTTTAGAGAGAAGTTGCAGAATTCCAGTTATGAGATTGGAAATGTTTGACAAGGTGACCCAGCATTGCAAGATCATGCCATTACTGAGTGTCAAATTCTCCATTGGCTGAGGTCTTATCCAGAATATGTACATCTGGACCTTCATGGGATACCACAATTTATCTTGTTGCCCCTGAGTATTTTCACAGTTAAAATAATCGATCAAGTCATTGGTGTGTTGTCCGGGCAATTTCAGATCATCCCCAACCTGTATCCCATTGCACTTGTACCTTTTCTCAAAAAGCCATTGAATCCATCTCCATTAACTAATTTAAGACCCATATCAGTAACCCCATTATTAATAAAAATCATCGAATCACTTGTTAAGGATAAGATCCAACAGTGGCTGCTCAATAAAATTTGCTTGCACCAATTTGCCCACAATAGATCATCCACCATTGAGGCAGTAAGGAGATTCCCCTTATTGGTGGAGTATATAAAGACCAAAAAACTATCAAGACCTATTGTGTTGCAGGTGGACTTCATGGCAGCATTTGACTCTGTGTACAATTTTGGAGCACTAAGGTTTACATCAGAATTATAGCAAATCTGCTGCTAAATAGATCAATATATACATCATTGGATGGATCTTTGGCCCCAGGGTTTAAACCATACCTATATATACCCCATGGATCACCTCTTAGCACTTTGTGTTTCATAGCCTATGTAAACCCCCTATTAACAGCTATTGAGAAACATCTTCCTGGATGTTTGTGCCAGTGCATCATGCCAGTGCATCACATATCAGATGTTGATGACATCACACTCTTCCTCCCCTCACATAAATACTTGCCCAAACTATATAAACTTTTGGATGAATACACTGGGAGATAGGGGTTAAGAATAATCTCTGAGAAATCTGCTACCTGGAAGATCCATCGGGTGACAACAATTCCTCTCAGGAAAGGCTCAAAATTTTCTTGGATTCCCTATAGTGCTGTCTAGGTCAGCTATGAAAAGAGCACTGCAAAACAACAAAACCAAAAAGGTTGCAAGTACTATCTCAGGTTTCTTCTTATCACTCCCGGGTAAGGCGGCACTGAAAAGCATGTTGGTGCTTCCACAAATTAATTACTTCATGCCAATTCTTAAACCAACCAGGTCCTTTCAGAATGCATTAAACTTAGTCTGTACTGGCATCTTGTGGAAGAGAAAAACAGTAACCATCAGTCTAGGCAAGATGCAGAGACAGAGAGATTTGAATGGGCTTGGGTTGCATGATCTTAATACCTTTTTTATTCAAAAAATCCTTATCAATGCTTAAGGCAATGAATGCAATACTGTCCCGTCCATACAAAGTAAGTGGGCCATTGAACTGCTAACATATGCCAACAAAATCTTCAAAGTCACAACATCAATTATTAACAATACTAACACTTACTGGCAAGTTTACAAATACATGCATGCAAACATTACTGAATTAACTACTTAGCTTGATTTATCTACCAGATTAGTAATCAGGAAATTAAAATTTTGCCACTTAGAGGCCAAACATATTGATTTTATCATAAAATTAAATTTGAAAGCCTTGCCAATGAATCATTTTTTGGTAAATTATAGAAATTTCTCTAAAATAGAACCACTATGTAGCTTATGTAAATAGCAGATGAAACTATTGGACATATTTTTACTGCTTGCCCATTTTTGAGTCCTGCTAAACAGAATATTATAACCAGAGTACTGCCAGCTAACACGAAAATTCTCAGAATCAAGGATGCTATAACGAGTGGTGTTTTTGTTGCAATTAGAATGGGACTGTTTTTGCTTTATGCCATGTGATTAACTAGAAATTATTTTGTTTTTAAGCAAGAAAGTAGGGAACCATGGGAGATATGTAAAAAATTTATTTGAAGGACTATGTTCAGGGATTACTTGTTAATGCTGGAAAAACTCTCTGGGGACACTTGGGGGCAACTTAGGCCACTGCATGAAGAACCTATCCTCAGACATACTAATTAAATATTAATTCAAGGTTAAAAAATAAAATGGAGAATAACAAAGGATTACTGCCAATCAAAACATGGACTGCATGATGATCACTGGCTAAGTCACTAAATGAAAAGTCAGTTGTTCTGATATAAAACTAGTTACATAATAATTACAGACTAAGTTTGAACGATGAGCTTCTCACTCTGATCATGAAATTAATTTGTCATAATAATTATAACTAATGTATCAAATGGGTATATTTTCTAATTTGGAAAATTATTTACTGGTGATTGTTCTAATAAGTGTAACAAATTTAAACAAATGCATATCAAAAAGATTTATACTGTAATTGTATGTGTATTTTTCTTAATAAAAAAAAAGCAAGCATTTAAGATTTCTTGAGCTCAGATAAATGTATCTTTAATTAAATTAATTTGTGTGTTTGAGAAGTTTAGAAGGATAAAACTAATCATTAGTCTTTAAAATCTCGTTCTTAACAAGAGTTCTCAAGATTTTGGGGGCAATGATGTATCTCTCTCAGACTCATTTCCTTTGTGGCTTAAACTCTAGGAATATAATTCTTTAATACTAATATAAGTGCGACTACAATGAAATTTATTCAAGGGATCTTATGCTCTGTCTGTAGTGGAACTTCCCTTTATCTGGGATCTGCTTGAGGAAAATCTATATTTACATAAGCAAGTTCAAGATGAGATGTGTATAACTTCACTCTCAATTAATAAATATATCACTATTAAAATAAGCATCCTTCATCCAAAAGGAATACACTCTTCCAAATGAGTATGAATAATTCCTAATTAAAATTTATCAAAATAATAATAATGGCCAAAATGAATCAATATATAAAAGACAATCAAATTTAATTGTATTTCACACACATGCATATAAATATAAATACATAATTAACAGAAAAATTAATCTAATGACCTTGTGTATATATCTAGTGGTTATTGCATAATGGGGTCATTAGATATATACACAATTCCAATATAACTTAAGTACTAGGTATGTAAATACTGTGAAAATGTTATGTAAATAAAATATTTCATAAAACAATGTATCTTGATCTGGATTTTGACTTCACTTTAAAAGTTCTGACAGCTAAAGAAAAGACTTTTTTAAAAAAAAACAAAATATTGCATACAACATTTAACAATATAATTTTCCTTCTGACTATTGATTCTTTGTGTAGGATGATTTCCATCCCACTTCCCACTTTGTGGAATATATTCCTCGATAGAGAATGTGGAATGCAGAGATGTCAGCAATTCATATCCTTTATAACTTAATGACAATGTGAGAGAAATAAAAGTTAACTCAGAAGATCAAATAATTAGAGAATTGTAAGTTATAAACAAATTGGATGCTAAATTTTCCTTTTAGTATAACTTACAAATGTTATGATGTCCTATTAAATATTTGGTGGTAAGTTGTTTACATTAATGAGGCATGGCAATCCTTAAGTGATGACTTGTCCAGGTGTTGCATATTGATAAAAAAAATGATTGGAGGGAATGAGACCCCCTTTCCAAAGGTGTTATCTATTCAAGTATCATTTTGTTTACTAAAACATGAGATAATAAAAGAATAACAAAATGGACTGAATAACTGAGGGGCATAATTTTATAATCTCCTTATTCCATCACCATAATCAGTCATAAAATAAACAAAAAAATCATGAAAATCTTGGAACACAATTTAAAAATAAATTTTGGAAAATGTCCTTTAATTTTAAATATTATATATATTTTTTCAAACAATGTAGAATACCTTTTATTATTTATTTGTAATAAATAAATAATTTTAAATAATAAATGCATGTTCAATCTTTAAACGCCAAACCATATTACTTTATATGTACCCAAAACTGCCATTTCATAACACATTCACAACCATATCCTTCTTCCTTTCTTCTTATTCATACAATTATACTGTTCTTTGTTTTTTTTGAAAAATGTAAATTTTTTTTAAATACAAGTATAATATATATATACTTAAGCTAGATGCAATTAGAGGGGATGGGAGCTTTAAAGTCTGGGTTCAAATCCCGATTATATATATGAGTGGGTGATGATGATTCAGACCAACTGAAGTGTGCTGGTGCAGCACGAAATTCATATACTGGAGATCATTTGTCTTTTCCACATGTGTGTGATCATATGTATCAGTTATATAAAATGGAGTGAATGACTGAAAGGAGATTGAAAGTCTGGGTTCCAATTTAAAATAATTAAAATGTAGTAAAACCATAAGGATAATACTATAACTTTGCAGTGATGTTCACTTGTTATCATTATGTTCATTAATTTAAAATTCCATTCCATATATTTACTTTCTTAATTAGATATTTGCATAATCATACTTTTTCATTTACATATTATAACAAAACGCATAGATAGAGTACACTACCGAATATATATCTACGATATAACAAACATACATGCCTATGTATTTATATTTAATTAAAATGGTTTTGACTTAAACCATTGTTATTCAAAACTTCTGGATTCATTCTCATAACTGTAATATATCCCCAATGCATATTTATGGTCATCCGAAGGACTCCAAGTGCCAATCTTTTATGAATCTAAGAATTACGTGAAGTGAATATATTACCAACAAGAACACTATCTTATGTAACATGAGAGGGGTTTTGACCATTGGCTAGCTCAGTCTAATGGTCGGGTGGCATCACAGCCGGGAGTAGTAACAAATAGGATTAAGAGTTTTTCTTTTTTTTTTAAACACACATAAAAAAAATATAAATAAATAGATCTGCTAAGAAAACATCACAATAAGATTTAAGATTTATTTTGAGTTTCATTATCAAATCAGTTTTATTAAAGACTTCTAAAGACCATTATTATTCTTTGATCTTTAGATATAATGAAAAAAATAATAATTCAACACTCTACTTTTTTTTTTATATTTAATATTATAAAAATGCAATTACTACTCTGTCATTTTGATACGCACACATACGCCATTCTTTCCAATATTTATTACACAATCAATCCAATATTTATTACACAATCAAGTAGCGAAGGTCAATACTAAGAAAAGTTTATTTCACGTGACCTCTGACAATAATTATGTTATTTATGTCCGCAATTAAATAAGAATTTCAGAAAATGTCATTAAGTTAACTTAGGTTATCACATTCACTTATCATAAACGGTAATATTTTTTTTTTTATAAACGAAAAGAAAATCAGTACTTAAAGTTCTTTACCTGAATTTTCCTTGGGGAGTTAGTGGAAGCAGATTTATTTATTTTAAAGAGTTCCGTTCATCACAGGTAATTCAATGCGAAGGTTCCCAATCTTCATGTCCATTGGTTGACGAGATTCAGCTTGGTTTCACATTGGGAATTATATTTTATTCCAAGGCATCTTGATGTTATTGGGCAAGGCATCTACAGTTGGTTGGAATTAGGGTTTGAATCTGACATGGTATGTTCTTACCCTGACATTTCTTTTGGATCCGCCATTACGTAAGAAAAATATTAAAACTTTTAATATTATGGATTTACGATTTTACTGTTCACGGCTGTAACTCTGCAGGGCCAAGACAAAATGCATTATGGGTGACTCTCTTTTATAGCCCCCTCCATTTGTTCTAGAAGTTTCTTTTTGATTCCACTTCCTGTTTCTAATGCTGAATAACCAGATCTGGTTGACGTGAAAACTTTTATCATAGCTTTTATGGTACATCAAAGATTTTTCTGTGGGAAACTTCGAGTTTTTTAAATGTGAAACAAAAATCTTGTTTTTCAACTACTTAACCCATTTATACACACATTTGTCACACACATATATACATTGTTTCAAAATGAGAGAGTCCCTTCCCCCGTGTTTGTGTATTTGTAACCACCACCACATAATAAAAATTAAATATTATATATCTACAGTTGTTTAAATACTGACCAATAATTATATTTGTGACTGGGTTTGAACCCATTCTGTCACAATACCCCCTCTTCCAAAAGCTTTCAAATACCTTTGTGTATTTTGAATGGCTCATTTTGGTACAACACTATCTGTTTTGCCTCATGTGTCCCTCTGCTTTTTCTGGTCCGAAGTTCGGCTTCTCAGGTGGTCTCTTCTCTTCAGGTATTTCTCTCCATTTTGGAAAAGTCTCCATTCCTGTTTTCTGCCCTCTTTCATTCTCTTTTACTGCTTCACGATGCCCGCCACAGTCATACGAGCTCATGTCAATGACATTGAGCAACTCGGCGATCTCTCCAATGGATGCTTTCCTTACCCCCAAGATCATCTGTTCCATTCTCATGGGCATGATATGTCTTACAACATGGAGTATATGACTCTCTGTCAGCTTGCATGCATCCAATGTCTGCAGTCTAGCCACCTGTTTATGAAAAAATTGTGCATAGCTATTGTTACAACCTTCTTTAAACTTCTCTTGCATGATTTGATAGTGTGTTAACTCCTGCCTATTCTCAGATCAAAAGGCCTCTCACTTTTTTTGATACTCTTCAAAAGTAGCCGGCTGTCACCCAAGCGTGTCCCACCATGACTGAGCATTGTCTGTGAGGTTGCCGCATGCAATAATTACTTTACTTTCTTCTGCCATGAGATTTATACTGAAGTATTTTCTCAAGCTACGTAGATGCTCAACAGGTGCTTCCCCCATCCTACCTGTGAATGGATGAATATTTAAGAATTGGTTCACATTCCCTTGCACCATCGCATGACCTATTAACACTGCCAGTTTTCCCGAGGGGTTTACTTGAACACCATGCTTCTGTTCACCCCCACTCTCCGTATCTGTTTTTTCACCTTCTTGTTCCCCTAAATCATTTTCATCTTTAATTCCCATTTTCTGTTCCAATCTATCCATTTTCTTTTCTATTTCTCTGAATCTAAATTCTAAACTTTCAAGCTTTTTCAAAATTCGCTCCAAAATATTTTCCTGTTCTTCTTTTTCCATTTTATTTTGTGCCCTTGTTTTCATAAAATTCTTTTCTTTTATTTTACTTTTGATTAACACCTCAGACCCACTCCCCCATCCCAGCACAATGCACTGCCTTCCTGTTAGCCTCTTTAACTCTCGAAACCTCATCAAATTAGACAAACAAAAGATAACAGATGCATATCTTTGACCTACTACACAACCACGAAATGACAAAATGGTTATTTCTTAATAGATATATACTTAACAAAATAACGCACTTCAATTTATTTAACCATTCACTTGAACTATATATCTAAACAACCCCTTCCTCAATAAAAATATAAAACTTTTCACTTTATTAATGTATTTCTGAAATCTCATAACTTTCCCCATTCCCCTCTACTTCTCTTCGAAGCCCTATGCTGGGTGCCATACCTCTCACTAGATAGAGTACACTACCGAATATATATCTATGATATAACAAACATATGTGCCTACATATTTATATTTAATTAAAATGGTTTTGACTTAAACATTGTTATTCAAAACTTCTGGATTCATTCTCATAACTGTGATATATCCCCAATGCATATTTATGGTCATCCAAAGGACTCCAAGCACCAATCTTATACGAATATAAGAATTACATGAAGTGAATATATTACCAACAAGAACACTATCTTATGAAACATGAGAGGGGTTTTGACCATTGGCTAGCTCAGCTCATGGTTGGGTGGCATCACAGCTGGGAGTAGTTATGAATGAAGGTAAGAGTTTTTCTTTTTTTTTTAAACACACATAAAAAATATAAATAAATAGATCTGCTAAGAAAACATCACAATAAGATTTATTTTGAGTTTCATTATCAAATCAGTTTTATTAAAGACTTCTAAAGACCATTATTATTCTTTGATCTTTAGATATAAAGAAAAAAAAACAAATAATTCAACACTCTAATTTTTTTTTTTTTATATTTAATATTATAAAAATGCAATTACTACTCTGTCATTTCGATACGCACACATACGCCATTCTTTTCAATATTTATTACACAATCAAGTAGTGAAGGTCAATACTAAGAAAAGTTTATTTCACGTGACCTCCGACAATAATTATGTTATTTATGTCCGCAATTAAATAAGAATATCAAAATTTCATTAAGTTAACTTAGGTTATCACATTCACTTATCATAAACAGTAATAATTTCTTTTTTATAAAAGAAAAGAAAATCAGTACTTAAAGTTCTTTACATGAATTTTCCCCAGGGAATTAGTGGAAGCAGATTTATTTATTTTAAGAAGTTCCGTTCATCACAGGTAATAACAGATAATTCAATGCGAAGGTTCCCGATCTTCATGTCCGTTGGTTGACGAGGTTCAGCTTGATTTCTCATTGGGAATTATATTTTATTCCAAGGCATCTTGATGTTATTGGATGAGGCAGCTACAGTTGGTTGGAATTAGGGGTTTGAATCCGACACGGTATGTTCTTACCCCGACATTTCTTTTGGATCCGCCATTACGTAAGAAAAATATTAAAACTTTTAATATTATGGATTTACAATTTTACTGTTCATGGCTGTAACTCTGCAGGGCCAAGACAAAATGCATTATGGGTGACTCTCTTTTATAGCCCCCTCCGTTTGTTCTAAAAGTTTCTTTTTGATTCCACTTCCTGTTTCTAATGCTGAATAACCAGATCTGGTTGACATGTGAAAACTTTTATCATAGCTTTTATTGTACATAAAAGAAAGTGAAATCTCATTTCTGTGGGAAACTTCTAGTTTTTTTAAATGTTAAACAAAAATCTCATTTCTCTCTTTTCAACTACTTAACCCATTCATACACACATTTGTCACACACATATATACATTGTTTCAAAATGACAGAGTCCCTTCCCCCACATTTGTGCATTTGTAACCACCACGTAATAAAAATTAAATATTATATATCTACATCTACATATATGTTTAAATACTGACCAATAATTATATTTATGACTGGGTTCAAACCCATTCTGTCACAATATATATTTATTTAGATAAAACATGTAAGTAAATTAGACATTTATAAAAAGTAAAATAATAATGTTAGCAAATTCAAACCTTTTTTTCTGAGTGCAGTAAAAATATCTTACAATGTTAAAATTAAATAAAAACAATGGGTTAAATCAATTTACCCAAAGACTTTCAAAACTATAATTCATAGTGCAGTATATTTAATGGAGGCTATCTAAGGTAAGAATTTAATTTTTGTTTTAGGCTATTTTTTTTTATATATACTGAACTGGATTGATATCTGATTCAATGGTTTTATTATCAAAAATTAAAAAACTTTTAATTTTCGTAAAATTTCTGATGTTAAAAAATTTTCAATTATTTAAAAAGAGTATATATTGAAACACATACTCATTTATATTTAAAATAGGTCATTTTAATTTTTTTTTTATAGAATTAATTTTAAAATAGTTTTCTTTCACCGCTTGCTTTTAATCAATTTGATTAAAAACAAGCAAGCTTTAAGATATCAACAAGAAGGCTTGTAAATTACATTCCTGTCATTTTTATTTTAACCATTTCTAAGTTCATTTTAAAAGTGGAGATTTAATTTTGTGTTGTTGTTTTTGTTTAAAATAATCCCTGGTTGGAATTCCTCATTAGATTGAGCAGGACTAAGGTGTAGAGTTCGACAACAGGAAAGTTTTTGCAGGAAATGTCATCATCATCATCAACCATTATCAATGCACTGCAGGATGAAGGTCTCTCCAAGTTTAATCCATCTTCTCCGATCTTTAGCTTCTTACACATCACCCCTGCACTTTCTTATTTCATCCATCCATCTCACATGTGCGCTCTTTCTGGGTCTTTTACAATCTCTTGGAATCCAGTTGAAGATTTCAATTGTCCATCTATTATCATCTCTTCTAGCAATATGTCCAGCCCAACTCCACTTCAATCTTTTAATTTTTTCAATGACGTCAGTAACCCCTACTTGTTCTCTTACCTATACATTGCGTTTTCGTTCTTGTTACTCCTAACATGCATCTCTCCATACTTCTTTGAGTGATCTGAGGTCTCTGTATTGCTCTTCTATTAAGTGTCTAAGTCTCAGATCCATAAGTAAGAACTAGTAAAACACATTTGTTAAAAACCTTTTTTTTTCAAACACATAGGCATATTTCCTTTTAGTATCAAGTTATTTCTACCAAAAGCATGCCAACCAAGTTTAATTCTATGATTAATTTCATCCATTATGTTTCCATCTGTATTAATAATCTGACCAAGGTATTTATAACTGTTAACTTCTTCTAATTCATCATAATCAATCTTTATTTTCATATTTTGAGCAAATTGATTAAACATTACTTTTGTATTTTTAACATTTATTTTTAGTCCTACTTTTCTACTTTCATCTGATAACTCCTGCAACATTTCCTGCAGCTCTGAAGCATTATTTGCAAAAACAACTATATCATCTGCAAAATCTAAATGACTTAAATAATCTCCATTTACTTTCCCTCCTTTAGTTTCCCATTTTAATCCACAAAATACTTCTTGCAGCACTGCTGTAAAAAGTTTTGGAGATATGGAGTCACCTTGTCTTACACCTTTCTCAATGTTGACTTTCCCAGTATCATTATGTAATCTAATTGTTGCTGTTGCATTTTTATAAATATTCTTTAAAATATGACAATATCCTGGATCTATACCTTGATAATCCAATGCTTTAATCACTGAAGAAATGTTTATAGAATCAAATGCCTTTTCATAATCTACAAATCCAAACCATAATGACAACTCCTATTCATTTGTCCTTTCTATAACTTCTCTCAATACCTGGATATGATCTACTGTACTAAAACCACTTTTAAATTCAGCTTGTTCTCTTGGTTGGTGGAAGTCCAGTGTTCTCTGTAGACGAGTAGTAATTATCTTAGTAAAAAATTTGTATAAATCTGATAAAAAACTGATAGGTCTGTAATTTCTAATATTTTCTTTATCATCTTTTTTAAATATTAATATTAATACTGCATTCTTCCAATCATCTGGTACATCTTTATCATTTAGACACTTGGTATATAACTTTGCTAAAAATTTTCCTATTTCTTCACCTGCTTCTTTTAATATATCATTTATAATTCCATCATTACCTGGAGCCTTTCCTTTTTTCATACATTTAATTGCATGTTTCACTTCTTCATTTAAAATTATGGGTAATTCAGAAGATGTAATAGAAATAGGAGGTACTTGTTCTTTATTACTATATAATTCTTGATAAAAGTCTTCTACCCATTTCACAATGTCACCTCTCTTTTTAGTAATAATTCCATTCTTTTTTCTTATTGCAGATATAAATTTTTTACCAATGCCAAAATGTTGTTTTACATTCTTGAGACTTTTATTTTCTTCTACAGCTTTCCTTGCTAGTTCACATTTATACTTTCTTATATCATTTTCAACTCTTTTCCGTACCTTTTTACAAAATTCGAGATATTCAATCCTTTTTAATGCATCATTTTTGTATATCTTCATATTCATTCCTTTCTTCATAAATTCTCTAGTCTCAGTAGAAATTTTATTGGTCAATTGCTGTTTTTTTTTACCAGCTATCTTTGTTGCTGTTTTTAAAAGTGTATCAGTTATTTTCATATTAATTTTATTCAAATCTGAATCATGTTCAAAATCATGCAGCCTGGTATAAATAATGCTGCAGATTTTGGGACATAGTTTTTAGATTATCTTGACTAACAAGCTGTTTCAAAGTGGTAGATTCAATATTCATTTTACACTTTGATTATAGTCTGCAAAGAGTCGCACCACATTGTTTGCAGTTCAGACATTTAATTTCTTTTAAAAGAAAAAGGTTTTGCAGTTGTTACAAGATTTGTTTCTTCTTGATGTTCAAACCCACCATCTTACGTATCCTAAACTCCAACATGTCTTGCTAGCTTAGTTCAAAAGATGAACCCACACCTGCCAATATTGTTTCTTCAGTCATACTATAAAAGTATAAAATAACCGGATTCCCCATTTGCCGCTGTCCAACTATGGATCACTTGAAATATGAACTGAAATAAAAGTGCACACTCTACGTGAACTTTGCGTTACCTTAAGGTAAATATTTCCTTTTATTCTTTCCAGGGTAAATTCTTTTAGTTAAATTTCCACTCAATCTTAAACATAAATCTGTATTCTTAATCATTATTTAACCTCATATTTATTCGCTGTATTTGTTTTTCATTGTACTTTGCCGTGCGTCTTGGAATCTTAGTTTTAAGATTCCAAGTTTTCTTTCAATATTATTTATCGGAGAGTGTCTAGTGAGTGTATATGTTTAATATATCTCTATTTATCTGCCTTACTTTTCTAAATGCTTTAGCATTCTTGTGCAGTTTTAATTTTGCTCACCTGTATTTATTTTATTGTCAAAGAATTGATTTAAAATACTGTGTTTGTGCTTATGCAAACTTAAAAATCTTTTGTCTGGCGATTTATCATCTTTATTGTTCTAGTTTTCTGTATTTGGAGATTTCATTTCTTCTTTTCTTATGTCTCTGAAATGGGAAACTGGAATTGTTGTTCTTTGTAATTTTATAAATTGCCAGCAGGAAGATAATATTTATTACAGGTGGAAGAGAGTTTTTTTCTGCTAAAGTATTTAATGCCTTAATGTTTTCTACTCATATACACTCTCTGATAAACTAACAAAAAAAAAGTCTAGGTCAATGTTTATATTTTGCTTGCTAGATTTGTTTATATTTATGTGTGGCTTTAAATTTTATCAGAGCGTGTACTCAGAACTTTGTAGATTTATTTATAATTATAATTAGTTCATTCTCTTGAAATGCTTGGGCAGGCATAACTGCTTTTCTAATTATTTAATGATCTTCTACTGAGGCCACTAATTATTATTCTTATATTAGTTTTTGTCAATTATTTGATTGGGGATTCGCCAGTTTTAAATGCTGTTTTACTTTCATTCTAGATTTGGTATTGTATTAATTTAAAGTCTTTACGTCAGAATATTTTGTTATTTTATTAAATTGGAGATATAAATCCCCCCCCCTTTACAATTCATATTCCGATGTATTAATCATATTTTATTTTGTTCTTGGGTAAATCAAACATGTTTGCTTTAAACATAGTATAACATGCAGCTTCTACTGGCATATGATGTTCTTGGTCCTGACACATTTTCCAGGCCCAGAAATGCTTGACGGTGCTGGTTTCATTAATTTAGTTCAAGAACGTATTGTTTGCATATCTGTGAATGGAAACAGTGTTGTTAATTCTCTGCTGAAAGAAATTTGTTCTCTCCCTTTCTAATTCTCTATTAGAAGATCTGTCTGTATGCCAGACCATTGAATTTTAGTCCTTCTGGTACGCACCTAAGCTAATCCTATTTCTTGTGTTATAAACTTTTTACTTCATAATTTATATTTCTATCAAATTGCTATATATATATATAATTGGATTTGAATTATACAGATAAAAGGATTCAAGAAATCCCTGGGGCAATTGATAACTTTTATCTAGTAAGAATTTACTTACATCTATAAGTGGACCCTTCTGATTGGAGATAAGCCTTGCTCTCGAAGTTTAGAGATTTCATTGGTAAAAGTAGACTTTAGAGAACAATAGCGATATACAGAGAAAGGGAAACGCCTTCCCAGGAATCCGGGCAGTCGCACTGGAGTTCCACGACCAGGCAGAAGGAATAATTTACTCGTCGGAGAATAATCGGATAGGATATAAGAGCCGACGGATAAGGCAACAACTTCGGGAGATTGATATCCTAGTGCAGTGTAGCACTAAGATACATAGCGACCCTCGATTAATGCCGGATAATCCCCGCAGTGTTCATAATCCTAACCCGGTCCATAGTGTAACTTCTCGATCATTTCCCACGGCGAATTTCAAGACATATCATTGGCACAGTCGACAAACCAGTAGGACATTCAAAAATATATAAACATCGGGAAAACTAGTAATCCGAAATTCACAAATTTATAAGTGACGCCGTTCAAATTAAACATGGCGCAGGTAAACGTTGGAGAATTTGACGTGCATAGACAATCAGAATGGCCTCTATATGCAAGCCGCATAGATAAATACCTTTTAATGAGCAATATTGTAAAGGACGAGAGAAAAATTGCCACTCTATTGTATTTTGTGGGTCCAGATGTAATTAAAACAGCAAATCATTTATGCAACCCGAAAAAACCAGAAGAACTGAAATATTCAGAACTACAGGACATACTTCAAAAATATTTTGATCCCAAACCAACTAAACATGTAGCATGCCTCCATTTCCATAATCGTAGGCAAAATAGAGGTGAAAATACTCGAAAATTCGATATTGCACTACAGGAGTTAGCAAAAGATTGTGTTTTTGGGAATTATTTGGAAGAAGCACTATTGCAGCAATTTTTATGGGGCATGTCTGATGGGAGGCTCTGAGAGCAGTTATTAACAATTGATGACCTTACATACAAAACTGCGATCAAAACGGGCCTCGCACACGAAGCGGCTATGGAGCAATCAAAACAATTCCAGAGTGCAACGGCAGCAGAATGGCATCAAATAAACCTCGTGGAACTAAACAGAAATGATGAAATGAAGTGTTTCAGGTGCGGAAAATCCGGACATTTAGCTAAAATGTGTAAACAAATAAACTTCACGGAAAGAAATGAAAATGACGAAATGAAGTGTTACAGATGTGGAAAATCCGGACATTTAGCAAAAACGTGTAAATGGAAAAAGAGTAAATGTAAAAATTGTGGAAAAATAGGACACTTAGCGGAAGCGTGTAAAAACAACGGGCAAGTGGAAATTAAAAATACGGAAACCGTTAATAATGACCAAATAATGTTGTCAGTAAAAATATTTGACCAATCATTTACCATGGAAATTGACAGCGGTTCCAGAATATCTTTAATGGCTTATAGAGATTGGAAAACAATAATGCAATTTCACAATCGAACCAGTAATCTAGAAAAACAAATCTGATAGCAAAAGACGTAAACGGGAAGCACAATGAAATAGTCGGGAAAGTTATTGTTCCGGTACAAACAAATAGCAAAATCACTGACCTCCCGTTATATATCATTCACAGAAAAACAAACCCCATAATTGGAAGAAATTGGTTCAAACCCATGGGCATTAAAATAACTATCACAAAAAAAATTATGATTGAAAAAGAAATACGCAATACATTCCCATCATTGTTTAAAAAAGAACTAGGGGAAATTAGAACAAAACCAGTTGAAATACAGCTTAGAGAGAATGCAAAGCCTATGTTGTGTAAACCACGGAGAGTGCCATATGCGCAAAGAGAAAAACTAGCCAATGCACTGGAAGAGTTAACAAATAAAGGGGTATTGACACCTACGGAAAACTCAGAGTGGGCGACACCTATAGTAATCATTACTAAGCCAGATGGCAGTATACGTATTTGTGGTGATTACCGGATAACAGTTAACCCAGCTTTAAATAAAAACAATTATCCAGTGCCAAATGTGCGTGAAGTATTAGCCACTCTTGAGGGAGCAACTCACTATGCAAAATTAGACCTTAATGCTGCATTTCACCAAATACCAGTAACAGGAAAGTCAGAAGAGATCTTAACACTGACTACACCTTTTGGTCTATTTAAATACAACCATTTGCCTTTTGGAATTACCACTGCACCAAATATTTTCCAATCAAACATCGAGCAACTACTCCGAGGAATAAATGGTGTGATACCTTACTTTGATGATATATTAATAATGGCAAATTCAGAGACAGAACTCCAGAGTAAGGTTCATGAAGTCTGCGAAAAGCTAGCAAAATCAGGAGCCAGACTAAATGAAGAAAAATGTATCTGGAATACTTCAGAAATTAAATTTCTAGGACACATAATATCCAATAATGGTAAAAAACCAATGCCTGAAAAGATACGGGCTATTAAAAATGCAAAAACACCTCGGAATGTCAAGGAATTACAATCTTTCCTGGGCCTTATTGGATATTTTGAATGTTTTTTTAAAGGAAAAGCCCACATTGCCAGTAAGTTATATGAGTTATTAGAGAAAAACCAGAAGTGGAGCTGGGGTAAAATACATGAAGATGCATTCAAGAAGACAAAAAGCTTGCTAACATCAGATGACCTACTCATAAACTACAATAACAATGAACAGATAATATTAACTACTGATGCATCAGAATATGGAGTAGGAGCAGTAATAAGTCACCCCACAGATGAAGGTGAATGACCCATAGCTTATGCTTCAAGAACATTATCAAGGTCTGAACGGAACTATAGTCAACTAGACAAAGAAGCCTTGGCAATCATTTTTGGGATAAAAAAGTTCCACCAATATCTATATGGAAGGCATTTTACAGCAATCACTGACCACAAACCACTACTGGGAATATTTTCGAGGTCAAAACAATTACCCGATCACTTGAGCCCACGCATGCTGCGTTGGATTGAAATATTATCTGCATATGATTATTCCCTTGAATACAGGAGAGGCAGCTTTATAACACATGCTGACGCACTGTCCTGAATACTGGATAATAATGGAAAAACAATAGGACAAGTCTCTATAAACTATATAGATACATGAGAATCAAATGTGTTGAATAGTGATTCAGTAGCAAAATGGACTAAATTAGATGATGGATATAGACTATTATGGAATTGGATATGTAATGGCTGGCCAATTAAACGACCCAACAATCTCCCAGTGGCATTCTGGAAAGCACGAGACCAACTGTCAATAAATAAAGAATGCATACTGATAGGTGATCGAGTAATCATACCAGTTCAAGGTCGCTCAGCAGTCTTAAGTTTGATCCATGATGGACATCCTGGAATTGTAAGAGCCAAAGCTTTGGCACATTCCTATGTATGGTGGCCAGGTATAGATAAAGACATCGAAAACACTGTAAAGGCATGTACAAACTGCCAGTCAACTGCAAATCAGAAACCGCGAACGTATACATCATGGCCAACTGCAACTAAACCATGGGAGTGGGTCCACATGGACTATGCAGGACCTTTCAGAGGAAACCTATTCTTGGTTATAATAGATGCATATTCTAACTGGGTAGAATATAGACTAGTTAGGAACACAGGGTCTAATGAAACAATATCAACTCTTAAAGAAATTTTTGCTTTCCATGGAATACCAGAAAGCCTGGTAACAGATAATGGTTCTGGGTTTACCTCAGACCAATTCAAAGATTTTACAAGGGAATGGGGTATCAAACACATTTACACTCCACCCTACCACCCAGAGTCAAATGGACTGGCTGAAAAAGCTGTACACCAGTTAAAACAAGCCCTTAACAAATCAGAATCTCAACAAGCCCATGAAGTTCTTCAGTTAGCAATGCTTTACCAACATTCCACACCCATAGCATCGACTGGGATTTCACCAGCTGAAACAAACCAAACTATCACTACTACACCCACAACATGAGTTCATTGAAACTATGACAGAGGAATGCAATGAATTTACGGTGGGTCAAAGCATTTGGGTTAGAGATTCCCTAAAAAAAAAGTGGACACCAGGTGTGATCTTGAAAACACTTTCAAACAAAATCATACTCATAGAATCAGAAACGGGCACACAATTCCATCGCCATACGAACCACATTAAGAAGTGAATAACAAACAAGTTACCCCCCTACACAGGACTAAATTGTGAAATTATAGAAGAAAAGGGAGCTGACCAAATGGCTGAAGAAGTAACCACACATGAGAGTAATCCTAAACCAGGAAAAGATAAACCTCAAAGAGTGCGGAAGCCTCCTGTCTACCTTAAAGATTACTTGTGTTAATTAATAATAAAAAAAAAAAAAAAAAAAAAAAGGGGGGGGGGAACCATGGTTCTCTAAAGTAAAGGGGAGGAGTGCTATATATATATATAATTGGATTTGAATTATACAGATAAAAGGATTCAAGAAATCCCTGGGGCAATTGATAACTTTTATCTAGTAAGAATTTACTTACATCTATAAGTGGACCCTTCTGATTGGAGATAAGCCTTGCTCTCGGAGTTTAGAGATTTCATTGGTAAAAATAGACTTTAGAGAACAATAGCGATATACAGAGAAAGGGAAATGCCTTCCCAGGAATCCGGGCAGTCGCACTGGAGTTCCACGACCAGGCAGAAGGAATAATTTACTCGTCGGAGAATAATCGGATAGGATATAAGAGCCGATGGATAAGGCAACAACTTCGGGAGATTGATATCGTAGCGCAGTGTAGCACTAAGATACATAGCGAGCCTCGATTAAGGCCGGATAATCCCCGCAGTGTTCATAATCCTAACCCGGTCCATAGTGTAACTTCTCGATCATTTCCCACGGCGAATTTCAAGACATATTACAAATATAAGTTTAAACTTAATTTGGCTGGCATTTGTCTTAGTGCTTTTATTTCTCAATTGTCTAAACAATATTTAAGATTTCTTGTCTCTCCCTGAATCTAATTGGTGCAAACCATTATCTTCATCCATTTTGATCACAGTAAATAAATTTTCCAGATATGTAGTTATCTGGTGGCACCCTCTGTGATCGGGATAAGATTGCATGTCCATTACAATACAAATAACTATTAACCTACACTTACAATATCTATGATAAAGTGTGTGTATAAATGATAATCCTTTAAATTTATTTAATTTTTATGATATAAAAATATACAATCATAAAATGGAGATTTTTTTTATATATAAAGTTGCGTTCTAAAAAAGTTTTTTTTCTTTTTGAAAATGTGTCTTTATTAGATCATTTTAATTGTTTTGGACATTCATAATGAATAGTGTGTTTCAATTCTTACTATAGTTATTTTTATCATGCCTTTATATTACAAAGTTTAAATTTTCCAGAATCTTTAAAATGAAAAAAAAAAAGAAATATAAATGTACATATAGAGCTTTAATTTTAAATATTTGTGAAAACTTTTTATTAAAGAAGGTGTTTACTAGGCAGACTTGTTAAAAGGAATAAAGTACTATGTCCAAATTATAGCATCTGATCGGCATCGATAATAATTTGCTATTGCTTTTTTATTAAATAAACTACTAAATCTTTCATAACTATTATTTCATATACGTTAGCATGATTATATTTGTACATATTAAAAATTAGATAACTAAATGCTAACATTATCAGTTTTATTATTAAAAATATTTGTTTCTCATTATTTTTCATAATAAATAATATTCTCTTCATATAAATCCAATAAACTATCTTTTTTTTTTTTTAAAAAAAAACCTTTCTCATTAAACCATATATATATATACAATTTTAATACATTATCATCTTTCCAATATTTTGACCACCTTTTTCTGCAGTCATTCTCAAGGATCTATAAAAAATACATATATTTACATCATCATTATTATAATTACATATACCTTCCTCATCATAAAAAGCAACATTCCTTAGTCATCTATGAATAAACCTTTTTTAATATACATACAGCATTATATAAACTACATTTATTTAATTTCTTATATTCCAATTTTTTGTTACATTTTGCCAATACCTTTAAGTACAATTTTTTTTTATCTAAATACATTATCTACACAATTTAATCTATTTAACACAGGTTTGTTTCTTTTTATATATACACTTTCTTTTTATATAAAAAGAAACAAACTTGTGATTAAATAGAACAAATGATGTAGATAATGTAATTAGATAAAAAAAAATGTTTATAAAGGTGTTGGCAATTAAAAAGTAATTACTAAAAACTATAAAAGACAATATATGAGAAATTGGTTGTAGTTATATAGAGAAGTGTGCATGTAAAGTGTAACAAAAAAAGTCAAGCGTTGTTAGCCGAGAGGTCATCGCAGCCGCCTTGCAAGCAAATAGTTGTTTGCAGATGGTTGTGGGTTCGCGTCCCGGCCGATGCTATGACGTATGAAAAAAAAAAAGTGTAACAAAAAATTGGAATATATAGTCAAGCGTTGGTGGCCTAGCAGTTAGCGTAGCCAACTTCCAAGCAGCTGGCCCGGGTTCACGTTGAAACAGTAAGATTCGTATTCGAATCTTAAGTTTCACCTTTTTCTGTCGTCTCTCACTGACCGGTCTATCCCGCCCAAATTTAAACTTTTTGGTATCGAATTGGGTGTGTAGCAATATTAAAAATGTATAAATATATGTAGAATTCAGCATAAACACGCACACATTTCGATCTCAAATTAAAGGCAATAAATGGGGATAAAATAATATAATTTAGATTTCTTTTAGTTATATAATTTTGTATAATTGTAATCATTTATTTTGGATTACAAAGTTCGTATTTATTGCTTTGTTTAAATTTCGTTTAATAATAATTCTAAAAAAATCTGATGTAATATTTAATTAAAAGTTAAAATAATCTTATGTTCCCTTTTTGTCTTTGAAATTTAAAAGCATCGGTCACTGATAGATAATAGATTAATTAAAGAAAAATTCCCCAAAATGTAATTAGTAAATGTAAAATGTAAACAATAGAACGGCAGCTTTCTTTATAATTAAAACCAACAAAATGCATTGATTATCCTCAGGGCAGATTAAGTAGAACCTAAAAATACCTTAACAAAAATGTGAAAGATCAAGATAAGAAAAGAGGCCATCTTAGACTTGTTGGAGACATTCACTTAAACTTTAGCTCTGCTCTCGATCACTGAGAGTCTCCAAAATATAAAAATAAATTGTTCCTGCCAAGGTATGACCGAGTAAAAGCACCTAGATTATTCTCCATCGGGAGATGGCCTATCAGATGCCGAACTTTCCATTGCCCGTCATAAATTCACCATGAAGATCTGCTGCCTGAAATAAATGAGAAAGCTGCTGCTGCTGTTAAAGTAAATGAAACATCTAAATACAAGAAAGAATTGCCACTCATGAACTATTTGCTACTAAACCAATGGACTCAGAAAACTTCTTATAAAACAGGTACCTGTCTGTGTTCAAACTCTAGAGTACTCTAATAACATGCTATAGCTCTTCTTCATATTACTTATCTAAATTATAAAATGTAAAAACTATCATTTGTATAACTAAAATTGAATAATTAATTTAATGTGTAAATTTCTCTAATAATCTAGCTTACCTCACTCTATCTTTCTTGGGTGCGTATTTCTCAAATCTACATTTTATCTATATTTATTATTTAATTATTGCATGCTCATAATTGTCTCAATTTTCAAAGTTTAAATCTATGATCGCTTGAAACAGTGAATGCGTGTCAAATTTTCATTAATATTTACTTTCATAAATAACTTAACTTTCATATAAATCAACACGCATTCAATGCATCATTTATTGTAATGCAGGGTCTACTACTTCGCAAATGGCTGGCATATTAGTTGTAATAATTCCCAGTTTATATATGTTTTGTATTTATTAAATCTTAATGAATAATTCTAGAAAATTACATTTCTTTGAGAGTCGCCAACGTTCTTTAGTAAATGTTGATAATGTAGGGCCGAGTTAGAAATCTATTTAAAATCTTATCATAATCGTTTATACATTATACATGTGTTACATTTTAGAGATGCGATGACCCATTCCGCCGTGAAATTTCCGGATTCTTCAGGGTTGAAATTAACCCCAGTCATCCTACACAAGTGGACATAATGGGTGCTCCCGTAGGACTTGACGACATCATGCAGCCAGCCAGCAAACTGCGACACGGACCACTTGTCCCTGGTTATGCTTATGTGACACCTTACTTCGTCGGGCCGATGGCAGAGACCAGCCCGACCTTCTTATAAACTCATTCACGGCATTGCAGTTTCGATATACCACCATTCCATATCGCCTTTCTAAAGCGTACCACATGTTCCTTTACTTAATTTTATTATTCTATATATCACTCTGCCTCTGCATTATCTTCATAATTCACTCTCAAATAAATGTTTGCCCTTAGTCATAAAATAAATATTTTAATTAAATAAATATATGTCCACCGCTACTCTTAAATCTTACTTTAGACTTTTGCATTGCAAAGGTATAAATCCCTCCAGGCATGCATTAGAAATACTTACTTGAGAATTTTAGGTAGCTAGATTACGCCTTCAAATAAATGAATTCCTTTTGTAAACAAATAAATAAATGTATTCTTTAAAATATAATCATGATGCAAATCCCGCTACTGAAGCTTTTAATCCATAAAATATTGTTAGTAAATGATCTTATTAAAATGTGTTAATAAATAATTTTAAACTATACGTCTGCAGTTATGTTTCATCTATTCGATACCCATTCTATATAATATTTCCTCGATTATATAAATACGAATGTTTAACTAATATTAGTTTGATTATTGGCTAACTCGAAAATAAAATCATGAATCTCTTGCATATCCCTGACCACCGTGCCTAAAGAAATATTTACTAATGTCACAGCAGATGCATTGTTTCGTGGATTGTATTGTGGAACTGACAAACTATGTTCGAACTCAGTACCACGGGTGGCTTCGCTACCTCGATGGTGCTGCTGTTCTGTGTAGTGGTCGAATTCTGCATTATGTTTACGAGTCACACGTTTTCTGACTGTTACAACGTCCCGGTCAACGCTTTGACATACATATATAAAAATTGGAATATAAGAAATTAGGTAAATGTAGTTTATATAATGCTGTATGTATATTTAAAAGGATTTATTGACAGATGATTAAGAAATGTTATTGTTTTTTATGATGAGGAAGGTATATGCATTTATAATAATGATGATGTAAATATATGTATTTTTTATAGATCCTTGAAAATGATTGCAGAAAAAGATAGCCAAAACGTTGGAAAGATGATAATGCATTAAATATATATATATGGATTAATGAGAAAGAAATAAAAGTTTTTTAAAAGAAAAAAGGAGAGGAATACAGTTTATTGGATTTATATGAAGAGAATATTATTTTTTAGAACATATATACATTTAAAGAAAAAAAGAAGGATTTATTGTTAATACTAAAGAAAATATTTTAACAATGATGATAATAATTTAAATATATATTTTTCATAATAAACAAATTTTAAATTTTTATCGTAGAAAAAAATAAACAGATTTTAAAATTAACAACGTGGTTTCCTGTTTAAAAATTAAAGGAATGTTTATATATATAAAAAACTATATATGACCTTTGGAATCATTAAAGATTATAACAATGATATAATAATAGAATAAAATAATGTTAAAATGAATCACAAAATAGTTTAATATTAAAATCTGTTTATTTCGACAGTAATATTACTATTAGAATTTATTTTAAAAATTTGTTTTTACAAATAAATATCTCTATCATTATTTTAACGTACATTGCAAATGTTAATAATACATATTTGTTTTCATGCAGTTAGTAGTATGTAAACTCACTATGAGTCAAAGATAGCTTTTCAAAGGAAATGCCAATGATTTTGTTCACTAACAGCTAGTACAAATGATGATAGTATATATATATATCATGCAATGCCTCATGGGGAAATCTCTTGTAACATTAGAAAGTTAATCATTCTCAAAAAACTTTTAACAAATGTAAATATATTAAATTTATTAAGCGTTAGCAGATGATTTTTAATAATAACGTGAAAGGCTAAAACCGTCAACAGAAGCGCCAGTCATTATTACATCTGATTGGCTGTCACATAAGCATTTTAAGATTATATAAATCATATCAGCATTAATGAGGTAAATGATATTGGGTATATCTGCTTCTTTGATAATAATGCATGGTAGAACATTTATATGCTTTTTTACACTTCTCATTCCCAGTGCATTGTTTTTTTTATGAAACATTATTTATCTACATGTCAATTTTTAGGAATGAGTGTTCGAGAGATTTCTCATTCATATTTTACTCTGGTTAATAATAGACAAATGTTCATATATCTGTCAATAATGAATGTTGATTGCTTTTCACTATGGCCTAGCTAATTAAAGGAATAATTTCTAAGTCTAATTAAAACTCGGTTTTAAGTTGATCTATCCAGGATGGCTAATGTGGTTGCTGTTTCTGCAACAAGAGATCATTTTTGAGTTAATATTAACATTATTAAAAATAGTCAAATTCGCATTTACATTTTAATCTTTATGAAGATTTGATACAATGTCAATCTATGATTATTACAATGTGTCTCAAATTTTTATTTTTATTTTTCGACAATACATTTGAATATTTGCAGTTTTACAATTATTTTATTTTTCAATACATGTTTAACTTCTTTGGAATTTTTTTTTATATATTATATGTTTGGGAATTTATAATTATAATGGATATTTTTGCATATTCTACAACTTTTCAATCTAAATGTGACTAAATGTTGAAGGAATGATATAATAAAGTACCATTATATATATAGTAACAGGATCATGATGAGAGGAACTGCTAGGTCACTAATTATTATTGTGAATATTATTCTAGGGAATAATTACCTGTTTGTCAATGAGTGATAGAGTACAAGATGGAGTGACTATAGTCTCAAATTTTATTCTATTTAATTATAGCCATGGATAATGATCAGATTGAATTCTACATCAAATACAAGTCTTCTCGCAGATCCAGTCATCTTTTTTGATCAGCATCCACCCACATATATATTATTATTATTGATACCAGATGGCTATCTACATTTCCATTTTTATCTGTTTTTGCTTTTTTAAACACTACTTTGATGTCATGAAAGAATACTGGGATAAGTAATCAATCAGTTAAAGATTTATTTAGAAAAATTGTGATTTATAATAATAATAATAATAATACCTATGACTTTCAATATGTAATTTATATCCTGTTACCATTAGTTTTCAATGATAAGTACTTTCTTTGGGTAAACTTTTAGTAGTATTTGGTTGTTTTTTTTTAATTTCCAAAAAATGTCAATTGTAAGTTTTCAAGGTTTACAGCAGCTTACAAAATTGATTGTCTTAGAATTTCAAACCTTCTTTGATTTGTAATTGACAATTTGTTTTGGAATGTGTAAATTTCTTCTTTCTTATTAACTTTTTAAAAAAATGAGGGGAAAGAGAGGGGGAGGGGAGGAGTGATTGGTATATGTAGTATTACCTAATTCAAGCAATCTGTTTTGATTTATAATTGACAGATTTGGTTTGGAAATTTTGTATGATTTTGTCTTTAAAATTTTTTGAAAATTTATTTCTTATTGGCTTTCTAAGAAATAAAAAGAGGTGGGCATTTTGATTGGAATTGACAGATTTGGTTTTAAAATTTAATGTCTTTAAAAATTTATAATTTTTTTCTTTCATATTAGCTTTTTAAAAAGTAAAGAGAGGGGAGGGAGAGGTGCACTGCATGTATTACCTAATTCAAACCACTTGTTTTGATTTGGAATTGACAGATTTGTTTTGCACATGTTTTGTTTTTAAAAATTTATAAATATCTTATTTTTTATTGGTTTTTTAAAAAGTGAGAACAGAAAGAAAGAGAGGGAGGAGGGGAAGGGTTATTGCTTTGTGGACTTTGATTTACTTACATTCAATACAAATCCAATCAAACACTCCAAATAAAAATAAACTGGATGGTTATACAACAAACAAAAAAAGCTTAATATCAAAGCATTTTTAGATACTTTGGTATTAGAGTTGCAATTTTGGGGAAATAGGATGCCTTTTCACACCCTCAATAAATGGGTAATGTTGCAATGATGTCAAATTAAAAGGAAATAAACCCCATGAGTATACATGTGGGAATGTGTTTTTATCTATCATCATAATCTCTTTTTTTTTGTAATACTTTGACATTTTCAGTTATTGTCCAGATTATTTTCTGCCATACTTAATGATATAAAAGAAATTGTTAAAAACCTAATCAAAGTCTCATAATTAATATGTATTTTTTTTGTGGTTTTTGTTCTTTTTTTGGTTTAATTTGTTTATAAAAGAAATACATTTATTAGCATTTCTGTTGAAAAATCCCAGTATACTTTGCAATCATGTGCTACATTTTTGGAGGGAAATTTTTTAATAGAAATCTCCATTTTCTGTGGTAATATTACATGTGAAATGTTTTGCTTCAAGTGACAATTACTGTTGTATATTATACAGTAAGTATCATATGAGTATACTCAATGTGTTTTTATAAATATTTAAAAACCAAAATCATTTACTGTTTGTTTAGTGTGTATTTAAACTAACAATTTTTTGTGTAATGCAGTCATTTCATTAAGATTGCTAATCACACTTTTTTTTTCAAATGTTATTCTTAAAAGTTGTTAGTGTTCAAGTCATACATATTTGAATGTCTTGTTCAAAATCATATATTTCTTATTGAAAATGATAAATATGTTTATGTTTTTACTTTTAGTTATTTTTAGTTCTGCAATACGGAGCATGTATAGATCTATTGCACGTTTTTCACATTTGTATCAATCCTTCCCCTGATAACATTGTAAATCTTACCAAAATATCATATACAAGATCAGTTTACACTTTTTTTGCCAAAAAAGTCATGTACAAGATTCATGTACACATTATTTTAGTCAGATCCCAAGATTACAAAGTTATCAGTGGATTGATACAAATGTGAACAGGTGCAATAGGTCTAATACATGCTTCATGTTGCAGCTCTAATACCAAAGTACCCATATTTATTGATTTGGATTTTTTAAAAATTACAAAATAATACAAACATTTAAATGAAAAACAAGACTATCATTTTCAAAAACATTTAAAATCAACAACAAATTTTATTTTGAAACTAAATTCTAATAAGTTAAAATAAACATTTCTTGTACTACAATGACAGGTTGTAAAAATATTTCCTTTTTTTTAATTTTGACTATTTTTTTAAATTCACATTGGAATTTATAAAAAATAAAAGTTGGCTCAAAAAAATCTGTTAATAAAAACTAATTCTAAGAGATTTTAGATTATACAGTAAATTTATACATTTTGTCATAGTATTATTTACTAATATAAATCCCAAGTTCAGACTATAGTCCCCCCCACACACGCACACTTCCCTCACTTGAAAAAGAATTTTCTGAAGTTAAAAGAAAAGGGATCCAAATTTCCAAACCAATTTTTTTTCCAATTATAAATAAGAAAATGATTATTTGAAATTAACCTACATTTTGTAAATTGTATATTTTTGGTTTCCCCCCATATGATCTCATCTTTCTTTCACTCCTCAATAACCTGTCAATGAATATTTATACAAGAGATTTTAAATTAAACAGTGAATTTATAAATGTAGTCATATTAGTATTACCACTAGAATAAATTGTCATTTTTGCAAAGAAATCTACAATTTCTCAATTAGTCATTCCAGTGTTTAAAGGTACAATTAAAGAGAAAATTCGAATGTTGATAGTAGATTAAATCAGTATCTTATTTATTCTACAGTTAAATGTTTAAACTAATTTTGTTAGAAATACTAAGTCAAAATATTTTTATTCTAAGTATTGAAAGATAATACTTGTCTTCACATGAGAAATTGATGATGAGAAACAATATTTTTAAATAATTTATTTACAACACTAAAACATAAATAACTTAACATCTTTTATATTTAAATATTTGCGTATTCAATATAATGAATTCTATATGGCAAAAAGAAAAATTATTTAATATGAATCTGATAGATCATTCATATAACAATTTTTTGTGATATTTAAAGTGAATGTTTTTAATTCTTTTATATCACATGACATTATAACAATAACAAAAATATCAATGTGTTAATTTTTTAATGTAAGAGGAAAATGAGTCTTTTGCAAATATTTATTTATTATAAGATCATTTAAAATAATCTTATCACATTTTTCTTTGATTTTATTTGTCAGTTGAGCTCAACAAATATGTGATGCATTTTCTTCCACATTTAAAATATTAACTGTCCATTTACATTGAGATCTCTGGATAAATCATAAAACATTAAGATTTTCCAAACAACAAGAAGTTTTTTTTAGTTGTGCTATGTAAAGATGATAATGAAATAAATGCTTAATATGGGCATTAAGATCTCTCTGGTCATTATTCACACATTTTCCTGCCTTCACATACCCATAATAAAATCTAGAAGTTCCTGCTGATACTATTTCTTTTAACTGTTCTTAATAAATGTTTAATATTTGTGCCAGTTTTTCATTTAAATATTCCTCTTATAATTTGTTTATTTTTTTAGACTTCTTTACTTTATACAATTATTAGGTTTTTGTTATAGCATAGCAAATAAATCTGACAATGGTAGAGATACCTAGGCATTTATTTTTCATATTGAGGCTCCATAAAGACTACATTTTCAGAAATATGGAATAATCACTTCATTCTAATTTTTACCCCATCATGGTAAATAAATTTGGATAGGATGATTACAAATCATTTTTACAGAGCTATTTTGTGAGCTATACAAAACTGGTAAAACAAACAGCTATGGGTGACATGAATGGTTCTTTTTTGTTGTTGCCTAGCAACATTTAAAATTCCCACAGCAACTATAAAATAATCTCCCATCATCTGAAAATTAACCTATGTTTGCATTATTAATTTTCTCTATTAACATTTAATAATTTTACAAACAATTATTTTATTTTCAAATCAAATTTTAAAAGTAACATTTTTCATTTCTTGCAAATTTTCTTTTTTTTTTTTTTTTTTTTAAAAAAAAAAGGTTTTTAAATTTATTTATTTTAGAAGTTATACATGTGACCCATGACAAAAAGGTTATAATATATATTTATTGTAACAGAATAAAAATGAACCATGAAAGAATGGTTCTGGTTTTCAGTGACATTTGTAACAGAATAAAACTATAGCCTATCTGTTGATCCCCATTTGTAATGGATTGGAAATAAAGACAATGATAATGGAATAATACTGTCTTATTAATAATAATATATCTCTATTGAACAAGCTATTTGTTGCAGAATAAAAATGATAACTAAGGATGAGGAAAATAAATTTTAGTATTTCCTCATGAATTGACACCGTTTATTATGATCTAAGGCTATTCTAAATGTTAAATGCTATTTATAACTGAATAAATTATTCATGAATGGATAAAATAATGACCTTAGTATACCTTATAAATTTAGAAACTATTTGTAATGAAATGAAAATGATAAAATAAAAAATCTGCAAACTTGAAACACTAATTCTAACTAAGTAAAGTTTAATCCAGTAGTTAATCACAAATGATAACTGAATAAAATGAAAATAATTTTTTTTTTTTTTTTTATTTAAAAAACTATATTTACATTTGATTCAGTACATACATCGTAACAATCATTACTTTAAAAAATAAATTAAGTTCAAATGTATCAAGTAAATTACATTATCTCCACCTTTCATTTAATCAGTGTTCTGTAAGAGCATTCAGCTCCACATTTCACACCTTGTAGGAACATAACCACCCCATACCAATAAAAACGTTTTTCTTGGCCAAAATTTCAAACCTTTATAAAACATGTCATCCCATTCTTTTTCCATTTTTTTTTTCCAATATATCTTCTTGTTATCAAAGATGAGAGCACACCTAATAAAGTAATAATATCTCAACAACAGTAATATGCTCTTATTAGATAAATCACTTGTAATGGAATGAAAGACTTAATGATGATAAAAGGCTTTATTAACCTACAGATTTACATATATTAATCCATCCATAATAAAATATATAAAATTTTCTCTTTTAAAACCCGATAAATTTATAACATTAAATTGTAATAAAAATAAAATATCTTAATACTAAACTACAATAAAATACAACACACATGATCAGTTAATATAGCATACCTCTCTATCTTTGCCATTTTATAATAATATAAAATAAAAATCAACGCTTTAAACTTAAAGTTTATAATATTCAATCACGATGACTTTATCTAAAGAAAAGATTCCTATTTGACACTTATACAAATACTATTAACAAATTGTCTTTCAAACCAACAAAGTCTAGTTATGTAACTTTAAATTATCATTACCCTAATATTCATAATATATACCATATACTCCACAATTTACACTTCACAATGCACTTTTAACATATGATTTATTCTATCTCATTTTGCTTACAGTTTCAACTGTCCAGCAGTCATCATCAGAGCTACAACATTTAAACATATACAATTAATTACCTATTCACACATATATACCAATACATATACACACATGCATATACATATATATATATAATATAATAAATAAATGTAGCTCTGATGATGACTGCTGGACAGTTGAAACTGTAAGCGAGAGGAGATAAAATAAATCACATGTTAAAAGTGCATTGTGAAGTGTAAATTGTGGAGTATATGGTATATTATATTATATATAATCCAGCAATGCAAATAAGAAGAAGTGAAAGGAAATTTTAGTACCCTAATATGTCTAATATTATTAATAATCTATTATAATCAAATGCCAAAGTTTAGTATTTAAATTAAATTTATGATCTATATTAATATATATATCTACAGTACAGGCTTTTTAATATCTGCACTCCAATACGTAATATAAAGGGAGTTTGAACTCAGACTTTCACATAACCCTCAACTATCCATACTATCTCATACTGCTGACACACTTGATCACACACCTGTTGAAAAGATAAACAATCACCAATATACATATTTCATGCTAAACCAGCACTCATCAATGAACTTTAAATTTAATCAAAGTAAATCATTCTTTTTAATGGGATTCAAATAGCAATTTCAATATATGCTATTACCAATTTTATAATATAATAAGATTATCATCTTTATAACTAAATACTAAATTGCTATAATATTCATCCAATAAATAATTTAAAAGAATATGCAGGCATCTGATCATAGTTGCCTTTGTGGTCTCCAAATAATTAATATATGTGTACATTATAGACTATTAAACTAGCTTAGATATAAAATTTTATCCAAAATAACTATTGAATATAATTAACAAAATAATTATGATAATCTGCTAATTACTTGTTAAATATCTAGCAATACCAAAACAATTAATTTGTTACTATGTAAAATTGTTTACCTGGTTTAAATGATAATATATTGGATTTACCATAAAAAACAACAACATGTAATTGTACAAACATCAATCCCATCTTATAATTCGTGGATTGTTTTATGACTATTTGTTATAAATCATATGGTGTAAGGCAATACATAATTATTATCTCTCAAAATATTATTAGCGAACAGGTTTGCATTATGAATTAAAGGACAACTAAAGCAAGTTTATTAAGTGAATTGAAAATTTATTAACAATAAATATAAAAAAATAAAATAAATGACAAATAGACAATAAACATTCAAAATATATACTATAATCAAATATTATGGGTTAACTCTGTTACTGGCTCCCCGTCTTTTATTTCCATTTTTCTAGTTTGGGAAACTAAACCTTCCTAAAACTATTCAAAGTTAAAAGAGCAATCTCTTAAGTCTCTTTCCATGCAAGAATTATGTCACCATCTGTCAACAGGTAAGGATAATTACAACTTTTCATTATAATGCTGAGAAAATTAGATCACGGCCATTAATCATTCTAGAGATTTCTATGGTAAGTTTGCTTTTTAAGAAGAAATTGGATTTCACTTTGCTTTCCTGACTGAATGAGGGAGTTCAGATGTTGGGAAGGTTTCTTGGGGTCTAAATCCCAGTTCTTATGGAGGGATGGACTGGGAGGACACTGTGTGATTGTTACCAAATTGGATTTTCTTCCTAGGTTGGGAAAACATAATAATGTTACTTCTTGTGGTTTTAGTGCTTTTGTTGTAAACCAGAGACTTTACCTTTGCTGACTGAGTGGTAGACTCTGGTGGTTGGGATGGTCCCTGGGAGTCTAAATCACAGCTCTTATGGTGTGGGGATTATTACTGACTTAGACTTTTTCATTCATAAGAAAGCAATTGAAGTATTACTTATTGCGTTTTTGGTGCTTTTGTTATAGACCAAACATTTTACCTTTGCTTTCTGAATAGGATATGGGGGTTGGGAGAGTCCCTGGGAGCCTAAATCACAGTTGTTTGTGGAGAAGAACTGGAAGGAAGGTGTTAAGTGGACTGTTACCAATTTTGATTATCTCATTCATGAGGTGGCAATTTTGGCATTATTGTGGTTTTGGCAATTTTGTAATAAACCAAAGATTTCACCTTGGTTGTCTGGGTGAGGGGATCTAGTAGGTGGGGGGGTTCCTGGGAGCCTAAATCATGATTATTTGGGGAGGGAACTATGAGGAGGGTAGTAAGGGGATTGTTACCGATTCTGATTCCCTCATTCATAAAAAAGCAATAGTCGCATTACATATAGTGGTTTGGATGCAGTTATTAAAACCAGAGACTTTCCCTAGTAAAGAACAACTTTGCTGAACAGTAATTTATTTTGGTCTGCATCTGAACATTGCCTTAGGACATCTCTCAAGCACTCACTCATCTATCTTAAATTGGAATGCATATAATAGACTCTCAAAATGTTATTCATTATCGAAGTCTAAACTTCATAGATCATCTCTAATTACAACAATCAATCACTACCAATTATTAATTAGCACATGAAATAAGACCACCAATGGTTAATCAGCCTATGCACTAATGCTCCTGGTTTTCATTGGATCTCAAGTCATTGAAACAAGATAGACAAATTCAGTTCCTGGAGTCAGTTTTGTATTATACAATGTACATCAATGGTGACTCTTGGGATTAAGAATTGATCTTTATATAACACATAATGTAAGTAGATGGCTCAAGGAAATATACTAAGGCTCCTGACTTAAAAAATGAAAGAAAATTTCACAAGCCAGCCAAAGAAATTCCTGGAGTTTTCTACTATGATTAAACCTTTGAAATAAAACTACTGTTTCACTATCTCATCAACTGTCTCAGTGACTGTCCTTGGGATAATAACCGAAGAGATACTACTTCATAACTCATTGCATCCATCTTAAAAATTCTATCCTCCACTCTGACATCTATATTACCGCTTGCTGTTTTATTAATTTCAGAGAAGTCAATCTGTGTACTTCATACTATGTTGGATATATATATATACCTCATTTTCTATTAAAACTATACTCCTTTTTTTTGAACTGCAAATATGAACTCCTTAGATTTGTTATCTATAATAGAACTTCTATTATGGCCCCAAAACTTAATATCTTCTTTTATATCATCATTAATTCTGAGATTTGAACATTTATCATTAGATTACATAATCCTTAGTATATAAAACTTCTATGAATAAAAAATATAAGTACAACTTCCAACCTAACATATGAAGAAATATGCACATATAACACAAATATAAAATGTCTACAGCCTGATCTATCTTTTAAACATATCTTATGATGAAGTTATGAATTAATTTCTGAGGGAAACATATATTAAACACCAATATAAGACATTATGTGTATTGTACCAGTCACTTAGATCTTCTTTTGATCACCAAGGGTGTCACTAGGTCTCAGACTACCTAGAAAATTTAATTTACAGTGATCCCAAAAGTTAATGATGATGAATAATGCTACCAGCTAGACCCAGAGAGAGAGAATGAAATCTTTAGCATTGTTCAGACAATTGAAAAAAGAACACAGAGACAAACAGCCCAAAGTAATTATAAATAATTTTAAAGTTTATTAAATTTAAAAAAAAATATTAGTCAAACAAAATATAAAAATTTGATCTAGATATCTCCAACGGATTTATCAGAGAGTGTACAAGAGTATTGCCATCAAACACTTAGACAGATAAGTTCATTTTCTCACTTAAGAATTGAAAAGAATTTATAATGTCTTCCTGCTAGCGATTTATATAAGCAAATTTCAGTTTTCCTTTATTTAGAGATTTCAAAAGAAAATCTTGCATAGAAGTCAATGAAACAACACAGAGCAATATTTTTCTATAACTGAGAAAACCTTGAGATTATTAGAGTGTCATTTGCCCACAAACACCTGTGAATAGTCATGTTCAAGACCACCAAGGTCGATTCTGTTAAGAGAGAAAGAAAAGATTATGATATTATGTAATTGGAAATATAGAAAAATCAAAATCTTTACTGACTAAGAAAAACAGACCAATATACTTGATAAACCGCTATCTAAAAGATTTGCAGTCTGCAGGAAATGCAAACCAAGATTGTCAATATTAATGATAATGCAAAAATGTGGGACAGGTGAGTTAAAAAGTAAATTACTACTATCTGCACAAGTATTTGTCAAAGATTAGTAATATAAAAGAGAAAAACATGAACTACAAAATATAAACTCGCAATACACTCTTAGACAAATACATTTAAAATATGAAGTCATAAAACTAAGAATCAAATACATATAACAAATAAAATACATAATACAATAATTAGTGTTTAAATGAATATGCAAAACTTATTATAGAGACAGGTTTCTTTTTAGATGAAATTAACATAGAGATTTAAGCCCTGGTTATGATATGAAAATGTTCATTTATCTTGAGGTATAATGTTCTGTCTGGCTGATTTCTTCCAGTGAGATAGGCAAAGGTTAAATCTGCATAGGGTCCTTTATGAAGGTTTTGATTTACATTTATATGTTCGGGAGGCTGGAGGCAATCTTTGGAATCAGTTCTGGTCTAGGCTTTTAGGTCATGTTCTTGAAGTGCAATTATGGAGCTCCAGGTCTCTGGGTTGATTTAGCACTGCATATTGTTGATTTCTCATGATGTGTATTTTTGGCATGGTAAATGGACGATTGCTATTAGCATGGCAAATGGTAAATACTATTAGCAGTTTGCAAAAATCAAACTTTGGCAATCTAAGTTGAGCAATTAGAAAATGTAAAAATTTAGAATCACTTTGAATAACAAACACAATAAAAAGTTGAATAATAAGAAGCAGAATAATAAATCAGTCAAATACCTAGGACTATTTATGTGAATTGTTATTTCCTGCCTAATTTTTAATTAAAAGTTTTGACCAGGGTAAATCTCTATCTCTCACTTAATCTTAATTAAAAAAACAATATCTGACCAGGGCTCTTATCTTATTCAAAATTAATTTAAAAAATAAATGAGAAAATATGTCTCAACTTTTAAAAATAGATTAAAATCAACAAAATAAAAAGAAACTTTGCTCGTGGTTAATTAGTGTAATGAAAAAAAAACAAGTGTCCAAAGAAAATTATTTAAAACTAAAATCTATTGAAAAAGTAAAATCACAGAATTTTAAATATAAACAAGTATGTACATTATTGCACATACTCTTAATACAAAAAAATAACATACAAAACTTTTAAATACTTTTTCTTTAAAAACTTTATAAATATAAATGTTAGTTTTAATTATGCGATGGAACTTTTGAAGTGGCTAAAGTATCCAGTTCAACTGTCCCATCTTGCCACCAAAAAAAAACAAATAAAACATTTCTGTTTTTTTTTTTTAAAAAAACCTTTAAACATTTTAAAAAAACCTGACTAAATGTTTACCCTGTATTCTGTCTAGTGAGATATTCTATACTAAAAATATATATATTTTATTCTCTTTACTTTATCCCATTTTCATAATCATGTATATATGCATTTTTTTAAAAAAGTCTGTCCAATTACTATAAATCTAAACTCCTTAACCTTTGTTAGACAGTTCTTTTTCTCTTTTAACTAGTTCTCTGTTATAGGTTACTTTCCTCTTCTTGTCTTTTCCTTGCTCATAATTTTTTATCTTGTCCCTTTCATGCTGTGTTTTATTTTCTACCTCATATATCTAAAGGCGATTTTGCTGAGCCAAACTCCGTATTTCTTCTAAGGGTCTCACTTTATTATTGATCGCATCAATAATAGTAAATGGAACAAATCCATTTTCTACAGTATTTTTAAATGTTTTAAATAAGATTGCTCTATAAGTAGCTTCTATTTCTGCTTTAACATCATATTTCCTAAACTTTTTCCTAACTATTTTCTTTGTTTCATATTCATGTTTGAAACAAATGGTTACTTTAATCAACTTATTTTTAGTTTCTTGTGGAGACTTCTTTACATTATTTTCTGTCTTTAACTTATACCTTTCTTCTATATTTTGATATGCATTTCTAATTTTGCCACTATGTTATCTATCAGTATCCAATCTCTGCCATTTCTAACTTTATTTCCACCTTATCTGTTCTAACACTATTTGGATTTAATTCATCTCTCATATCTTTTACCATCTCAACATCCTTTTCTACTACCTGACTTTCTTTAGTCAGATCTTTTTCTACAGTTTCTACAGCCACCTGACTTTTCTCAATTTTTTCCTTTATTTCTTGCCTCATCCCTTTCATTTCCTCTATCATTTCAGCTTTGAACTCCTCCAACATTGCTCAATTTTCTTGTCATAAATTGTCTCATCTTGGCTTTCATCATATCCATCATCATCTGGGTCTCTGACACTTCTTTTTCCTTTTCTATTATTTGTGGATTTTTAAAAGAAATAGTGCTTTCTTCTAACAGTACTCATATCAATTTCTACGCTGTTTTCCATTTTTGCAAACATGATTAACTCCAATATATCTAGCTTTTATTCTCAATTGTAATTAAAAATTTTCACTTTAAATTATATAAGTACTTAATATTTATTTATCACTTTCTTACATTAAAAAAAAATTTTTTTTATTATAGAAATCAAAAAGAAAAATGCTATTGAACTGGTTCTTTAATTATTCTTTTGAAAAAGACAAACTCCTACTCAAACTGCTCCAATAATACACACCACAACTAGCACAAATTGATCCCTAATACTAAATCTTGCCTCATTATCCCTAAAATATTCCTCAACTATCTGAACAAAATCTCACATGGGTTTTCAATTCAAAGCCCTATGTTGGTAGCACTAAAATTTTAATATTTGTTGTACCAGTCACTTCAATTGTCTTTTGATCACTGAAGGCACCACTAGATCACTGACTATCTAGAAAATTTAATTTACAGTGATCCTAAAAGTTAATGATGATGAATAATGCTACTAGCTAGACCCAGGGAGAGAATGAAATCTTTATCATTGTTCAGACAATTGAGAAAAGAACACAGAGACAAACAGCCCAAAATAATTATAAATAATTTTAAAGTTTATTAAATTAAAAAAAAATATTAGTCAAACAAAATATGAAAGTTTGACTTAGATACCTCCAGCAGATCTATCACAGAGTGTACAAGAGTATTGGTATCAATCACTTAGACAGATAAGTTCATTTTCTCACCTAAGAATTAAAAAGGATTTATAATGTGTTCCTGCTAGCAATTTGTATAAACAGACACCAGTTTTTCTTTATTTAGAGATTTCAAAAGAAAATAATCTTGCACGGAAGTCGATGAAACAGTGCAGAGCAATCTTTTTCTATAACCTGACAAAACTTTAGGATTATAAGAGTGTCATTTGCCTGCAAACCCCCATGAATGGCCTTGTTCAAGACCACCAAGGCCGATTTCATCAAGAGAAAAAGACAAGATTACGATATTATGTAATCAAAAACATAGGAAAAGCAAAATCTCTACTGACTAAGAAAAACAGAACAACATACTTAATAAACTGCTAGCCAAAAGATTTGTGGTCTGCAGGAAATGCAAACCAAGATTATCTATATTAATGATAATGAAAAAATAAGAGACAGGTGAGTTAAAAAAATTACTAATATCTGCCAAGTATTTATCAAGGATTAGTAATATAAAAGAGAAAACATGAACTATAAAATAAAACTCACATTACACTTTTGGACAATAAATTTAAAATATGAAGTCTTAAAACTAAGACTCCAATACATATAATAAATAAAATGCATAATACAATAACTAATGGTATTTAAATGAATATGCAAAACTTATTATAGATACAGGTTTCTTTTTAGATTAAGCTGAGACTTTAACATAGAGATTTAAACAAGAGATTTAATCCCTTGTTATTATATGAAAATATTAGTTTACCTTGAGGCATAATGTTCTGTCTGGATGATTTCTTCCAGCAGGATAGACAAAGGTCAAGTTTGCATAGGGTTCCTTACAAAGGTTTTGATTTACATTTATATGTTTGGGAATCTGGAACGAATTTTCAGAACAGTTCTGGACCAAGCTTTTAGATCATGTTCTTCAAGGCACAATTATGGAGCTCTGGGGTTGGTCTTTGTGTTAATTTAACACTGAATATTGTTAAGATTTCTCATGGCATGTATTTTTGGCATGGCAAATGGATGATCACTATTAGCATGACAAATAGCAAGTACTATTAGCAGTTTACAAAAATGCAACTTCAGCGATCCATGTTGAGCAATTAGCAGTTATAAAAATTAGAAGCACTCCAAATAAGAAATACAATAAGAAGCTGAATAATAATAATAATAATAATAATAATAATAATAATAATAATAATAATAATAATAATAATAATAATAATAATAATAATAATAATAATAATAATAATAATAATAATAATAATAATAATAATAATAATAATAATAATAATAAGAATAAATCAGTCAAAAACCTGGGGTATTTATGTGAATTGTTATTTCCCACCTAATCTTTAATTAAAAGTATTGACAAGGGTAAATCTCTATCTCCCACTTAATCTTAATTAAAAAACAACATCTGACCAGGGCTCTTATCTTATTCAAAATTAATTAAAAAAATAAATGAAAAATTAAGTCCCAGATTAACAATACATTTATGTGTACCTAAAAGAACTGATCTAGATTATCTTATAATGTAATGGTAAGATCAACTGGAACTATGTCAATGACAACCATGATGTCCAGTTAAATTACATTCATATTATTCTATGAATTTATTTGTAAAGCTTATATAATATTAGTTATAAAAAATAATCACCACAATAAAAGATAATTTTAAAATTATTTAATTTTAAAAAACTATCTGAAACTCTTAAAATTATAAAATTTACATCATCAAATTAAGAATAGCTTAGTAGCCAATTACTAACCACTATTGAATTATTATATGAGTTGACAATTTATGAGCCACCTACTAAAGTTTGTTGACAATTCTTCAATTTTGCTCACCCAAAATTGATCTCATATCATAGTTCCAGTACAAAACTCTAGCATATAAATATATTTATCAAATAAAATTTATATAGATTTATCAAAAATACAGATTGCACAGCCTATAAGTATAATGATAATCAAATGATTAATTGCTTTAGGTTTTATAAGATGGGTTAAGGTTAGGTGTATATCAAAAGTTATATATAGAAAATAATTTGCAGTATTTGAAGATTGGTAGATGTTTTAGAATACAATAAATCTTGTAAATAATAAAATAGATTTATAAATAATGTTTCTAAAACAATATGCTTTATTAAAAATAATTATGTGATAAACTAAATAATTTAATGACTTAGAAGAGAACTACTCAAAAACAAAAACCTTTAAAAGAATAAAGTAACTTTTGACTTTAATTAGATTACTGAATATATACCACAATTTATCATCTTTATCATGGCTTATTAAGAATAGATAGAATTGTGTATATATTTTTTACAATGCAGATATAATAATAAAAATTAAACAACACAAAAACAATAGTTTAATTTAATTAAACCCTAAATTGAACAATTCTGAGATTTGAGCTTTCAAAAGCCAAATCATCAGCAAAAACACAAACATAAAAAGTAAAGACAAAAAATATATATTGATGGTATAAATTAGGGGTTGCCAACTTTTGTGTTCATAAGATCTAATTTTTATTTTAAAAATGTATTGCGATCAACTTGTTGTCATAAGCATAATCTAAGTGGAGGGTGTGAAATACATACTATTTTTATATATCTACCTATGTAAAAAATAATTATTTAATGGGCCAAAAAACTCATGGTCGGGGGAATTAAAGCAACATGACTAATTATTAACAATATTTATTAATTCAAATTAGCTACATTAAGTCAAGATTAAAAATATTATTTTCAATAATGATGCGACTTCATGGACTTTGCCTATGTAGAATTGAAAAAAAATTAGAACAAAATCAAAATCTTGACTTAATTTGTTTCACTCTTCACATGACGGCTCTTGTCAGATTAGCCTTGCGATCGACCAGTGGATCACGATCAACTTGTTGGCCATCCCTGGTATAAATAATGGATAAATTTATATCCCAAAATGGAACATGTTAAACTTTTACATTGATTACAGTTGGATTCTTAATTAATGAATCAATAAAAATCATAATGATTCTATTATATAGACAACTTTCCAGTAAACAAAAAATCTCTAAAGCCTTTGCTAAAAGCTTTAGAAATATCAATAAACATCACCAAAGTCTTTTTGTAAATAAATGAGTAATAATATTAACATTGTCAAAAATATCTCTACAAAATCCCCAATTGATACAAACGCATACCAAATTTTGACAAAATATATATTTTTTTATCAAATAATATATTATTTTGATATTTATTATTGACCAAACAGTTTCCAAAATAAAGACTACAACAATATAGGTCTATACTTTAGAATGATAATATTGTGAAGTAATTGTATATATTTTTAAGCATTCTAAAAAAAAAAATTGAATGTAATTAAAGTGCAAAGTTTTAACTGGTATATTAATATGTCAATGCTTTTCTTAATAGTCATTAATTCTCAGTTACTCATAAATATCACTATCTATATATCTGTATCAATTAATAGTAAGGATTTCAAATTACATGAGCCAAATCTACTTTGCATAAAAACATGAAATTATTCTACCATTTAACATCATCAGCAACAAAAATAATAATAATGAAGTTGTGCATATCTGCTTGCATATATGCTTGCTTAATGTTTGTTTGGATTATAGCCTATTTCCCATCATATATAATTTATTTCCCAATATCCGCACATCTTAGTAATTAGCGCATGTGTGCATGTATAATTTTACATTTTAAAGTTAAAAGCTGATTGTTTTAAGTCACACTATATTATTTTAAGAAAATGGATTTTGTTACAAGCATAAACAATTAAGTAAAGAAATGTTAAATATTGCATACAATGAAAGCAAGGTAGGAATCCATTACAGGAGGGAGTGTAGATGCATATTTCCTTATCTATAGATGCAATCAGCTGAAATAATTACAGTTGAACACCTTTAGAGTCTATACACATTTTAAGGTGTTAAATGAAAAGTAAAAAACAATGGCAAGAAAAACAATTCATCTGCACACAAGGCATGAGGAAGTAGAAAACTAATAGAACATCAATTAAAAGTAAAAGCAGGACTAAATCCATTAAGAATTAATAAAGTGGACCCAAGCATAAAAATAGGTATATAAGCATGAAAGGGGGTATTGTGGGAAAAGAGTCATATTTGGCACAAGATCCTATTTAGATGAGGTGTATTATTTGCATAAGATCATATTCACATTTGGCTTAATATTTTGCACAAGATCTTATATATATTCAGTGTAAATTTCTAATTAGTTATCCTGCTTAAGATTCTGCTTATTACTCTTTTGTTATTCGTGAAGAAGAAAAATAAAATTTTAAAAGTTCCTGCCATTATGAGTGAGTAGATGGGTGTCAGCTTCTCACTGGTTATCGGTGAAGTTTTGGCATCCAGAAAAGTTCCATCAACATGAGGAAGACCCATCTATGTCCTACCATCTCCATGCAAGTCTGAAGACCATGAATCAGTATATCCATCTACACAGAAAAAGTCTCAAAAGTCATTATCATCTTGCTTATAAAATGCTTTAATTTTATTCAAAAGTTTTTTAACTGTAACTCATGTTTTTTAGCATATTTTCTTCAGCTAGTCTTAACTTAATAAATTGTATATAGTATTTATCATTGATATTAAATCTATTCATCTTAAGTATTTAGAAAATTAGAAATCTATTTTGCATTTTTATTTATGTTACCTTGCATGATGGAGGGAGTTAAATTTTAAATCATTAAAGATGTTTCCACTTCTATGCTCTCAACATCCCAAGGGATAGTGTGAGTTAAGGAGATGCTAAATTTAAAGTTGTAAAATTTATAGTAATAACAATATTAATCTAAAATGTTTTTTTTTTTGCTTTCTTTTCTTACTCTTAGTCCCCCTCCCCATCATGTTAAGTAAAGTTATTTTTCAATTTCTTAGAATTGTGTAAAGAATTTGTGAAGGATAGTGAGTGTATTCCCATTCAATTAATTATATACATCTTTTTTTTTTATCATGCTGCTCTATAAATATAACCCAACACATGCACTAGAAATTAATTTATAATTGAAGATATCTGTAATAAAAACAATATATTAATTCTGTTTAAGTTTTACTTCACGTGCCACTAAAGTTAATAATTCTCTTTTGTTAAAATGATCCTAAGTAATGAAAATTAATATTAAGGCTGTCATATTTATAATTGAAGATTCCATTATGTGAAAGTAATAATAACAAAGCTATTGAGATGTATGTATTGCATTGCTTATCGATGCAGTACAATATATATGTAAATTAAACCACAATTCATGTATAGGCAATGTAAGAAGTAATGGATCACGCTATCAGTCTATATTAGGGGTAATTAATCTTCCCTTTACTTTAAATGTTATATTATTAGATTTCCAAGTTTAAGATGATTAAAAATAGTTATTGTGAATAGGTTCTAGTTTTATGACAATCATATGTGGTTAATAATGGTGTTTATTTGTCATATAAAAATAAGTTTTATAATGTTTATTATTAGTGTAGGTGGAAGGTTTAATAATTTATCATTTATCTTTATGTATATTGTGTTCTTACTCCTTCATATATGTTGCAATGATCATATTATTATTGAATTTTTACCTTTGTTCACTACATAGTTCACTAATCTTCATATAGTTACTGCAACAAGTGCAGTTTATACTCCTACTTGCTTGCCCAGGTTCCTAATCATGTATTAGAAGTGGTCTAGGTTGTGCGATGGAGTTGAAGACTTATTGCCACCCCAAATCCTAGATTTAGCACTTCTTCTTCATTGGTATGCACCCTCAGCTAGAAGCAGGAGCACCCCTGCAGTCATGAACATCTATCCTTAGTTGTGAACTGTGCCATCAGATCGCTAAGCCGATCATCTTTACATTTGTTTACCACTGACAGCACTCACATAGGGTAGTATCTCAATGTCTAAGTAATGTTTATCTGTGTAACTTTCCTCTGCACTCATCAGTAACCCTGGATACTCTTAAATTGAACCTGCCCACAATTGTCCCATTAAACAAATATAAATAAGTAATAGATTGTTAGATTCAAGCCTATAATGGGGTTATAGCTTCTCACACCTTCGGTTTGCTTTTCAATATTACAATTACTTATTGGTACATAATTTAAACCTCTTTTTAAGACATTCATCTCATCATCATTAAAAATTTTATTAGTTAAATTAATAACAAAATTTTCTTTCCCCTCTTTTTTATTTTCATGTTTTTTACAATGCCTTAGTAAAATCCATTTTTTTAAAATATCATACTTTATTAATAAAATACATTTTAAATCCTATTCCTTAATTGTAATTGATCTTATTAAACTTAATATATTTTCATAACAATATTTAATAACTCAAACTTTTTTTATATATGCCAAATTTAAATAGCAAAAGAAAATTAAAAAAAAAATTATAAACAAGCTAAATACAAGTGAACGATATTTTTTAAGAAGAGTACAAGTTTAATAAAATGTAATAGAAAAAAATTAACAGTAATTAAAACAAAATTTTGGAAATAAACATATAAAATCAACATAGATATTATTTAATGAGATTTTTGCTGTTCTACATTGGATGCCATATGTTTTATATCTCATTTATATTTTGGCACTTTAATAATGTACATGCTGAACTAGATTCATCTGTCATTCTATTTCTCGAACTGTCTTTAATTAAATTCATTTCTGAAAACAATGATTCACATACATGTGTAAAAGGGAAAATTGATAATAGTGGTCACTAATTTTTTAAACAATTAAATGTTTCAGGCAGTCAATAGTTCCTTTTCAGCATTCTTTTTACTTATGCCCAATAATCGACCATTTTCCATTGTTTCTAACTCATTCTTCAAATCAACAATTTCTGTTTCCATATAGAACTGGATTTAAAATCAACTGATTGCATTTCCATATCTTCCAAATTAAGCTACTCAAAAATTTCTAACTTGAGACTATCCATTAATTATGTCTGGGTATAAAATAAATTTTGATGTTTCTGAAAATTGTCTGCACTGTGTAAATCTTAAAGAAAATTCAGCAATTATCAATTGAATAACAGCATAAAACTCTTGCATCAATTTTACTTGATTTGGTTTCTCATGAAATTCTAAATCAGTCAAGAACTTTTTTATATTTGGAAAATATTTGAAGGTGTAAGAAATAACATCACAGTTGAAAATTTGTAATTTAACTTCAAATGTTTTGATCAAATCAAACATGATAACAATTGTCTTATTATAACCTTGTTTCACATTTAATTCATTTAGATGTGAACACATATCAGTAAAAAACATTAATTTTGAAAGTCATTCAACATCCATTAATTCATTATATTGTTCAATGATTTTCTCATTACGTAAAAACGGTCTAATTTTATCTAAACACTCAATGAATGTTTGAAGAACTTTTCCTCAACTTAACCATCGGACATTGTTGTACATAAGCAAAACACTGTATACTGAGTTCACCTCATTCAATAAATTTCAAAATTTTCATTTATTTAGAGCTTCTGTAGATATAAAATCGACTAACTTAGTTATAAATGTTCATAACATCAAACAGTGGCTTAAAGCTGGTCTTCATGCATAAAACTTGTATATCCAATATGATTGGTAAATAAACTAAAAAAACATTTTCTTTTCCAGTCATACATCAAATATCATCTGTAGTTACTGATACAATTTTGGCAACATCTATTTCTTTTTCAGCAAGTACATTTGAAACTTCATTGCAAATATCTATACTTTTGTTGTTGTTACTAATGAGGTTAAACTTATCAATTCTTCTTTGATATTATTCCAACACACTAGCAAATAAAAATAGCCAAACGAGCTGATCTATTTATGTCTATACTTTTATCAAGGTAGAGAGAAATTAAACTAGAAAATGTTGTTAACCATTTGCAGGATTCTTTCTTTAACTGTATTTGTAGCCAATGGTAAATCTTTTATTCTCTGAATAATTTTGGCTTTGTTTTCAAAATCTTCAAACAGAACTGGTGCACATTTTATCCTAGCTTCTTTCATATATTCTTCACCATTAAAAGGTTTCCATGTTTGGCAATTACATTTAAAATTAAAAAAAACTAGCAGCAGTTATATTTGAATGACATCGATACATTTCATTATAGATGTTGATTGACTATTTATATTTTTAAATATTTGGGCAATATATTTTTTTACTCATCTTTACTTTTTTCATAGTGTTTTATGATTGATCTCATAACACCATTTTACCGATGATGTTTTCAATACAACTATTCTGGAACATAAAACACATACTGCCTCTGTGCCTTTGTTAATCATTCCATACTCATCAGTTCACCAATTTTGAAATTCTCTAAGGCTTGACAATTTTTGCTTTTTATTTTCACTAATCATATTAATATAATGGTAACAAATTTATTTAAAAGTAAATTTAAATGAGCTTTAATAATTTTATAAATCAAAGATTTATTATATATTAAAATATATTATCCTTACATTGCACTTTTATAGCAAAACTTCAAGCAAAAAAAATTGTTTGATAGCACTGATTACGCATTTCGTTCCTTTGTTCACGATATTGATTACGTTAAAAAAATGAATGGTGTAAACACGTTTAGATCAAAAATTAGAACAGAAAATCATTTTATTACTTTTATTTTAGATTTGAAAAAATTTACTTCAAAGAGTTATAAAATATTTTACTGAGTTTACTTTCTAGTTTTATTGGAATCATTTGACAGATTTATTAAATATGATATCACAATATATCGTACCACTTTATTTGATTTAAAATATCATTTACACCCACATATGTATAATTTTATTTTTTCAAATTTTGTTAATTTATAGCTTCTAATCAGACTTCAGTTATAAATTGAATTCTAATATAATATTTTATTTATTTTACCTTTGGCTCAGTTGTTGCAACCAAAAGGTGTATCAGTTAATAAAAAAATAAATGTTCCCAGAAATAAAAAACATGCAAGATCTGCAAATTATCAAATTGAAAGAAACATTATTAAAATATTAAAATAAAAGAACTAGAAAATTATAATAGTCGGTAAATTATTTTACCTTTACATTCATTTTATTATTACTATTTATATTTCATCATCATCATCATCGACCATTATCAATCCACTGCAGGATGAAGGTTTCTCCAAGTTTAATCCATCTTCTCTGATCTTAAGCTTCTCTTCTCCACATCATCCTGCACACTGTCTTATTTCATCCATCCATCTCACATGTGGTCTTTTTCTGGCTCTTTTAAATCTCTTGGAATCCAGTTTAGGATTTCAATCGCCCATCTATTATCATCTCTTCTAGCAATATGTCCAGCCCAAATCCACTTCAATCTTTTAATTTTTTCAATGAGGTCAGTAACACCTGTTTGTTCTCTTACCCATACATTGCGTTTTCGATCTCTTCTTGATACTCCCAACATGCATCTCTCCATACTTCTTTGAGTGGTCTGGAGTCTCTGTATTGCTCTTCTATTTATATTTAAATTTTAATAAGTAAGCATTTCTTTAGGATTTTGCTCTCACCGCTAAAGTTTAAAAAGCAAAAAAAAAAAAAAAAGCTACAAGATTAAAAAACCTTATCTAGTTTTGATATTCTGTTTCATTTTTATTCAATATTTGCTTTAATCTTTGTTCCTTCCTGTTCATAATAGATTATTGTAATATATTTATTATTTCATTCATTTTTGAAGGATTTTGTAACGTATTTTTTTAAATCAATATTTCAGCGTTATTTTGTGCCACTTCACTTTTATTCTGGATATTTGATCTAATATTTAACATCACAGATATATCAACACATATTGGGATATTTTTTGGTACCATCATACTTTGTAATAAATGCTGGATTATATATACATACACATTGTTATGTCTGGCAATACTACAAAATTTATATCTTTTTCAATCCTACATGTATTTTAGTATCAAAAACAGGTTTATTCAACTATGTTTACAATAAAAGAAAAAATTATAAAATAATATTAAATTTAGCAATACATTTATAAACCATTAAATTACTTAAGGTCCAATATTAATAAGATTCCATGTGGAATTTACTATTAAGTGAGGAGCTAACTTCAAATCTCTTTCTTTGATATCTTTTAATTTTTGTAAAAAAATTAATGTTGGATCAGGTATAACAGACTTGAAGATTAGGAAGCATCTGACAAACCATAGACAGAAAGTGATGAAAGTAGCACTTCTTATAATTGCAAAATCTCCATAAGCAAAACCTTCTATGAGTGTGTTGATAATTGGATGTTTTGGTGTATAAATATGATTAATCAATAACCTACATCCCTGAAGAGAGGAACAATCATTGAAAATATGAAACATGGTATCGTCCTCCCTATGGCAGAGTGAACAAACAGGGTCCAAAGATGAAAAACCTCTATACATCACAAGAAAGTGGCTTGTTGGAAGGGCATTGAAATTTAGCTTTAGAAGAAAGTCCAAATATTTTGGCTCTAGATTACATCTTTTATATTTCTTTATAATAGCAAAGTTTGTACAGGTGAGAATGTTATGATCTGGGATAATTGTTGAAAAAAAAAAGAAGATAGGCATCCCAATAACGAAGTTTCGTTGGTTTTATTTGAGTTAAAGGTGTGAGAATTTTTGCAATGTCAATTAAGACTTGTGTCAGCCAACCATCATTAATTAGAGGTGGAGTATCTGTAAGATGAATAGATAGAAGAGGTGAGTCATCAGGAAAAATCCCATTAAGTCTTGTAATGAGGTTATTTGATTTCTGTAGACAAAGAATCTGAAGTGAATGCAGTGACAAGCCTTTAAGTCTTGTTGGTCTCTGCACTCTTCTTAAGCTAATAGCAACAGTTTTACCCTTCCACATTAATCTAGAGCAAAGAGAGTTTATATTCTGGATAAATTTTGATGAGAATTTAATGAACGGCATGTAGTAAGCAATTCTGGGGAACCGTAACATGTTAAGTAGGGCTGCTTTTGCAAATAATGATGTATAAACTTTTGAAAGTGAATCAATTATTTTCCTTGCAAAATTCATGATGGTGTCTTCTATTAATTTCCTCATTGCTGCTTGAGAGAGACTCATTGGTAAGCCCAAAAATTTTTGTGGCATAGCTGTGAAAAGGGATGGAATGGATTTTCCAGATGAAAGTCTCCATACAGCAGATTTTCTAAGGTTAAATGCAAGACCTGGCTCTATGGTGAAATTGTCCATAATTTGAATTAGTTTCAGTATGAACTTTCTAGATGGTAAGAACAGTGCCACATCATCCATGTAGGATATGTGCTGAATGGATTTATTGATACCAGGAATGTACAATCCAGGAAGATTCATCTCTAAAGATTTAAGGAATGGATTTATATATAGAATGAAGAGTAGGGGACTAAGAGGATAACCCTGTGGAATCGACTTGGTAGGTGTGAATGAGTTTGAAATTTTGCCATTTAATGAAATTGCAATATGTCTGTTTAATAGAAGGTTAGTAATGATGTTCATTATACCTGTGGGAATGTTCAGACCACTTAGAAGATGTATTAGTTGAGGAATTCTGACTTAGTCAAAAGCAGCTGAAATATCAAGTTGGACAACTATTGGCTTTGACTTTTTATTTTTTCTTGTATAATCTGTAATTAACCTGAATAGGCAGAGTGCCTCAGCTGTGGAACTACCTTTCTTTGCAAATTGAAAACTAGAGATAAAAGGCAGAATAAGATTTTGAATTTTATCTTTGATAATTGATTCAATCAGTTTCATAATCAATGGAGTCATTGAGATTGGTCTAAGGTTCTCCAGAGGCCATGGGATAATAGCACTCTTAAGAACTGGGACCATCGCAATAGAGTTGATCAATTGTAAGGGGACCTGAAGCAAGTAGATCAATCATTCTACTCACTATTGATACTGTGAAGGCTTCAAGATGTTTGAACATGAATTTTGGTATTCCATGGATTCCAGGGTGTATTCTATCAGGCATGGATGAGAGTTTAGCTCTAATATCATCATTACATATACCATGAATTGTCTCACAAGAATATATGGATGTATCAAGCACCAAATTCTGTGAAACATCTACTAACTTGCATTTATAATGATTTAAAATTTGTAAAATCATGCCATTACCCGAGAAAATTATATTATTCACTGTGATTGCTGATGGAATTTTAGAAAACCCATAGCCCACCTTATATATCCCCTTGAGAAGTTATGAGGTTTAGAGAGGTAAAGCCTCACCTTTTTAGTAGCCAGATAGTCTATTAGGATTTGGTGTGTCTCTACATATTGTCGCTTCAGGTCAATAATAACCTGTACAGATGCTGGTGTTGGAAGTATATCTTTCAATGTTGTAATTAAGCTATATGCTTTCTTAAGTAACCCAATCGGCCATTTATTCTTTCTGGTGTAATGAGAAATCAAAGAACTAAGAATATTTATAAAAGCAAACCAAGATTCAGCTGGTGGAAGAGCTAGGATGTCTATTTTCTTGAAAAAAATATAAGCTTCAGAGATAATTGCCTCTGGTGAAGCAGATTTTAGCAAAATTCTTATTGTAGATTTAAGGTGTACATAGGTTTGATGGGGTAAGTCTAATGTAAGATCAAGTATAATAGCATGATGATCAGAGAAAGGTAATGGTTGTAAAGATATATTGATGAAGAAGTGCAGTTCCGGAGAGTAATATAATAGGTCTATAAGAGAAGAAAATTTCTTTGTATAAAATGAACATGCATCATGTGGGAAAAAACCCTGTGCACACATGAAATGAGAATTTAGAAGGTGTAAAAATTTTGAACTGAAACAGTCATAAGTTGAGTTGAAGTCTCCAAGAAGAATTGTAGGAAAAGGATTTGAGATAAGTCCTAAATTAATGAGATGTATTTGATTGTGAATGAGCCCAATATCTTTGTTTAAGTAGAGAAAAACTACATTGAATTTGAAAGAGTTTATACAAATGGTTATAAAGATTAAATTAGAGTTTAAAAAGCTAATTCTGAAATTTTGTATCAGAGATTTGAAAGGAATAAGAATAGCAACCCCAGCTGATGGGCTATTAGATGTAGAATAATGAAAGTAGCCTAATCTATGCAATTTGTCAATTATCTTTGGATTCAAATTAATATGTAATTTTGTCTCTCCCAAACAAACTAAATGAGGCAAAAACTTCTTTGTCCAGTGAGCAAGAGCATCAATTCTTTTATCAGAGTTAAGCCCACGGACATTTAAGCCAGATATTTTTAATTTCATTCAATATATATAAAGAAAAGAAAAATTTAAAGAAATTGCTTGAGTCTAGATATTTTGTATCTTTATAAAAAAAAAAAAACCATTTAGAGTATGAGTGTCGATTCTTCAATCTTCTCATTTTTTTTTATCAAGGTTATCTGTAATATTAATATTATGTTCAATATCCATAAGTTTTTGAGGAGTGACTTTTTTTGTAGAAATCTTGTCCATGTTTGAATTCCCTTTAGAAGTGATGTCAGACATCTGAGATTTAATTAATGTTAATTTCAGATTGTCAGCTTTAAGTTTTTTGCTCTTGACATTTGTTTTGCACAATTCATTTCCAGAAGAACTTTTATTTGAGTCTGACAAATCCTCAGAAGTCATTGAATGTGATTTTTCAATAGAATTCCTATCACCTCTTCCTGCCTTTCTTTTGGATTTTTGACGAGTATAAGAATAATTTGTTGTCATAATTCCATCCGAATCAGAGTCCATTAAGTGTGATTTGTTATCTATAATCATTTGCATGTCAGTTTGTTCTTATACAATATGGTTCTTTACAGGAAATACAGGCATCAGAACTTCATGAGCTTGAGGCTGTATGAGTAATTCTGAAGGTGATTGTAATGTAGCAAGTATATTTTGATTTGAAGATCTATCACAGTTATGGAATTTGCTGTTTCTTCCCTTGCATTTAATGCAAATTCTAGCAGGGCAGTCTTTTATGAGATGTGTTCTTAGACGGCATAGGAAACACTGTGGGGGAATACCCCGAAATGAAATTATAAGAGGAGCTGACTCTGCACAATGAATTGTAGGAATTGAAGTAGGAGACACACCTTTAATCAGTAATAATTTAAATAGAGCAGAGTTTGTAATGACTTCAGTATTTGCCCTTTTTTCCAATATATATTTGATCTCTGAAATTGAATGATAAAGTTTCAATAATTTTTTGAGATCATGTTGCCCGAAATTCAAATAACAGTTTCTTATATAACCTGATAAGATTACTGGTCTGTTCATGTTTACATTAACCACTATTTTGTTGCTAATGATTTTAAGAGAATTTAGTAAAATGCTTTTCTGTAGAATATTATGACATTGAATTATAAGATACCTATTATTTGGGTGATTGATAAATAAGAGACCATAATTTTTTTTCAGTAATTTCTTGGCAAAAATGATCAACAGGAAATCTAAAAAGATCTTTGTTTCTGTTTGTAACTGCCAGAACAATTGATTTTTTATTAGTGTAGTTGATGAATGATCTTAGAAGCTGATCAGGGATAGATTCATTAAACTGAGTAATAATACTATTGATTTCATCTTGGTCTAAGTTAGCCACCGAGGCTGAATCATTATTAAAAATCCATGTAATACATCAGGAATTAATCATGATAACAATTCTTTATCTAATAATGATATATTCAATATTTGTGATGAAGATGCATCTCCCTCATTACATGTCTTTTATTAAATGAAATTGTATGAATTTTTCTATTTAAATTTAGTTCTTTTGGATCAATTGTTATCAGTAGAACTAATAGGAATCCAAAATAAAACAAATTGTATGCTTAAGGCTGTAATTAAATGAAGTGTATAATTAAAAATGTAGTGCAGTAATTAGAAAAGGTCCCTAATTAAAGAATTAAAATTGCTATTTTCTATGTTAAGAAATAAAATCAAACGATGCATTGGTGGTCGAAAGGTCAGCGCGACTGCCTTGCACTTGCAGGCAGTTGCCCGGGTTGCGGGTTCGCGTCCCGGCCGATGGTATGACACAAAAAAAAAAAAAATCCCAAGCGTTAGTGGCTTAGTGATTAGCATAGCTGCCTTCCAAGCACCTGACCCGGGTTCGCTTCCCGGTCAACGCATTTGACATATGAAAAAAAAAATCTTATAGAAACAGAGCATTAATTATTTATAAGGTTGCTTTAGCACAATTAAACAATTAAAACGAGAAAAACAATAAACTTGCATTTTATAAAACAATACAGATTTCCTTAACGTCAGGAGCTTGTGGTTAAAACACCTGTAGAGGTCCCTACTATCGCATTTTATACGCATATTATCGAGGTTATAGCCTCAGTAAATATTACTTACGTAATCAATGTGCGTTTAATACATTTATAATTATAACTTAATTTTGTAAGTACAGTAATTTTATAGTTTTTGTTAAAATATATAAATGTACTGCATACTTGTAGAGTTTTTTGTGCTTTGAAAAAAAAAATATTTAAAAACATTGATAATAGACTTTTTATTACTGCATCATACTTTCTTTTGTCTGACAATAAAACATGTGCTTTCAGAAATAGACATTAGATTTTTTTTTTTTGCAAACATTTATTATAAGGGATGATTTTATCTAAGCATGAGGGAGGGGAGGGGGGATTTTAAATCCTCCATATATGTTTGGAAAATCTTATATATATATTGAATAGAAAAAAATGTTAGAAATAAATATTTTTTCATAAATTCAGTTGAAAGAATGTGGATGAACAGAGCAAGTTCAAGATGGTTGGGCATTGAAGATAACAGGGAACTCTTTCTTTCTAGTACGAATATAAATTTCCCTTGCCAAATAAATTATTTAGTCTCCTCAGTGACAAAGCATTCTAGAGAATTATGAGTCTAAAAACAACTTGCAGAATAGATTGTCAATGAATTTGCAGAATACTATTCCAGAGAGATGTAATCTGTAGGTTAGGAAATCAGATTCAAGGTAATATTTGTTTATAAGATCATAATATGTATTTATGAACTGTTATAGATAATTGCCCAAGTTATTGAAATTGTTGTACAATATCTTTCTTTTAACTACTTCATAATAAATGTATTTGTTAATTGTTCTCAGTGACTAAGTTATATTTATTATGATTTCTTGTAATGCATATTCATTTAGTAGCCTACTTACCTGAAATTAAAATTTCCAGGGAGGTCCACCCAGTAATGAGAAGCAATCTCAATATATTACACACTCATTGTATTTCTCCAACATTTTATATATATTTTAGTTTTGATCAAAGAAGTAAACACTGCAAAAAACTTTTATGCACCCCTAATTTTATTAGATTCTTTCTATTTTCAATAGTTGTACCAGATTATATAGAGATAATTAGATCTAATAAGTTTCCAAACAAGAGTGGATTCATAATATTCCAGATGTAACCACAACCTCATTTATAGCTGGAATAATTAATTTCTTACTCACTTTTAATGCCCATGCAAGTAAAGAATTTTAAATTACATATTTGTATTTTTTTAACATTATATATAATTTTTGATTTTGACCAATCAGCTAAATGCTGTCAACACACTTTTCAGTACAAAATATTTGATTTAAAATTTATCATTTGCACAGACATTAAAAACGAGTCAGAAACAAATTCTTCCATGAATGAGTTTGTGTTTACATTTGAGATGTAATAGCTTTGCCATATGTTTGAAACTCATTAGATCTTCTAATCCTTCTTCTAACTAGGATAGCTAAAATAAGTGGTTCTTTTATATTGTCATAGCAAAGTGTAGAGGTGCTGAAAAGCCAGTGTTTGATTGATTGATGATAGCTGGAAATTACATACAGTGGTGGGAAAATTATACTATCTAATTTAAAATTTGTTCTTTGCATGGACATTTAATATGAGCAAGAAATGGGCTCCCATGAAAGAGGGACTAAGCTGTGTATAAATGAGGTTGTGTATATAAGAAAAGAGCTTTGCTAATTGCTTAACGAGCTTAGGGATAAATACTTAGCAAGATAAAGCATTTAAAATATCTCTATCTGAAAAACCCCCCCCACCATCCCCTGACCAATGGTTTCATGCTTTTGGCACTCCTCAGAGATGTGCTAGGATAGCTTCAGATACTAGATACAGAGGTTGTGTTTATATTTGTAAAGTAATGAATTTCACTTTTGTTTGGAAATTTGCTTTGCTAATTCATATATATATATATATACACACACACAGACACACATCTGGAGCAACATATGCAAATGACCATTTTACACTCCCATAGCAATTTTGTAATTACAAGGATGCTAAAAAATTGTATTAACAGTTGTAGATTAATTTTATTAAAACCGGAACTTACAACTAATGTATATTGCTGGTTACATCCCAAAGTTTATTAATAATCAATATTTTAATTTTAAATATGGTTTTAGCTTAACATTAATGTTATTCATAGATGTTTTTTTTAAAAATGAATATAAATCGTTTTTTTTTTTAATAATTTGTTTGAAATTTGTTACAAGTAAAAATTATTAACATAACCTGTAGTTGATAATCACTTTTTAAACGAAACTTTTTATATCACAGTTTAAAAGTTTATTAAGAAAGCTTATAGAGAAAAAGTTTTATTCTTTTGCAGTTTATCACATGTATTGACTATCACAAACACTTTGTTTAGGCAGTAAATCTGCCAAAAAAGAATCCAAATGCATCACCATTCAAAACAATGGCATTTAATAGATTATATTATAGTTAGGAGTCAGATTATGAGTTCATGCTACATGAGTAATTACAAGTGCAGTTTATCAGACAGATTATATTTTGTATGTTCCAAAATTAAAACGATAGTTGCATTAAAATGTAGGTAATATTTCAATCATATTCTAAGAAAATTGATCTTTAAGCTTAAGAAAAATGTATTATATGTAATAAATTCCAACAGCTATTAAATCTTAAAATTACCGATTTAAATCTTTAGGTCAGTTATATTACTGAAATATAAAGTTCTCTTAAGGATTGTGTTATGATTACAAATAAATCTATTCTTGGGTTCACTAAAAAGAAGAATCATGATTGATTTTCTGACAATGATCTTCAAATTGGTGATTTGATTAAAAAAAAAAGTGGCATTTTCTGCTTGGCAGATTAATAGATTAAATGTGTAACTTCATAAAAGTATAGATATTTGAAGGCAAAAGTTTATTAATTGATAACATTTGTGGATTAAAGTATCAAATTTGTTTTATGATGATCATTCTAGACCTTTTTTGATGTGTTGAAAGTAATATATAAATTGGAGAAACTATATATCTATTATATTCATCAATAACAATTTTTTATGATTTCTTAAATAGGTGGAAGTAGTATTTTAATCACCTTTTTTAGTAATGGTATAAGAAATGAAATGACAATCTTTCATGCTTTATCTATTTTTTTGCTCATTTAGATTTGGAGAAGATATTCAGCTTAGTGAAATCAAAACATCTCTTTTTAATCTTAAAAATGGAAAGACTGCATTCAATTCCTAATGAAATATCGGAAGAATTTTAAAATTTGCTATTGATGTATTATCTTCAAAAATATTGGAATTTTTTAAAAATATGTAGACCTATGAAATTGTATTACCAAATATATCTTAAGAATGCTTTGATTGTTCCAACTTTTAAAACTAAAGGAAATAGACAAATTTGCAGTAATTACAATGTAATATCATTATTATACATTACAGCAAAAGTATTTTCAAGGATTTTGTTCAAAATGTTGCTTACAACTATAAATAGATGACTATAGGAAATTTAATACAATTTTAATAATCAAGAATTCTTCTTGCTAAGCAAATTTAAGAAAAAATGTTGGGAACAAAAATATGATTTATATATTGCTTTTACAGATTCAGTTGAGACATTTACTGATACAGATGTACTTGGATATCTACATTCTACTTTATCTTTAGTTGAATCTTTAAATACTGTTTTAACATCATGAAATAATAGTGAGATAACTAATTGATAAAACTTATTAAAAAAAAACAATACTTATAGTTGATATTCCTAATCTTCAGAAACATTCTAATGAATTTAAATTAGACCTTACAAATTCGTTTCAAGTATTAGTAGATTTTGAATATAATTTAGATTTGAATGAAATTAATATGAAAATATCTAATACACTTTTAAAAACTGCAACAAAGATAGCCAGTAGAAAAAAGGAGGAATTGACCAATAAAATTTCTACTGAGACTAGAGAAATTATAAAGAAAAGGAGGAATATGAAGATATACAAAAATGATGCATTAAAAAGGATTGAATACCTCAAATTTTGTAAAATGGTGTGGAAAAGAATTGAAAATGATATAAGAAAGTATAACTGAACTAGCAAGGAAATCTGTAGAAGAGAATAAAAGTCTCAAGAGTGTAAAACAACATTTTGGTATTGGTAGGAAATTTATATGTGCAATAAGAAAAAAAGATGGAATTATTACTAAAAAGAGAGATGACATCATGAAATGGGTAGAAGACTTCTATCAAGAATTATATAGTAATAAAGAACAAGTATCTCCTATATCTCTTATATCTTCAAATTTCCCAGAATTTTAAATGAAGAAGTGAGACATGCAATTAAATTTATGAAGAAAGGAATGCCTCCAGGTAATGATGGAATTATAATTGATATATTAAAAGAAGGTGAAGAAATATAATTTTTTTTAGCAAAGTTATATACCAAATGTCTAAATGATAAAGATGTACCAGATGATTGTAAGAATGCAATATTAATATTAATATTTAAAAAATGTGATAAAGAAGATATTAGAAATTATGGACCTATCTGCCTTTTATCAGTTTTAGACAAATTACAACTCGTCTACAGAGAACATTGGATTTCCACCAACCAAGAGAACAAGCTGGATTTAAAAGTAGTTTTAGTACAGTAGATTATACTCAGGTATTGAGAGAAATTATAGAAAGGACAAATAAATATGAGTTGCTATTATGCTTTGGATTTGTAGATTATGAAAAGGCATTTGATTCTATAAACATTTCTTCAGTGATTAAAGTATTGGATCATCAAGGTATAAATCCAGGATAGTCATATTTCAAAGAATATTTATAAAAATGCAATAGCAACAATTATGATACTAGGAAAGTCAACATTGAGAAGGGTGTCAGGCAGGGTGACTCCATATTTCCAAAACTTTTATAGCAGTGTTGCAATAAGTATTTTGTGGATTAAAATGGGAAGCTAAAGAAATGAAAGTAAATAGAGATTATTTAAGTCATTTAGATTTTGCAGATGATGTAGTTATTTTTGCAAATAATGTTTTAGAGATGCAGAAAATGTTGCAGGAATTATCAGATGAAAGTAGGATTAAAGATAAATATTAAAAAGACTAAAGTAATGTTCAATGGGTTTTCTCAAAATATGAAAATAAAGATTGATTATGATGAGTTAGAAAAAGTTAACAGCTACAAATACTTTGGTCAGATTATTAATACAGATGGAAACATAATGGATGAAATTAAGCATAGAATTATACTTGGTTGGAGTGCTTTTTATAGAAATAACTTTGATACTAAAAGGAAATATGCCTATGTATTTGAAAAAGAAGGTTTTTAATAAATGTGTTTTACTAGTTCTTACTTAAGGATCTGAGACTTAGACACTTAATAGAAGAGCAATACAGAGACTTCAGATCACTCAAAGAAGTATGGAGAGATGCATGTTAGGAGCAATAAGAAGAGATCGAAAATGCAATGTATGGGTAAGAAAACAAACAGGTGTTACTAATCTCATTGAAAAAATTAAAAAACAAGTGGAGTTGGGCTGGACATATTGAAGCGGTCGGATCTAAGTTCGATCCGAGCTTCATGATATTACACCTCTTTACCTAGTTTAAACCCCGTTAATAATCGGGAATCTTTCCAAATTCTGTAATGAGATTTTACACTCTTTTCCCTATGCATCTGACTTCTGTTAGAACTGCTTTGTTATTTAAATATTTATTAGCATATAAAAGCGATTTACCCGCTGACGAAGAAGCTGCAAAAACCAAAACAATTAAATGGGCCGAGCGCTTTCGAGGTTTTCCCTCATATTCATGGCCAACATAAGTTAAAACTAATTGTGTTATATTTAACTCTATTAATATTACCAATTACCTTGTGATAAAATATTAATAAATAATGCTATTTAAGGGTGTTTTAGCTATTTGATTAAGATGAAAGTCGGAAAGTAGGACTAAAGATAAATGTTAAAAAGACTAAAGTAATGTTTAATCGATTTGCTCAAAATATGAAAATAAAGATTGATTATGATGAATTAGAAGAAGTTAAGAGTTACAAATACCTTGGTCAGATTATTAATACAGATGGAAACATAATAGAGGAAATTAATCATAGAATTAAACTTGGTTGGAGTGCTTTTGGTAGAAATAACTTGATATTAAAAGGAAATATGCCTATGTGTTTGAAAAGAAAGGTTTTTAACAAATGTGTTTTACCAGTTCTTACTTATGGATCTGAGACTTGGACACTTAATAGAAGATCAATACAGAGACTTCAGACCACTCAAAGAAGTATGGAGAGATGTATGTTGGGAGTAACAAGAAGAGATCGAAAACGCAATGTATGGGTAAGAGAACAAACAGGTGTTACTGACCTCATTGAAAAAATTAAAAGATTGAAGTGGAGTTGGGCTGGACATATTGCTAGAAGAGATGATAATAGATGGACAATTGAAATTTTAAACTGGATTCCAAGAGATTGTAAAAGACCCAGAAGGAGACCACATGTAAGATGGATGGATGAAATAAGAAAATGTGTAGGGATGATGTGGAGAAGAGAAGCTAAAGATCGGAGAAGATGGATTAAACTTGGAGAGACCTTCATCCTGCAGTGGATTGATAATGGTTGATAATGATGATGATGATGACTTACAAATGGTTAAATATGCATTGGTATAAGATTTTATTACATTGGAATATTTATTTTCTATTTTGTCCAAACTTTCACGATTAAAAGTCACATTCCTTCGATAAGTTTTAAATCGTTCTTTTCCAAAGACAATGGTAAATCCTTCATTAATTAGTTTAAAATGACAAGTTAAAGTTTAAGGGCGGTTCTAATTTAAAATCGATTGTATAGATTTTGCGAATTCATTTTCTAAGTAGAAAATGAATTCAAAATAATGGATTTAAAAGTCTTATCGAGGTAATGGATCGTATTTTAATTAGAGAAAATTCCTTTTGGTAACAATAAAAGCTTTAGCTGTAAAGCATAGAGATCAGAATGGGTGGGAAAATTGTGAATAGGAGATAAATATTCTGGAAAATTACCTAGAAGCAGCCATTACTTTCAATTTTAAAAAGAGTTGCTACCGGAAATTATGTCCATTTTAATATTGAACCTTAACCGTACTCGCAGTATGGTATGCGGCTAACTTTGGGAATCTAATTGCTGGATCCTGAAATGCCCTAATAAATCTTCAAGTATTGCTGCTAAAATAGAACTCTCTAAGGCCAAATCGTAAGCTGCCTAAAATCTATAATAAAACAAATCTATAAAATGAATTTTATTTGAGTTAAGTGCGCACCTATGTTTTCTTCTAAATCTAACTGGACTCTGTGCTCCTGAATCAACAAGCAAGACATGAAGGACTGGTAATTTTTAATATTTGATTAAACTGCAACTTTCCAATCTATTCATGAACTATCTCACTAATTATATTAAAAGTGATTATTGCCTTAAATCTTGTTATTCATTTAATTATGCTTAAAATTGTTACACAGTAATTCTCTATATCGTTATATCTCTAGTCTTAAATTAATACTTTGATAATTTTCTTTCTCCTCTCATGGTAGTCTATTTTTACTAAGCCTTACTTGTATTTGTTTTAATGATTATTAATGTCATTTAATTGTGATAAGATATGCCAATAAGGCTTTCAACTTGATAATTTTTTGTTTAAACCTATCCTAAGAAAATATTTACCGCATAAAGTTTTATAGCCTATTTCTTGCCTATGAGAACTAAATTAATAATAGTTTTATGAATTATCAGGTTGAAAGATTTATTTAATTATTTGATATAATTTTACCAAGAGCTGATATAAATTCTATTAGCTTGACTGATAGCCACTATGCTTCCGACTAGGTTCATTTAAATTTTAAACAAAATTATTCGTATGTGTTAATTTGAATTCATTAAGGTTTGATGGAGTTTTGTAAGGGAGAAAAATATTGTCTGAGTTAAGCCTGACCTTCCAGCATTTGTGTTTGGGGAGAGCATGATATAAGGGGTATTATTATATAATTAGGTTTAGGCATTTGCCTATCGTAAGTTTGATTTTAATCTTTTTTTTTTTAAGTGTCATAGCATCGGCCGGGATGCAAACCCGCAACCCGGGCAACTACCTGCAAGTGCAAGGCAGTCGCGCTGACCTCTCGACCACCAATGCAAGACAGTTTGATTTTAATCTTATTGACCAAGTCGTCACGTCAAGCATTTATATTTTATAATTCAGGCTTTAAATTTAATATTATGACAATTATATTATTTCTGTTCCTAACTTTGCTGGCACGAACTATCTTCTTTATTTCTTAGGTTTTGTCATTCCTGAGGTATATTATTTTAATTGATTGAAACATAAAATAAATATTATTTTCTCATTCGTTCATCGCTTGTTGGAACATCAAAGATTTGTGGCTAATTCCGAACCTGGCTTTCCCCTTGTTTCACAATCATTTGCATGGCAAATGTGCTTGTTGAGACAAGTAGCCATTAGTCTTCTTGAATCGTCGACAAAACCATTCACTTCATCTTCATTCCAATGCTCATAACGTGTTAGCACCGTTTTCATTGCTGAATTCAAATAACAACCCATATTGCTGCTTTGTAATTCATGATGAATTGATTCCTTTTAAAATCAAATTATTTTATTTATAGAGGAGGGGGAGATAAATCTTGCCTTCTTTTTTTTTTTTATAAATTAGAAGCTTATTTTCTTTCTAGGTAAGTGTCAAATTAATAGCTAACATACATAACTCATTTGGCATATATGCTATACATATTTTTAATCACACATGTCTGTTTCGTCGGAGCATAGATTAGACATATATTGAAACAGTAAGATTCGTATTCGAATCGTAAGTTTCACCTTTTTCTGTCGTCTCTCACTGACCGATCTATCCCACCCAAATTTAAACTTTTTGGTATGCTGAAGTCTTGTCACACAGTTACATTCAGTTATAAAAAGGTAGAAAAGCACGTTGTAGAGGCGCTGATGAATACTGGTTTGAATAAAATACAAAAATGTTAAATTTAAGAATGTTTTTTTAAAGAAATCTTTCAAATATGGTGAAAGTTTGCACGCATCATCTCAGGCTTATTGATTGCAATGTGCCGGTCGGATACCCAATGGCTATCTGATTTGCATTGGTAGAGATTATCTAATTCAGGAGAGACACTCGGTAATTTTTCAGAAAAATCTATTTTATGACCTCGAATCTATAGTATGGAGCGAGAAGGGATGATGATGAGTGTTGTTTTAACGGAACAGTATGTTTCAATCTCTTTCTAACACTGATGCGACAATTCACCATACCTATAAGAAGTTTTTACAATTTTACATGAGACTGATAGACAGAAATGAGATCGGGGGATCCTTGGGCTTGGTTATTAAAATGCTGATCTTTTGATGAAAAAAAAGCAGTCGCTGCATCTATATTATAGCGTTTTAGGGGGGGGGGGGGAAAACTGTAGTTCCTATTATAACGTAGAACACAAATCCTAATAGCTGACTTATCATCTTTTGTTTCCTATTTTGTCTATTTTCTGTTTGAAATGGGGCTTTATTTAAATTTGTAATATAACTATAGTTATAATTATCAAATTTATAAAAAAAAGCCTTATTATTAACTATATTATAATTACAAATTTAATAAAAAAAGTCTTATTTTAAGCCCAAAATAGACAAAAGGAGAAACAAAAAGATGATAAGTCAGCTATTAGGATTTGTGCGTTCTCGTATGTAAAAGAACTACAGAACAGCATTGACGCATATTAAAACGCCATAACATAGATACAGCATTTTCTGCTCATCAAAAGATCAGCAATATATCATATCTGCTTCATGATTCCACTAACTCTCTCTTGAACTTCATGGTGTCTATTCAAATCTCATGCAAAAATTGTAAAGCTTCTTACATAGGTATGACTAACTGTCGCCAAGCATCAGTGTTAGGAGAGATGAGGATGCTAATGCAGTTAAACAATACTCATCACCACTCATAACTCTCACTCCATACTATAGATTCAGGTCATAAAATAGACTTTTTCTGAGTACCAGGATCATATCTAGATGTGATAATCTCTACCAATGCAACAAATCAGTAGATCCATTGACACACTTAAAAGGCCAGATTGTATCACATTAGCGAGATGACACGTGCAAACTTCCTCCTATTTGGAAAGATTTCTTAAAAAAACATTCTCTAAATTTTGTAATATTTTTGCTATTGGTGGGATTTCTTAATGTTTTATTCAAAACCAGTGATTGGTAGCGCTCTACAACCATCTTTCTACCCCTTTTATAACCTCTGTGGATGGCTTTTTGTGACCAAGTCGAAACGTCAGCAGCTATTGGTATTAAAGTTTTTAACACGGATGAACCCGCAAAATATGTATTTTATATATATATATATATTAGGTATTTATGTATTAATTATTGGCATATATAGAAAACCCACCATTAGCCTTGTAGATTATATATTCATGTCTTAAACTAGAGATAAGTTATGCAGATCATCATCACCATTTATATCATCATTGCTTGTATTAAATATTATATATTATACTTGGTGTCTGACCCATCATTATTCATTAATTTCATTAAGTATTAATGTTCACTATTGTTTGGCAACCCATATATATATATATTAACGGTATATGAAGGACGAGCGATGGGAGAGGTTAGAATATATATATTGTAACGGTATATGCTGTTACATTAATTTAAAATTAGAATAACATTTTTTTTAAGTTCGTAAATAAAAAAACTAAAAGCTAAAATTAAAGAGTTGTTCAATGTATGTATATATATTCACACAGATGCAAAACTTTAAAAGTACTTTTTTATAAAAAAGTACAAGATCTAAAGATAAAATATTTTTGTAAATGGAAATGATTGTTTTATAAATTAAATGAAAAGCAAACTAGCCCTTGGGGCTCTTATATAAAAAAGTCAGATGAAATACAGATAAGAGAACAAAAATAAATTAGATGTCCAATAGAAGCAGCAATGAAGGCTCAGACCATAATGAAAATTTTGAACAGGAAACCATTGTTCAGTGAATCTGGATAATCGGTATAAAAGGAAAAATATTGAAATTAAGAACAGTTCCAGCTTGATTTTTTTTGAGGGGCATGATAAGATGCACTTGTCACCTCTCTTTTATTTTCAAATGAAATGACTGATGAATTATGAACAGTACTATTGCAGACCCAAATCATATGGGTTCTGCAATCAAATAGTACCAGGATTAAACCAGCTAAGGCTACCTCCACAACAACAGACCGATCTTCAAATAGAAATGTCATGGGAATTAGCACCAGGAACCAGGATTCTTCTACTGTAAGACATGAACTGTAAAATTTAAAAGTAATTAAGAACTTTCATTAAGATTTGACAAGATTTTAATATTCAGCTAACCTAAATTTTAAAATAAACTTTTATCTGACTTTTAAGCTTTCAAATTAATTATTAATGTTTAATTTTTATACATTTAAATGAGTTTGCTAAAAATCATTTCCATTTTTTTTTTATTAATATTGATTGTATAAATTTTTGAAATGCATTAAATTTAAGTTGGGTATAGATGCTTGCATAGATTCATTAATGTTTAATTATGTTTTTGTTTTCATATTTGATTAAAATATATAGGCATTCGGTAAATAATGATACCTTACATTGAGTGTCTAAAATGTATTTATTCAGATGTCTTTTAAGTTATTGGTGTCAATGGGGCATCTTATGATGAATGCCATTGGGTTTCTTGTAAATTTCCCTCTGCAATTCCATCAATGATGTTATGTTTTGATCATTTATGTTTATTTTGAAATGTTTTTAACTGTATAATCTATGTAGCCGATCTATACTCAACATTAAAAACAAACTTTTATAAAATTCATCTGTGCAAAATTATATAAATGTTAAATTTAAGTCAGGCATGAATGGCTATATAGATTTGTAAAGTTATATTAATTAATTGAGGGTTAACCTTAGATTATTTGTTTCATAGTTAGATTGGGTCAATGGATTGGATATATCGGTGTAATTAGTAAATGTAGTATGAGGTCTGCTACATAACAGGATTACCATTATACACCACACACACCCTTTTTGCCTATGGAAGGGGATAGTAAGATGGAAAATGCAGTCCCTTCCTATGGAGTTTTTTTATTGTTCTTCTTGCCAGACAAATGTAGCATTCCTGTACTGGATGAGAGTCAATGTCTTCTTTAACCATGCTGTTCAAATGTACATTCCTGACAGTATGGTATTTGTGCTGTCGTATTTCATGCTGCATTGAATACATCGATGTATCAGATGGATTGACGACAGTTTGACTGCAAACTTTTGGCCTAAGGTTAAATAAGGGATAGAATATTTTCTTTTCAAATGCAATCTATGTAGTTTATTCATACTCAACAATCGTAAAAAAAAATTATTAAATTCATCTGTGCAGATGGTTGAAAATTTAAAATAATAATTTAAATTTAAAAGTTAATATTAAAATGTAAAATAATAAATGTTATTCCTCAAATTTTAAATGATTATATATGTGCTTTAATATATGTTGTTTGTGTGTTAATTACTGGCAGTAGCTTTTATTTTTTTATATTGAAGATATATTTTAAATAATTTATATTTTATAAATCTCTGGGTCTCACTGTTTTCTTTAATCATGAAAAAACATGCATCAATCTGGAAAATATTAAAATTCTTTATGAAGAAAAAAACCATAATATAAAAAAAAAATTGGAAGGCAATGTCTTTGATAAATAAAACAGGATTCCTTAAGTAACAAACAATGTGCTAATGTTAGAATTCATAAATTTTGAGATATGACATGATGATGTTTACTGCTGCTATATTTGAATCTAAATAATTTTCAATTGAGAAAGTAAGAAATTAATTGATAGAACTTCTGGGGTTTATTATAGATATTTATAAAATATATTATCACTATTATAATTTAGTACCTTTATTATAATTTTATTACAATAATTAATATAACACATATTTTATTTTATTTATATAAAAGTCATTGGCTGGCTTGATAAGAATGGTTTTTTTTTCATTGTTTTTTTATGAAAGTTGTTGGAGAGGCATCTGGTAAGCAGTAGATTTATTTTATTAAATTGCTATAAATTGATATTATATTCTTTGTCAATTTATGGGAAATTATTTTTTTGTTTTTCCCTGTTTCAATTGTGATGTTATTTTAGACAAAATATTAGGTGCCATTTTCTTTGCATTAGAATAATTTTGGCATATGTATTTATTTGTTTGTGAAAATATTTTTTATTATTAAAGTTTGCAACATTCTGCCATATATCAGAATATTTGCCTTTTTAGCCACAATAAATTTTATGTCCCTGTAATTCTTTTACAAAAATCTTTGATAACTCTTTTTGTGTTTTTTTTACAGTACTCAGCTGAAATGAATCTTATTGCTTGGAAAAAAAAACTGTATGTCTTATGGTATTAATTAGATAACTATTTAGCAATTCATTAATATTATCTTTGTCTAATATAGGTTCCCCATTGCTGTGATTAAATTATAATAGTAAATTTTTTAAGCTATTGTATAACTTTTAGTTTATATGCCATCCCATATGTTAACCAAATACCAAATACTAATAATTCAACAACTATATTATTCAAAAATATAATTACAAGTTTTAAAAGATATACATTTATATAACTCATATGTATTTCAGATATATATATATATATATATAATAAAGGCTGAATTTCAAACATACAGAGGGCATTGATGAAGAAGCATAGTGTTTGGGAGAGTGATTTGAATATTTTGTATTTGCATTTTCAGCTTTTCCATTGGTATATATATATAAAATATTATAAATAGATACCTGTATTTCTTCAAAATAATATACGCAAATTTATAAATCAATATTTAAAAATACAGTATTTAAAAGCTTATATATATATATATTACACACACTTTTGCATATAAAATTATATGGAATGTTTATTTAAAATTTAAATATTTTCTTAAACTTGATATACTTATAGCATAGTTGTAGTCTAAAAAACAAATCTATGGTATAGCATGTGCAACTGGAAAAAAGTGCAGACAGCCAAATTTTGTTCATGATATTGGTGGTTAAAAAATTGAATTAAAAGAAAAATGTGTTAAATTGTTATTTGTTGTTTCTTTTGTGTACATTGAATTTTTCTGATAGTAAAACAGTATGCAGGCCACATGATTTTTAAATCAGTGAATCCTGGTTGTAGTGTACCATGTAGTAAGTTAAAATCATATTTTTTTCATTAATATATAAACACATCCCATAATTTAGTTTTTTTTCTTTATTATTTAGAAAATGATGTTCCTTTTCTATTTTATACTCACACATATTATATACATGGCAAAGTAAAATACTTTTTCAATTTTTCTAAATATCTTATTTCATGATTAAATTTATTTTCCACTTATTAAATTATTTACCATATCATTAGAAAGCATTTTATGTCATTAGTATTTTCAAGTATATTATATTTATTCTATTGCACTTTTCAGTATCTATATTGTTCAACATTAGAATCAAAAATTATTGTTAGCAATCCTATTTTCATTTTTAGAAAAAAATATATCACAAATTATTTGAGCCAATAAGTAATGGATTGTTTTTTAAAAATTTTTTTCTCATATTTTATGTAAATATTAAAAATAATTCAATCTATAGAATTTGCTTAACTTAAAACAATTTCTTAACTTTGAAGCAGTTACACGATGCTTAACCATAGATAGCAGATTATAATACTTTGAAATAAATTATTTTGATACTTTTATTTAGTTATTGTGAATGTTTAAAAACTTTCAGCATTCCCCAATATCTTTTCAGTCAGTGTGATTATTTATAAATTGCTATAAAATTAGATCACTCTGAATGGATAGATAAGAGTGTGAATGGCTCTAAACCATATGATTGGAGTTATTATATTTAAATGGCTTTATTTCTTGAGAGTTCATAAAAAGTTCAGATGCCAGACATACTAGCATTGGAATCAATCCTATGATCCAAATACTCCAGAATCTGATACTCTACTACTGCACATAGGGCATGATAATTGAATGGATTTATTGCTTAGAAGTTCATAAGAAGTTTGATCACTAAATGCATCAAAACTGGAGTTGATCCAAGGATCATATATTCCAGAGTCAGACAATCTACTACTGCACTAAATTATGCAGGGCACACAAGTGCTTTTTCAGGTTTGTTCTTATTGAACAGACAGAAGAATATTTATATAAAAAATATAAATTCTGAATAGGATATAGATTATTACTATAGCTATACATATATCCAAGATGGCCTTCCACATGTTCAATAACATAACAACTAATGTCATTCAAACTAGAATAACTACATTCCAAAGAAAAGCTCCAAATGTGAGTTTATATAATATTAATAGATTGAGACTGCAAATCTCTCAAGCGCTTATGACTATCACCAACCAATCACATCGTAAGCACTGAGACAGAGAATTTAACAAGAAAAGGGTGGTTCCACTCTCTTCTTTACTTGTCAAAAAAGAGGGTGGAACCACCATTTTCTTGTTAAATACTCTGTCTCAGTGCTTATGATCTGATTGGTTAGTGATAGTCATAAGCACTTGAGAGATTTGCAATCTCAATTTAATTTCAATACCATCTGTGCTTTGTAAAATAAATATTATTTACATAATATTAGTAGATGTTGTTGAAATTAACCAATAAAAAGAGAAAAATAAAGCCATGACAAAAATATAAAATATCTATTGATTTCATGGTTAAATTTTTTATGTGAATACAACTTTCAAAATATTAGATAGCTTTAAAGAGCAATCTTTGTTATTTAATCAATTGGGTCTTTTGTATATTTCTGTGGCTTTTCTAATAAGTCTGAATTATAACTCATGTCACTAAAAGTAAAAAAAAATGTTTTATAAAATGGATTTAAAAAAAACTATATGCTAATTTTTAGCTAAAATTCCACAATGTAATCTGTTCACTGACAGAAAATGTAGAAAAAGAATAGATCTGAATTAATCTTCAAAAAGCTTTATCTCCAGCCATGAGCATTACTGTTTCTTTTTGTGTTTGTCTGACTTGGAAAATTATTAGATGAAAAAAAATGGTTAAATTTATCATGTGTGCCAGCTAGAACTGCATTTTATTAGATTGAAAAAATGCATAGATTCAGCCTGGGTGCAACCTGAAAATATTCTACTGTAAAAGTGGATGAATTTAACTATGTACATTACTCTGAAAATATGTGGTAGTGGAAAAGGTTACAAGAAGAATAATCAACAGGCAAAAAATTAAAAATTACAACTACTAAAGAAGAACCTGAAAAAAATTATGGTAATCTAAGGTATACCTTTACACTTATGGATTGTTTAAAAATAAATAATAATTAATGATAGTGAATAATTTTATTAGTATTTTTTTAAATTGAAACATGTTTTTTTTTCTTATTTTCCCTCTAAACTGCAATTGTATAAGATCTTTTCATTTTCATAAGAAAAAGAAAAGATGATTTAAACTAAATTAATTTTTTTATCTTTGAAATTGTTGTTTTGAAATTTTAATCATTGAAGAAAGGAAACAATTCTGTATAAAGATAATGTTGGTTAATTGAATTAGTAAGAACCACCAACAAGTTAATAGAGTAATGAGCCATGACTATGGGAACTTAGATTTTCCAAAAGTGCTCAGACTGCTAATTTAGAATTTTTAATTATATAGCTTTATTATATGTGCACAAAGCACAATTATAAAGTTAAATTAGAATTATCATATTATCATGTTATTTGTCAATTATCCTAATTATTTATTAGTTAATTTATTAAATAATTGATAAAAATAATAGTTTTAATGTCTTTATTCTTTCAGCTATCTGTTCTCTGAATTTGCAGTGGGTGTGACTGATTTTCATTATTGCATAAGATTTTAGGAATTTGTAGATTCTTCTGTAAAATTATTTAAATTAAAATAGATTAAGCATATTCATCTATACTTTTTCTTGTTTATAGTCACAATCCCTAGGATCATTGCTTCCCAGCTAGTCATGAGCAATAAGTTTATAAAGATGTAGAGGTTTATGTCTTTTTGGACAATCCTATAGTTCTCTGGATGGTGCAAAGATATCACCTTTAAAGTCCATTTGTTGCACTTTATTTTTTTAATTACAAATAATTTATAGTGGGCCTGTACACTCATGTATTTCATGGTCTAAGTATTGATATTGATCAGTATGTTTCAGGATCTCAGCATTATGTGCATGAATTACTGTATATCATATTCTAAGTTTGGCATTAACTATTAAATCTTGATGTTTTCCTGAAGGTTTGTAATAATGATATTTTAGTTGTATTTATATATTGGACTATTTCCACTATTTTATTAAGTATTGAATGTTTTGTAAAAAATTTAACTTTATTTAAATATTCTAGTAATACCACACAGATTAATATATGCACATATTAATATGTGTGCTATTACTAACATTTGAATGTAATTGAAATATTTAAATAAAGTTAATTTTTTCTAAAGACATTCAATACTTAATAAGATATTGGAAATAGTTCAATATATAAATACAACTATTGAATCTCTTTTAAAATACAGTCATAATAGATGACTAATGATTGTTGATAAGTTTCATGTTTTATAAGACTAATATTATAGTTTCCTTTTGTTATATTCATTCTTTTAAAAATCTAATGAATGAAAGTAGAATATTATTTTGATTTGTTCTGGAAAGAATATTTAATCCTGTTATAATTTGATAACAGGATTTTTTATTTCTTTATAAAATCTGGAAGACTTAATATGAATGAAAAAAGGTATCTACAAATTAGTCAGATTAAACAGTAACACCTTACTATGATGAAATTCATATTATCAATGGATTTTAATGTTTTCATATTTTGTTGTAACTATGGCAAAAAAACAAATAAATTTAACTCTGTTATACAAGTTAATCAAAAAACAAAAAGAAAGGCAAAATTACTTTACATAATGAAAACATTGATACTTTTTTCAAAGATCTATGAAACTTGCTAAAGTTGTGGTACGTATTATATTGGTCACAGCAGCAAAAGAATTAATAAGCACACAGAAAGAAGAATCTTAAATTTAGATACAAGTATTGTCATTACTTTAATTACTGATTTTTGATTATATTTTCATTTCAGTAAAATACTCTTCATTTCCACAGGTAAGTGGATTGAAACTTCAAGTTTCTTTTTTAGAACATATCATTTATATACAACTGATTTCTTTGTAAGTTGCTTTAAGGCAATAAACATTTATTTTATAAAGTGGTAACTTTTCATCAAGTTTCTATCATACACAGGTTATTATAAAACTTGATCTTTTGCTTAAGGTCATTTATGCTACTTCAGGAGATTTTTAGCATTATTTTAAACTTCTAATATTTATTAATGCTTATGGGCAGATGATAACTTCTTGGATCTATTCTCCACATATCACTGAAAGGTAAATACACTTAACCAGTAAAAAGAACAATCTAAACCATTGGTCATATGTGACGATGCTTAATTTTAACTTTTAAAATTGTTAATGAAATAAAAACTTAAGGATGTTTATATATTGAAGCCTTATAAAGAGTCTAAAAATTAAATAAACTAAAATAAGTATGATAGAGCATATTAGATTAATTTATGTAGTAATTGACTGAAATAGGCCACAGCATGTTAGTATGTTCTGATGTGAAAATCAAGTTATTGTGATTAGCCTTTGCTATTATTATTTTCTGTAAGATACAATGTATGGATGTAAATAAAATCACGCAGTAATTAATTGTTTTGTTTATATGTAGCAAAAAGACAAAAAAGTCTTAATAATTAATAAAAAAGTTGGATCAGTTTTGAGAAGAGAATATTTAAAGAGTTAGTTTTTGTGGAAAATTGTATAAAATTTTTTATATATATAAAAAAACTATTTCAGTTTTTTTTCCCCATCACTACATAAATAATACTTTTTAATTATCACGCATTTTAATATTTTCTTAATTTATGAATAATTATTAACTAAGTTAAAATTTTTATTATTTTAATTGTTTTAAAAATATTATAGACGACAGTATAATAATAATTGACAAAAGTTATAATAAGGGAATTTTTACGTTACTGTTTATCGTTATTGTAGTTGATCTAAAAAAAAGTGGTGAGTTTCAAAAGAAGTACAATTAACGACAAAGAGAATTTTAAGAGAAACTATTAAAAAAAGAAAAATATGAATTTTAAAAAAACATGAAAAATATTTTTTAAAAAATCCACCAACTCAATAAATTTCAAGATAGAATGCAGAAAAAAAAAATCAAGTTAAAGAATTTCTAGAAGAAAAAATGAAAAATGAGAAAGGTGAATAACTCCGTGTGTGTGTAAAATTAAAGTTTATATCTGTGCTAGAGATAATCTCTAGTTTCGAAAATGATTAGTAATAATCAGTAGTGTATTTATCTGAAATGGATGGCGTCAAAGTTGTGAGTGGAGGAAATTTGACAATAGTAAATGAAAATATAATAAGTATGGAAGTGTTTATTATATCTATAAGATATTACACATGGGAAAGAGAAAGGTTAATAATTCCGTGTATGTAAAATAAATAAAACATCATCTGTGCTAGAGATAATCTCTAGTTTCGATAATGATTTTTTTTTATTTAAAAAACTATATTTACATTTGATTCAGTACATACATCGTAACAATCATTACTTTAAAAATTAAATTAAGTTCAAATGTATCAAGTAAATTACATTATCTCCACCTTTCATTTAATCAGTGTTCTGTAAGTGCATTCAGCTCCACATTTCACACCTTGTAGGAACATAACCACCCCATACCAATAAAAACGTTTTTCTTGGCCAAAATTTCAAACCTTTATAAAACATGTCATCCCATTCTTTTTCCATTTTTTTTTTCCAATATATCTTCTTGTTATCAAAGATGAGAGCACACCTAGATATCCATATTGCTCTCATTACATGCACAATAACTATGGCATTATGAGGCTTGAATAAAACAATGTTTTCTTTAAATAAGAGTCTTAGATTCACAATAGGCTTATGAAAGACCATAGATCTCAAATCACTAAAGGCTGTACATTCCTCCATCAGGTGAAGAAAGGTCTTGTCGGATCTGTTACAGCATTTGCATAGAAATCCAGGCCCATTTTCAGCCTTTGGTTTAAAAAAGTGGTGGTTGGCAAAATTCCATTTATCAATCTGAAAATAAATTTCATAACAGACTGTGATGTACAAATAGATTGGAAATTTTTTAGAATTTTTTTTAATGAGGCATTGAGCCAGGAGTTTTCATTAGAAAGCTCTCTATTTTTTAGCTCTTTATATTTTAAATTATCTAAGGTCTCTAAGTTTAGATCATCCTGGATATCCCTGTATGAAATCATCATATCATCAAAATAAGATACTCCATCCGACCCCAGGTTAGAATCTACATTAATATTCTGTGTTAGCGGCCTGAGCGAATTATCGTCAATGATCCTTAAATAAGCTCTTGCCTTAATGAAGCTCACCAATGACTTAAGGTCAATTAAATTGAGACCCCCTTCTCCAATCGGTAGCTGCATTATTTTAGTAGGTATCAGGCTATACTTCTTACCCCAAATATATTTTTTTGCCAATTGAATGATCTTAAGACTAGTGGCATTAAAGATTTTCATCCATGGTCCATAGTAAGAGAGCACACCAACAGCAATAGCGTTAAAAACCTTTGCTCTGGTTGTTTCATACAATTTAAATGGGGAAAAGGCATTTATTTTAGTTTCGATGATTTTTACAACCAGTTTGTTCAAATGGGCACTCATTTTAGTTTTAGACAGATAGAGAGGCAACCCTAGAAAGGAGGAAGGCGTGCCCAAGAAGTCACATGGGATTCTCTTGGCAGTGGCCAATTGCCATGCAGACGACTTGGAAGCCTGAATATATGAGCCTGTAGAGATCTGAAATTTATTTAAAATGTTAAAGATTCTATGCACACTGGCCACATTCTCGAATATAATAATAACATCACCGACAAAGGCAGTGACATGAACAAAGGCACCAAGCTGCGGTAAGAAAATCCCATTGGTTGAGGCTTCTATTTCCTTAATCATCGGATCCAGATAAACGGCAAAGAGGAGGGCTGCCAGAGGAGACCCCTGTGGGATCCCCCTTGATGGAACAAAGAAATTAGAATACCTTGCAAAGTTTTTAAGCGCTATTCTCCCGTTGGTCACATAATTGTTTGATTGCTGTAATTAGACTCTCCTCACCTTCCACAAGTGGTGCCAATGAATTAGACAGAAATGACCAATCAACCACATCAAATGCAAATTTAAAGTCTATCTGTATTGCAAAGAATTGAGTTAACTTATTACACCTGGCATATCTGATTGCATCCTGGATCTTCATAATTGCATCAGTTGCTCTCTTACCTTTAATAGCATAATGAGCCACTGAAATTCTATTTTTTATTCTATTATGCAATTTCTTCAATATAATTCTAGCAAATATTTTTGAGTCAATGTCCTCAATAGTAATATTTCTCAGGTCATTTACATATGGGATGTGTATATTCCTATTCTTTTTTATACAAAAAAATATTCTGTTATTAATCATTGGCCAATCTATTGGTTGTGCACACAACTGATTGTAATATTTTGCAAGCACTTCAATTATCAAGTAAGATATTGATTTATAAATTCTGGCAGGTATAGAATCATGAGCAGTAACTGTGTGATTTGATAGTCTAGTTATTTCCTCACTAATATCCAGATGTGAGATATACTGCTGATCCTTGGCCACCATCATCCTTGGCCAATGGTCTGAATTCCTTTCATCATTTCCCATAGTGTTTTGCAGATTTTTATATATGTGCTGATCCACATGCATCCCTGACAAAACCTCTCCATTCTCAGTTTTGACACATGTGATACCTCTAGACTGAGGCACGTACACCTTGGCATAGTTCAATGTTGGTTTTATGATGCAGGCAATATTAGGGAGTATCTTTCGTAATCTTATAGCATATATTTCTTCCTGCATTTTCTCATAGATGTCATTATATTCTTCCTGCAGGGAGTTGATCAATGAGCGATTATTAGATAGAGTAGTTAAAGAATGCAAGGTTTTAGCAATGTCATTTAAGCGGCATTTCATTTGATTTTGAGATAAATCCAGTTCCATTCCAGAAGAACAGACATCAGATATAAGTTTTTTCAATCTAATCCAAGCCACACATGGAGACAAGGCTGTTTGCTTAGTGAAGTAACAAGAAGCTACAATTAGATTCGATCTCTGATCACAGGTCAAATTTAATGAATTACTAATATTTTTTTTATGCTAAACTGGTAGCTACATTCTGGATCCCCATCATAGAGCCTTACCACCAACTTTACACGCAGGTGATCAGAGAAAGCAACAATTGAAGTATCAATTTCAACATCTTTTATCTTAGATCTCGAAATGAAAAACAAATCAATCAGTGATGAGTAACGACTATTAAAAAAGGTAAAGGCATTTGCTCCATATTTACTTTGACATGGCAGCACATCAATATCCTGCAACTTATTTTTTAGCTGAACTGGAATGTCCTGAAACGTGACATTAAAATCCCCTCCAATTATTACTATTCCTGGATGCAGAGTCAAGTGGAACTGCATCTCTTTAATAACTTTGGGCACCTCCCTTCCTCTATTTGTCGAAGAAATTGCTACAACATAGTGCATCTGTTCTTGCATTTGAAAAGAGATTACTATGTGATTGATCTGCATACTTATGATCCGCACCTTATAAATTTTAGACTTTATATTAATTAGAATGGCAACACCTTGTGCCGGTCTAATGTTCTGCTTGTACAATAATAGACCTTTCCGTTTAATTTGATCGATAAACTGTTCAGGTGTGTTTACATTTATCTTTGTTTCTGTTAGAATAGCAATATCAAATTTTTGTGAAGCAAGATAATCAGTAAGCTTTAGTACCTTGTCATGGCTGTTGATGCTTCTAACATTAATGGTGACTATATTTAATGACTTATACATAGTGCGGATCCAAAGATTTCATTGCCTTATACTACTATAGCCACTTTCATGACCACAATCATTCATATTAACACCAGTCTCATTATGGTATAGATTTACTATTTCCAGTTCCATTTCATTTTGGTTTAGTTTCTCTGTTTCAAGTTCTGACTCAGTTAAAGATGGGTGCCTTCCAGGGACATTTGACAGAAAATGTTCTATTTGCTTTTTTTTTTTTCCTTTACTTCAGTTTTCTCTATATCAGTTATTTCAACATGCTTATTATTATCATTATTAATTATGTTGTTTTCCGTTTTCTCTATATCATTTACCTCAACGTATGTTTCTTCATTTTCCATAATTGCTGAGCTTTCATCAACTAGGCACTGCCTCTGTATTTGAGCAGGTGCAGCATTATCTGGTTCGAGATCATCAATAATTTCCTGCTCGTATATGAGTTCTTCATCAGGACTATTATTTACAACATTAGCCCAAGATTTTAATGGAGCTATGTTACAGTAGTGATTTAGACAATTGAATTTATTACATTTGACACATGGCCCAGCATCACACTGAGCTGCAATGTGACCAATACGATTACATCTAAAACAAGCGGGTGGCCTACCTTTAATAATAATGGAGATTGGTATATGATCTTTAAAAATTTTATGTGGGATCTGTTCCCTTGAAATGCCCTTGTTCACTTTCAACACAATTGACCATGAATTTGAGGGGATTTGAAATGCAGTTCCGGGTGTTAATAATCTCTCCATTTTATTAACTTCGGCATACGATGCCATTTCCGACTTAAAAAACTCAACATCAAAATTAGGCGGAGTATGCAAAACTTTTCCGTAAACTAGGGGGTTCGGTTCTTTCGAGACGTAATATATTTTTTTATTTTGAATTTTTTTTATCGTTGCCTCCGCTTTTTCTTTTTGATGGGTGGTAAAATACTCAATAGAAACAAAACCCCTTGCAGCAAAGAAAGCTGTATGTTTAACGGTATTTAATAAACTATTTTGATCAAGAACCTTAAGGTATTCGTTTATATCAGGTTTATCAAGGACATGTTCACCACTGGACTCATTAGATTGCATAATTAAACTAAAAATGGACGTACATGCCGACATACAACTAGTAAATATCCTTTTCCAGTAAGAGTTTAAGCGAATGAAGGCCCTTGATGGGGGTTGACAAGAAACGTTATCCGCAAGCATATTATCACTAAAATCTAGATAACTTGTATCCTGTTTATCTGCATTTTTCCCCACATGTAAAGATAAATCCTCTTCCTTTGTGTCCTGGTTTTTTTCCTTGAATGCACTAATATTATTTTCTTTATCCAGTTTTCTTTTTTTATTGCGTAGCTCAAAACTTTTTACTTCGGTCGTAACATTATTACTAACGGCAACAGAATTCTCACATGTATTACCTCCATCTTTAGATATTATAGTTTCATCACCTTTCAAACCCTTATTTATCACCTTGTTCTTTTTTGATGACTTCTTCGTCATATTAAAAATGCACAACAATTACCAACCTGGACAACTTCAGGGAAGAAACGAAAGCAAACAGGCGGACGCCATTACTCACCGGAAGTTATTGTAGTTTCGATAATGATTAGTAATAATCATTATTGTAGTTATCTGAAATGGATAGCGTCAAAATTGTAAGTGGAGGAAGTTTGTCAATGATAAATGAAAATGTAACAAAATATAATCGCTATATATGTGACAGTTTCAAAGCTCTTCCCAAATGTCAAAAATATATGCATAGTATCAAATTATATACAATATATACTTTCAGCACTTATACAGATACAGGTATGTTTAGCATGTGTCTACTAGTGTAGATACATACATATGAAATAAAGTGCAAAATTTTAAAATTCTTTAATACATACTAACTCATAGACAAAATTAATTAGAAAAAATAAAGCATTGTTCAATAAATAAACACATACATACATATATATATATATATATATATATAGATGAAGTACAGCCCATATTTATTTAAAGCATTCCTTTACAATCGGTTTTATTATTTCTGAATTGACTAACAAAAACAAGATGAATTTTTTTAAAAAGAAATAAACTAATTTAGCATACTTTTAAAAATTATGGGTAAACATTAAAACATAACAAAAATAATGTAACTTATTTTTGTCTTTCATTCTTTTTGCAATGAAAATGATAAAATATAAGTTACAATAAGTTACAATATTGATTTTAACAAAGGCAAAACTCTCATACAGTATTGCCACCTGGTGCAAGCCAGAATAATCAATGGATGCAAGAAGGTTTGTGCATAAAATCCCTATGTAGTGCACAACCTTTTTGTACCCACTGATTACTCTGGCTTGCACTGGATGGCATTACTGTATAGAGAGTTTTGCCTAATAGCTTGTACAAACATGGCAAATGGTGATCATGTGATGTTATATTGATTTTATTATCTATAATATCAAGCACCCATTTGTCTATGCCAAGATAATTGCAGTGAATTTATGATACAACAGAATTTAAAATTTTATATTATAGTGCTAAAAAAATTTCAATGTAAACTAAAAAATTAAAATTTCATTTTTTTTAATAACATTTTTTTTCTTATATATATATTTTGAAACAATGATAAGTTAACCAGTAGGTTTTGAAACAATGACCTTTACAATTCCATGGAGTTTGTTTTAAAAGCACACAAAAAAAATATTTGTTATGCCAAGCTATTTATTAATAGATATAATATTGAAAAATTGAAAGAAAAAAAACTAATAAAAATATATGACAGCAAACTATATAAATATCAGTAAAGATAATGTTAACATAATATATATATATATATAGGTTTCTACCTTGTTTGTTTTACTTTTTTATAATCATTTATAACCTATTTATTGATTTTTTTCTTGTTTGTATGTGCTTGTGTGTTTATGTGAAGAAAAAAAATCATCAAGTTGAATTAGTAAAATACTGCACAAAGACTTTTTGAAGATTTAAATGATTTATTTTTAAAGTACATTTGAAAACATTTTCATAGCTGACTATTGATCAGAAAACTGTATTAAAAGACTAGAAATATTTTATTTCAGTTTTTTTTTTTTGGAAAAAATTATAGACATAAAAAAAAATAAGCACAATAGAAAAATCGATATCTTATTAGCAAAATGAGCACTTATTGATAATTTTAATAATGGTACAGACCAAAGTAATTATTAATGTTTCATTTTTTTCTTTCTTTTTTTTTTTTTTTTGCAATTATCTCTAATATTTACCTATACATTATTTATATGTAAGTAAATCTTAAAAATTAAAGTTTATATATAAAGCATATTGTAAAACTTAAAATAAAAAGTTGTTGATCATTATCATATTACTTTTTAATTTTTAAAATAGTCATTCCAAGACTTTCAAAACCAATAAACTCAAAATGTTTATGGCAAAACACTCATGAGAATAAGCAAGCCTGCACTTTTGCAGATAATTTATTATTAATAGAAGAACCAGATGAGAGAAAAAGAATAAAAAAGTCTTTGTGAAGATCAAAAGCTCTCTAGTTATTTTATAAAAAAATTCAAATCCCCTATATTTACAATTAGTCTCCAGGTAAAAGAGTGCCTGGTATTTCAAATCTTACATATTAAGCTTGCATTTTGTCCATCCCTCTTCTATGTATTTAAATAGACACTGTCCTATAAGTGAGGGGTTACAGTGACTTGAGGTCAACATAGGCATGACAACAATATTGGCATCAGCATGGGATTTGGGAATTCTATCATCAGATTTTCAATGGTATGGATGGCTGAAGAGTTGGAGTAGGTTGAAGCCTGTCCATTAAAGTATAAGGATTTGCTATCTTAATATAAACTGAGCATTGATTATATATATGTATGAGAGATGGTGATCTGGACCAACTGATGAGTGCTGGGTTAGCATGAAATACAAATATTGGTGATTATTTATCTTTTCTGCATGTGTGTGGACATGGGTATTAGAAGTATAAGATAGTGTGGATAGTGAAGGGGCTTGAAAGTCTGAGATAAAATCCCTATATTTATTTCCTATTTCCAAAAATTTCTTCTAAAGTTATATATGAATTAAATATTTCTATAAATTGTTATTAGAAATGAGGAGATAATATTTATTAAATAGAGATAAACTTTAACTTTTGATGTTACCAAGAAACAATCAATTACTAGTAAGTGAAAATTCCTGAAGCTAAGCAAGTTTTCTCATTAACCTATAATAGCTCTTTTGTTGAGGGTCTTTTGTTAAAATAAAAGGGGTATTCTTTTACTTCAAACCCAAATTCTTACATAGTGTGAGAATATGAAAGAATAGCATTTTTCTTGACATTCTACAAATAATATTTTTAACTTCTCCAGAAAGTTGTATATGTTGAATTAAAGATTTCTATGGATTGTTGTTATAATAATGAATAGAAATGAGATAATATCCATTAAATAAAGATAAATTTTAACTGTTGCTGCTCCCAAGAAACTAAAATTACTACTAATTAAAAATTCCTGAGGCTAAACAAGTTTTTCTTATAAATCTATAATAGCTTTTTTGTTCGGCTCTTTTATTGAAGAAAATGGGTTCTTTTTTACTTCAAACACAAGTTCTTATATAGATGTAAACCTATAAAATAATTTTCTGGGTTTAAATCCATATAAGAACTTGAGTTTGAAGTAAAAGATGATCTCTTTAACTTCAACAAAAGATCCCCAACAAAAGAGCTATTATAGGTTTACGAGATAAACTTACTTAGCCTCAGGAATTTTCAGTAAGTAATAACTGATAGTTTATTGGTAACGTCAAAGATTAAATTTTATCTTTATTTAATGTATATTATCTTCCCATTTCTATTCATTATTATAATAACCATCCATAGAAATATTTAATTCAATATATACAAAACTCTGGAGAAGTTAAAAATATTATTTGCAGAATGTTAAAAGAGATGCTATTCTTTTACATTTTCACTCTTATAAAAATATCTTTCTGGGTTTAAATCAATATAAGAACTTGGGTTTGAAGTAAAAAAGGACACTTTTAAAATTCACAACAAAAGAGCTATTATAGGTTTATGAAAAAATGTGCTCAGCCTTGTGAATTTTCAAGCCTTTGACAGAATAGCTCAGTTGGTTAGAGCATTTGTCTTAAATTTGATATTCAAGAATCTAAAAGTACAAGTTTGATTTCTATGAGTAGTAATTGATAGTTTCTTGGTAACATTAAAGGTTAAAGTTTATCTCCATTTAATAAATCTCATCTTTTCTATTCATTATATTGTATTGAACTTGAAGAGGCCTTCATCCTGCAGTGGACTGATAATAATTGATGATGATGATATCATTTAATATTAATACAATAATTAAAGAGTAGCATTTTGTAATGATGAAAGATGATTCAAATATTATATTAAAAATCAGCACTTTAACCTTTTTGTTTGCTATTTTCCATAGTCACTCTCACTAATATCATTGTTAATTTTCTTTTCCTCAATTTGAGAGAGCTTTATAAATCATAGTGGCATATAGTTTGGCAAAATGCTAAATCATTACCAATTATATGTGTTTCAAAAGCAATTATTTCCAAAATAGTTTCTTATAAATTCTAGAACGGACATGTCTATATTGGTCTTTAAAAATTTATCAGCTGTTTAAGTGATTAATTTCTAAAATCATGGAAGAATAAAGAATTTAACTATCTGCTGTTCAATTGAGACAGTTCATGGATGAATTCCAGAGGAAATGGCAATATATAAAAAAAAAATCCATCAAAATGAGTTGTATTGCAAGTCAGCTATAAAAAATATTCTGTTGTCAAAATCTAGGATTTCATCTATTTATTTGTGATGAATACAAATCCCATGATTTGTATATGAATATCATATTGTTGATCAATGAATTTCACAAGATTGATTAACTCAACTTTTATGTGATAAGAAGCAATCAAAATTTCACTTTCTTAACTTAAAAAAATGCTAGCATTTATTACTCTTTTGGATAAAACTGAATTTTGCCACGGAAAGAATTGTCTATATATATTATTATCAATGAAAAAGGAAAATAAAGTCAGTGATATGTAGTTTTGCATCACCCAAGTATCTGTTATTTTACAAAGTTGGATATATTTGTATATGTGAAAGGAAAATATCACAATTTAAATTCAAAAGTAGCTGAATTCAAATTTTTGATGGTTATCACACATACTTATATTCTCTACTTTAAGGAAAATCATCTCTACGCATTGGGATCAGAAACAAGGAACCAAAAGGTATAATGGACCAGTGGGTAAAAATGAAGAATGGGACATTTCACTTATTTTGGTATGATATATATATATATATATATATATATATATATATATATATATATATATATATATATATATATATATATATATATATATATATATATCATTTAAAAAAAGTGCACATTTTTGTTAGAATGTTCTATATATGTTATTTGATCCTATCTTATCAAATAACATATATAGATTAGTCTATGATTAACCATTCATATAATAAAAGTCAGAGAGAGATTCATTTTAGTTATTATTATTTAAACTCTTATCTGATGATATAGATCAATTTATGACCTGATGTTTTCAAGTGTTTAAATATCCATTTTTTTTCCATTCAAGATTTAACTCCAGATATTCATTTAGAAGGGTTTAAATTCAATAGATTTTTATCTTGATTTAATTTATTTAGAAATTACCTCAGTGAATAAATGGAAATCTTTTTTTATTTGATCATATTTTTTTATTATCATGTATCTTCTATTTAAAGTATAAGGAAAATATTCAGAACCTCTTCATCAGCTTATATATAGTATTATTGTCATACAACACATTTTTGAGTTTTACACACATATTTATTGTTTGTTTGTTATTGATTTTTATGGAATCATAGATTTTCAAATTAATTAGTTATATCCAAGAGAAATCACATTTGTAGGTTTTCTTAACTGTTTACGATTGTAGTCTATTGCATACATTATTTGTTTTGTTCTTTTATAATTTTTTTAATATACTATCATTATAAATTTTTAAATATAAACCAATAAATTTAGAGTTGGTTAAACATTCAGTAAATTTGTCTAATTATTTTTTTTAAGTGTTCAAGGTAATCTTTGATACTTAAAATTTAGATTCAAGATCAAACCAATCTTGGTAAGTGAAATAGAATTAGATATATGTATATTTTCTTTTTATATGATTGTTGTTATTAAGTCCAATTAGATATAAATTTTATATTTGTTATTACTTTGAAATATTTGTTTGCTTATATAAGTCAGTATTACTAGGAGAAATAATTTCTTTAGTTTATGATTACATCTGATTAAGTTAGAGATCTTAATAGATTTTGTTCTATCATTAGTCAGAATGATTTGTCTTAATTACTTTTAAACTTCTTTAAAGTGGGGATCATACATTTTATTGACTAGTGTATCTTAATATCTATCTTTGGCTTGGATAACTACCAATAATTGTTTTCCATAGTTTATTTGTTATCCATTTTTATAATCAATTGGCTAGAGATTCAAGTAGATGAATAATATCAATGATTGTAATTTGGTAAATATTCAATAGAAACCTACAGTATCTCTGAAATAATGATATGATTAGGTATTGTAAAATGCAAGATTATCTAATAGATTTATGGATATTGAGCTCTTGTAGAAGATTTCATTTTAATACATAACTCAAGCGATAATTGCATATTGATATAATGTAAGGTATAAATAAAATATTAATATTTTTTAACAGTTTATTAAATTAAATGCAAAACTGAATAAGGGTTCACAAAATGTTATTATAATTATTTAGGAACTAGCTTATTTAAACAGAATATCATTAAAGTTTAGCATGAATTTACATTACTATATGTGGTAGTGGATTAGTAAAAGTATAATAGAACTTAGTTATTTATTGATTTGAATTTGGTTTCATTCAATTATAAATTAAATAGATGTTTTAGAAATATGCCATCATTTAGAACAATGACATATGATTTCACTGCTTATTGTACTGTATTTTGGGATAATGTACAGATTTGGTGATATCTGAGGTGATTAAATTGTTTGCTTTCTTTTGTTTTAAATACTATCTGAATAAATTAGGTTTTAATAAAGATTATCATTAATACTTCATTTTAGTGTAGTGGACAATCTAAATAATTATGTATTGGAAATATTGTTATTGCCTAGAGTGACCAATGATTGAGCTAGATAATTTTATGCAGGTTATAACAGTTACTATTTATTGATGCATGTTTTGCTCTGTTATTGATAATATTTAAATCATAAGGGCATTTCATCATTATCTTTTATTTTCATATTGTGTAAATAATAAGTGATTGTGTAAAAATCTGTAGGTCAATTTCTTTTATTTTATGACATATGCTGACTGAACAAATGTAGAGAGGTAATGAGATAGAAGATTCAATATTATTGTTATAAAATAGCTAGCCAATGCTGTCTGATGATGGTCATGTACAGGTGATGATTGTTACAAAATGCCATATCAACTTTGGAATGTTATAAAATGGTCTTCTGCATTTAGACTAGATTTATATTATTATTAATGATGTCTCAATTCAGAAACATACTAAAGTTTTTATATTTTCATCCCATATTATAATTAATATTCCATTACAAAAATGACAACCAATGATTGGGCTATGTTTCATTCAGATTATATTGATCCTTTTCCAGTGTCATCATTTTTATCACATTACAATATATTTATAATTACATTAAATTTAGTATAGACAATATTCATATTAGTAAATAAAATAAAGTCATACAACACATGACTTAGTTTGATAAGCTTGTAATTATAAACTAAAATAAAGAGTGTGCTAACAGGTGTAATAAGCTTTATCGATAAATGCCACAAGAGAAAGCATTTAAAATATCTATCTAGAAATTATTACCTGCCTCAGATTGGTTTCTAGCTATTGACTTTCCTCAAAGAAGCACTAGAATATTTCAAACACTAGATCAAAATTACCAACTCAAAGCCAGCACTTATCTGATAGTTAACTTAAGTAGAAAATCTGAAATTTTGAGACATTTATGTCTTCAAATCCAACTATCTAACTTAAATAGCTATATGGAAATGAGAAATCTTTAGAAATACTATATGTTAATAGACTTAGCAATATAACATCACTTAAGACTTAAACACAAAACTGTAATAGTAAATAAAATAAAGTCACACATTACATGACTTAATTTGATAAGCTTGTAATTATAAACTAAAATAAAAAGCATGCTAATAGCTGGATTTGAAGACATATAGTTATCTGAAAATTTCAATTTTCTACTTAAAAGTTAACTATCAAATAAGTGCTGGCTTTGTCTAAAATATCCTAGTACCTCACTGAGGAAAGCCAATAGCTAGAAATCAGTCTGGGGATAAATAATTTCTAGCTAAAGATTTTAAATGCTTTCTCTTACATCATTTATCAATAAAGCTTGTTAGAGCTATTAGCACACTCTTTATTTTAGTTTATAATTACAAGCTTATCAAATTAAGTCACTGGATACATGACTTTATCTTATTTACTATTATAGTTTAGCTTTTATGTCTTAAATAATGTTATATTGCTATGGCTATTAATGTATGATTTGAATGAAGATTTCTCAGCTTTATTTAAGTTAGATAGCTGGATTTGAATACATATAGGTGTTTGAAAATGTCAGATTTTCTATTTAAAAGTTAACTATCAGATAAGTGCTGGCTTTGAGTTGGTAATTTGGATCTAGTGTCTGAAATATCCTAGCACCTCACTGAGGAAAGCCAATAGATAGAAACCGGTCTGGGGCTGGAGATAATTTCTAAATAGAGATTTTAAATTCTTTCTCTTGTGACATTTATCAATAAAGCTTGTTAGAGCTATTAGCACACTCTTTATTTTAGTTAATATACATATATTTAAATATATTACTTAATATACATATATTTAAATATTATGTATATATAAATATTAAACATAGCTTTATATATTTGTAAGTAAATAAAATAAATCATTCTCTCTCTCAGGTTATGAATTAAAAGCACTCTAAATGTTGAACAAAGGATAAAGAATAGAATGAATCCACATATTCTTAGAGCTCTAATATTTATAAGCATGCCTTCATCAATATTGTTGATAATTCAGTGTGAAATTAATATATCAGTCAGATAGAATATGGCATTTAATATTTATTAAACTAATAATTAATTATACAAGGCTGAAAACAGAATCTCTTTCAACACCTTGCTTATAATAATTAAATAAGATTTAATATACAAATATTAAATTAAACATAGTTCAATGTAGAGAGTAAAAAATACTTAGTGCTATATTTCATTTGGCTATGTCTTTCTAAATATCTTTACACAATTTCAACTGATGGAAATGCTTATCATGTCTTTAGGTTAGATACACACGCTAATATTTAGGATAGTTTGAGATTTAAGGACAGATTAAGAAGTGATGGTCTTTTTTTTTTTACTCATTTTATTCTATCTTTTGACAATAATAATAGATAATCTGACATTCTGTAACTAGCTTTGTTTTTGTATTTTTCACTACAAATTGTTCAACTTTGGCTAATTAGTATGCTTAAATATAAATTTGGATCTGTTTATCCAAACTTTGTTTCAAAAAATATATATTTTGAAAACTGTTTTGTAATAGAAATGTTTTTATATTCTTACAAGGATTTATTTTTATTTAGTATAAATATATTATTTTCTTAACTAACTTTTATTAAAAACAAAATAACAACTAAGTGTATTTTTTTGAAAGCTTTTGATGATAGGGTTTTAGTTGTATTTATATGCTAACCTATTTTCATCATCTAATGTAATTGTTAAATGTTTTTTAAAAACATTTAAACTTTATTTAAACTTTCTAACAACATTCAACTGTTAATAATAGCACACAGGTCAGTATTTTAAACAATATTTTGAATGCTAACATTCTCTTCTATTCTTTTTGAGCACCACTAGCCTGGACAGTGATAGTACCTGATTTGAATCCCATGCTAAGACTATCACTGATCAATTCAGCAACAGTTAAAAAAGAAAGGAGACTAATACCCAATTCAAAACATTGTTATATATTAACCTGTGTGTTATTACTAACAGTTGAACATACATATTTGATAAGTGTAAATAAAGTTTAATTTTTAATATAAAAACATTTAATAAATAATTCTGATTATAATACAAAAAATACAAATTTCAATTTAAAAAAAGGCTGCTTATAGGTAACTTATACATATTTATGTATGTGCATGCATGTCATTCATTATGACATATGACTGAAAGAACAAGAATAATAATATATATATACTGTTACTTACTAATATAGATATGCTCTATTCTTTTAGTATTTGTGTGATACGAGCATATGTTCCCAGTCTATGGAAAAGCAGTCTTAATTAATTGGTTGTTTTAACTAATTTTAACATGCATGATATTACTGTAAAGCTGAAAACTACACAAAACTACTTGTTATTACAGTACCATAGCATATATTTTTCCCCTCACTAAATATCACATTTCAAACATGAATTTATGTACTATAATCACATTTTGTTTGAGATTTAAATACTATACATATTCAGTTCTGTACTATAGTCAAAAGCATATTTTTTCTGAGCACTATTTTCTTGAAATTTTTTTAAAACAATACCATATTTTTTTAGAATCCAGAAATGTAACCAGTCTATGGATATGTCTTTTTTTTTTAATCAATTGCTTTAACAAATTACATTCCTTGCATAAAATGCTTCAAAAATAATTACAATTTATAAATGGCAAAACAAATAATTTTTTTTATTAAAAATACGCCCTCTAACAAAGAAATGTTTAACTTGAATATCATGTGACAGTGTTATGGACATTTAGAAATTTTATATATAAGACCAGTCATTGTTTTTATATGTGAATTAGACAGCATTATTAAATTCTTACTAATAAAAATTACGGATTACTAAATATAATATGTGTAATATTTTTTTTAATTGGTTGCTTTAACAAATTTTATTTAAAATTTAATGTAAATTAAACAAAAGATTTTAATAATATATAAATAAATGTGAGACATTCACAATTGAAAAAAAATGTTTGGAATGTATCTGGCAAGGTATTAATAAATTTACCTTTATTAAAATTTTGTGTATCTGGTCAAAAGCCTGATCTAAAAACTATTGATAAATCTAAATTAAAATTAAAAATGTTAAATATACCTGTTATATTTGATATGCAAATTTGACAGCATTAGGGACAACTCTAGAGACCATGTTATAAATGATGGAATACAAAAACAATAGCATGAAAAGGCTGTCATTTTCATAATATTTTTTTTTAACTGGTTGTTTTAACAATTTTTTTAGAAAGTTTAATATATATGGTATATGAGCACAGACTTTTACACAACCCACCTCTCTTCACACTATCTCATAACACTGATACACTTGAACACATATATGTTGGAAAGATAAATCAAATACCCTATATATTATATATATAGACACAGGTATATAATAAGCCTGTGTGTTTCAGTTATTAAAAGTTTAATGTAAATTAAACAAAAAATTTTAATCGTATATAAATAAATTTGAGAAATTTTGCTGGCCTGAAAGGCTGTCATTAACTATTATATTTTATAAGTGAATTTAATAGCATTACAAATGTTTATTAATAGCATATAGTTTTTTTTAATTGATAGTGAATTTGACATGTGGTAGCATTGCAAACCAACATTCATGGATACATATACATTCACCATTCAGATAGCAGAGAAAATATGGATTTTATATATAGCGATTGCAAATATATTTCATAGCTTTATAAAGGAAGCCAGAATAATTTTATACTGAGAATTGTGAATACTTTCCTAACTAGTTATTTTGCTATTTTTACATATTATATGTGATGCTATGTAGTGGAATTAAGAATTATATTTTTCATTACATTACTATTTTTAATAATGCACATATTTTAGCTCTATTAATAACTATAAATGTATTCACAATTAGAATTGTCTCGTATTATTCTGAATTGTATTTATAATTTTTGTATTAATTGATTTTACTGTAAATAAAAAATATTTATAAGTAAATAATATTTTTGTTATTAATTTATCTGCGAACAATAAAGTGCTTTCTAATTGTGTGTGCACGTTGCAAGAAAATATTCAGCCAGTAAGCCTGCTCTTTAAATCAGTTGTTAATTCAATAGTTAGATGAAACAAATATAGATAATAAATAACATTTTTTTTATTGTTTGATTACAGTTAATGAAAATCTTCAGAATCAATAAACCTGCTTTTTAGTAAATTATTTTTAATTTATGTAGGAGTTAGACAAAAATCAATGCTTAACTATCGTCGAAGATGATCAAATTTTTTTCAGTGTTTTATTATAACATTGATCGTCAAAAAATTAATACTTAGAACATTTGGTACTCCGGATAAACATTTCGTTTTTGATATATTTTATTATTATTATTATTATTTTGCAAATATATAATTTAAAAACGTAAAAATATATATTTAAGTTCTTTTTAAAGTATTATATATAAAAAAACAATTTATTCTCATAACAAACGTTATTTATGTATAATTATTTTTTCCTCTAAATGCAATAACATTTTATCAACAGAATTTCGTACCTGCGGATCTAGTTAGCAGATCCCTTGTCTTACTCTTCTCCCTCCTCTTAATTAAATTACTAGTTATTGAAATATAAACACAACTAAGAGTCAAGAAAAGTCTGTATAACCACTGAATATAATCTTACTGTTACATTACTTTTAGAAATAACCACCCCATTCTCCATGTATTAAAAATATTTAAAAATAATTTTTTCAATTATTTAAAAAATTATTATTTCTTTTTTTTTTAAATATCAAAAATTTCTAATTTTTGAGGTGGACATAATTTTTAGCAGATGTTAAAGCATTGGAGCGTCCTACCACTGCTTCTCCGGAAGAGCAGAAGCTGCCTTGGCATTGCTAATACTTTCTCAAAGATGTTCAGTTTTACTTAGAAGACAAATTAAAATTCAAGTCAATTATCTTCATCTTTACTCTCAATTAAAAGGAATTAAATAAAAAAAAAATTTCCATGCAAATAAACTAAAAATAAAATATGGATTCAATAATTTTGAAATTAAAATGGCTTTTGACTGTGTTATTATAAACAAATTGGATCAAAATTAAATTATTTGCATTTCAAATTAGGTTACAGCTAGCATAAATAATTTAAAAAGAGAAGGAATCATGTGACCAGGAAGCAAACCAGCGTGTAATGGAAGGAGCAGAGAAGATAAAGACTAATTATCCAATTAATATATTTTACTTATTGGTTCACAAGTAAGATCGTCTATTGTTCGCTAAAATATTTGCATAAAGGAGAAGGGAGAGGGGAAAATATGTAAATTCTATTTTTAATTAATTATAAAAAGTAATTATTGAGGAGGGAATATATGAATATATCAATTAAAATTAGAATGGTATACTGCAAATTATTAACTTTTGCAAAAAGAAAAAAAAAGTGTATGCATAACATATATATATATATAACCACAAATCCCATTTTTTAGTAGTAATAAATATAATCCGTAAAAAAAGCAGTGCCCATAAGTGCATGACTCATATTCGACCAGTAGTGAAGGCATCGATATTACAATAATATATGATCTAATATATTAACGATCATTTGGCCAATTCAGATTAACGTGCGAACATCGCCTTTCTGTTAAAAATAAATATCAAATTTATTAATTAGTTTGATTGGTTTTGGAATAATTATTTTAAGCTACCTGTACGATTTTTCATCTGGATTTGATTTTAGATTGAGGACATGCTAGTTGGTTACATTAATTACTATTCCACTCAGCTAAGTAAATCGCAAGTTTATTTTTATTTTAAAGCATTTACACAAAGACAGTACTCGACATGTGTATATATTAATTGGTGATCAAACAAATGTACATTCAGAAATATCAGATGGACCAAAATTTCACCCTATATTAGGAAATAAAAACTAGGACCAAATGTTCACTCCATATTAGAAAATAAAAACTATCTATTTACAAGAAATGTATTAAGTTTACAACATTTTATTAATCTAAACATTTTTTTTTTACATACTGTCATCACAGTAATTCCCAGTCAATTCAAATTTGTAGCATATTTTTGGAGGACTTTTTAAGTTTGTGCTATATCAATAGACTGCTTTTTAAGTTTATGAAATATATACAAACAGTTACTATTTTATAATTCAACAAATCATGTTAATTTTAAAAATCTTGTAAGTAAACAATCCCAAATATGCACCTACAAAAATAATACTTCATAAGTCAATTTTTAATAAATTTGCAAATAAATCTTCCACATTGCAGCCTGCACACTTCCTCATTTCATCTATACATCTCATGTGGTCTCTTGCTGGAACTTTTTTAATATCTTGGAAAACAGTTTAATATTTTAACTGTCCATCTATTATCATCCTTTTAGCAATAAGTCTAGTCCAATACCACTTCAGTCTATTAATTCTTTTAATAATGTCTGTTTGTTCTCTTACTTATGCATTTAATTTCTTATCCCTTCTTGTTGCTCCTAACATGCATCTCTTCATACTTCTTTGAATGATCTGAAATATCTGTATTGCTCTTCTGTTAAGTGTCAAAGTCTCAGTTCCATAAGTAAGTACTGGTAAAACATATTTATTAAAAAACTTGATTTTCAAACACATAAGCATATTTCCATTTAATATTATGTTATTTCTACCAAAGTCACTCCAACCAAGTTTAATTCTATCATTAATTTTATGCATTATGTTACCATTTGTAGTAATAATCTGGCCAAAGTATGTGTAGTTGTTAACTTCTTCTAACTCATCATTAACAATTTTTATTTTTATCTTTTGAGAAAATCCATTGAACATTACTTCAGTTTTTTTAAATGTTACTTTTAGCCCTATTTTCTTATTTTCATCTGATAACTTTGGCAACATATCCTGAAGCTTTGAAGCATTATTTGCAAAAACAACTACATCATCTGCAAAATCTAAATGAATTAAATAATCTCCATTTACTTTTATTCCTTTAAATTCCCATTTTAATTTCACAAAATATTTCTTGCAGCATTGCTGTAAAAAGTTTTGGAGATATGGAGTTACCTTGTCTTACATCCTTATCAATGTTAATCTTTCTAGTATCATTATATAATTGTTGCTATTGCATTTTTATAAATATTCTTCAGAATATGATAATATCATGGGTTTATATCTTGATGATCCAATGCTTTAATCACTAAAAAATGCTTACAGTATCAAAAGCCTTTTCATAATCTACAAACCCAAAGCATAATGGCAACTCATATTCATTAGTCCTTTCTATAACTTCTCTCAGTAATTGGATATATGATTCATTGTACTAAATCCATTTTTAAATCCAGCTTGTTCTTTAGGTTGATTGAAATCCAAAGTTTTTGTAGATGAGTTATAATTATCTTGGTACTTAGTTTATATATGTTGGTATTTCGTTTATATATCTCATCATATATCTAATAATTAATAAATGCATATATACAGTACATTAATTTTAAGTGTGTTCAATAAACAAATCAAAAATAATAAAAATAATTTTTTGTTTCACTCTCCATCTTCCTCTTTTAAAATATGTATTGCAAGCAATGAAATATGGAAAATTACCATTTTTGAAAGTGGGTCTTGACTTACAAAAGTTTGAGAAATCCTGCTCTAAGGTATTATGGATTATAATTTTAATTAATGAAAAGATGAAAATGAGAAAACAAGTAATTAATAAAAAGGTATTTTAAATGGATATAATTTTTTGTAATTTAAGTTGATATTCAATCTAGATATATAATGCACCTAACATGGAAACCATCTCTATTGAGTTTTAAAGTTAAGTTGTAAGAAAGTTTTTATCCTCAAAATATAATCCTCAGTTAGCCTTCATTGTTGTTTGTAATTTATATTTGAGATAAATTCTTCATAAAGATTCATGATAATTGGAAGTGTATTCTTTAGGTAAATTATCTAATTATGTTAACATTAATTATTCTTGAGATGTGATTCTAGAGATAATATATACTCAATCACTTATCAAGGCTAGGAAGCAGATAATACATAAAGGTTTAGGAAGATGAGTAAAAGCAGTAAAGACTACGCATCACATCCTTTAAATAGTTTTTTTTTTTAATTTTTAATCTCAATACTAATATATGCTACCATTAAACTAATAAAATAATAAATCCGAATTTTCAAGCTTGTATGGGATTTTTATAACCTAATATTCTATTATTAAGTAGCAGATATATAAAGATTAATTTTTTTCTTCTTATATGTCAAAGCGTTGACCGGGAAGCGAACGCGGGCCAGCTGCTTGGAAGTCAGCTATGCTAACCACTGTCACCAACGTTTGTTATCAAAAAAATGACATTTTTAAAAAATTAGATGCATCAAAAATATTTAACAATCAACATAATTAATTTATTACATTAATAAAAATGTTTCCTTTTTCCCAAAACAGGATTTAAACAGTTCCTAATTAACAATTAAAAAAAAAAAAAACTTTCAAAATTAAAAGAAAGTTTTCAATATCTTAATTAGAGTAAACATACTTTTAAAATAATAATATAAAATGTCAGTTTATTTTTAAAATCAAAATAAAATGAAAAAAATTATTTAGTTTTTTTAAAAAAATAATTAAAGAAAAAATAAAATATTAAATTTAAAAGGGTTTATAACTGATTATTTTGTGTATTATCACACACACCCATATACATATATACAGCTTTACTCCAGTTAATGAGATCAATTGTTTCTCCAAAACTTATTATTAAGCAAGAATATCATATAAAGAACAAGTAGTTATAATGGTTTCCTATGGGGAAAAATTGGCTCATTATCCAGCTAAAAATTACATTATAATCTGAGAAGAAACACCTTAGCCTAGTATATATATATATAGTAATTAAAAACACTCTTAATGTACATTATACATTCGTGTAAACTGTGCTGAGTATTACACAAGCATGGCTTAAAATACATATATATTTATGATAATGTAACTAAAAATAATGCAACTTAAACCTGTGTAAAAAAATACCTAGCTTAAAGTTGTTTTTTCCATGATTCATTTATCAATCATAATTATCCAATTTTCTGAATCATTAATTGCTCATTCTAAGGTCAATCATTGTCATCTAAATATTTTGATGATCTTTTTTTTGGGATATCAAATAGCTGAGAATCTCTAGAGAAAAAGTTTAGAGTGGACAATTGATGTGCTTCTTGGATTTTCTTTTTATATAGGATCCTGCAATTTCATAATTTGGGAAAGTTTTTGTGCACCTATGGTGGTTTGAGCACCTCTATTTTGCTTTTGTTTTTAAAAAAAAATGGAGACAATAAGTGTGGATAAACCCATAGAAGAGCAAATATGATTTCATTCTCTTTTCAGTTAATGACATATGATATTTTTTTCAATTTCCAAACTGATATTTTTTGGGGGTCACATTTATTGCTGTTATGATTTCAGCTGAAAATGTGTGTAGTTACAAACTTTTAAACAAAATCATTAGAAAAAATGCATCTTTTGTCTATCCAAAACTAAAGAAAAATTTATGAGAAAGTGAAAGTAAACTAACAGTTAACAATTTTTTGTATTCTTCCATATAACTGTTTCTAGTTGTGTTGAAAAAAAAAAATCCATACTGAAGTTTTGTTTTTAAATTTATACTACTATATTATATTATTTACATGAAATTATTTAAAATTAAAAAATGTTTAATAACAATTTATTTAATTGATCATAAAGATTTGTTATTTATTATTAGTGTAAGACTAGCAAAATTAGCATATACATTATTAAAACCTAATTGCAGTTAACTAAAAATATTCTGACTTATTATTAAAAAAGTGTATTTAATATGTATTATGTATTTGCATATTGTAATCAATATTTAAGGCTTATTTACAATATGTAATATTCAGATCTAAATAACAGCACTCTGTATACAAATAAGCTAGCCATATGATACTTTTTTTGGCCATGAGATGTATTTTATTAAGTGTGGTAGCCATTTTTTTAAAATGATTTAAAAAATTTTCAATTAGTGTAGTATACTTGTGAAGACAGAGATACAAATTATTTAAATAAATAACAAAGGTAAAAGTCTTTTTCAGTTTAATTGTATTGCATTTTTATCATACTAAATATATTATTTTGCACATAATGTTTGCAACTTTGCTTACATTTTTTAAAACCAAAAATACATTTGCATTAAAAATTCAAGTTGACTGAATAATTTAGATAATTTTTACACTATAAACAATTTAAAATTTCATTTCTTTTTCCATTTTTATATTTATAATAATGTTTGATTATTCTGAAATCAATTATGAGATGTTTTAAAATGATATTTTTAATTTGGATTTAGTAATTTATGATCATATAATGTTCATTATTATGAAATCCTTTTTTCTTCCAAAATAACTATTACAATAACAACTTTTGCCATAAGCAAAGTATTAACAAAAAATTTAATGCAGAACAGTTAGTAAGTATAGTATACAGTTTTAAACTAATGTACAAATTTTAAAATTTTGTACTACATTAGTATATTTGGTTGTTGTATGTCTTTAAAACATGATTTTGATTATTTATTATACTGAAAAATCATTGAAAATCTTTATTTTGGATATATCATTAATGAAGAACTGATTGTCTTGCAAGAACACTGGATAAAAATAAAATAAAATATTGTATTGCACATTAATTAATTGTATTTTAAATTTATAATAAAAATATTGTATATAGTACTAATATGACATACTGAATTCTGCATTATGAAGAAACTCTGCACTTTACAATTTCAGCATAAAAGTCATTATTTTACTTTTAGAAAACATAACATAATAACTATATTGTATGTCATCAGTCTTACAAAATAAAATGGTTGCTAGAAATTTTTTTGACATTTTAAAAAAATTGTTATAGTAAATAATTGATTGTAAATCAAAATAGTAAGTACAGATTGATGATGATCACTATTATGAATTCTCACATAAAGGCCAAGTACTAAATGGGATATAGGTGTATATAAGAAAATTATTTCAATGCATATCACTAACTGACAATTCAAAATAAAATATTCACATCTCCTTCCCAAATGTTGTTTTTCAGCAATGTTCTTTATGAATAAATATAAAGTCTGAACTTTAAACAGCATGACTCAAAAGGGATACTTGAATATATATATATATATATATATATATATATATATATATATATATATATATATATATATATATAATTTTCTGTTAAATAGCATTATGGGTAAAAAGATGAATGCATCACATTACATATGTATATAGTGTATTTATACATACATATTTCCAAGTAATAGGAAAAAATATTTTGAATTATGATATCTAAGTTGTACATTATATACATTTTGATAAATAATTATTAACTTGTTCTTATTTTTAATTTTTTTGTGAGTGCCTATTACCATCATTTTTCTGCATCTATAGCCTACCTTTTTCAGTTTCTTGAAAAATGATGTATCAAGGTCTCAATATATATCATTTTATTTTGGGATGAAAGGATACTGATAACGTGAAGTAGAAAATACATTATAAAATCTGGATATAAAGATCTAATATAATAATATTGAAAATAACCAATTTCTTTTAAAATTATTTAGATATTTTTTACTTGTTCATGGTGAGAGTTTTATTTTACGAATTTCTGGTCTATAAAGGTTCCATTTCATAAAACAGTGAAATATTGGATTCAATTGTTTGTTCAATCAAGATAATATAAACCCATAATGATTCTATGTCCTTGGATTTATATCTTTCAAATTTAATAAGATTTTAAAATTCAGATAAAGATTAAAAAAAACATGCTGGAAAATAAAAATATTATTTGCCTTTTCATATCTCTTAAGATATTTTTTTTTAGATTGAATAATTCAGTTAATTACTGTAGTTATTTTTGCAATAAAAAAACAACAATAAAACATATTTTACAATATTTAAAAAGTAAAATCACTATATTATTTAGCAGAAAATAAATATTATTTTAATAATGTACATTTATTTTTCTAATTTTTATTACTTTATGTTTGGGCTAAAATGCTAAAATTCTGAATTTATTTCCAGAAGATCATTATATGTATAAAGACTTATCATTGGGTAGTACTCAAAGTCACATGATCTTTTAAGTAGACTTATCATTGGGTAGTGCTCAAAGTCACATGATCTTTTAAGTAATTAGTAAACAACTTATTTTATTTGATTAACTTCGTTCATTATTCATAATTAATTTTGATTTACTACTATCAGTAAATTATACTATCATACAAGTTTTAATAAGAATTTAAAAAGAAATGCATATTGATAAAATAATATATTTATTTATTTCTATAAAATTTGCATTGTCAAAAAATTAATCTGTATTACAGAAGAGCTTAAATTATCAAATTCATCCGTTAATTCTCTTTCTCTCTCTCTCAAAAAAAAAAAAAAAAAAAAACAACAAAAACAACAACAACCCAACTCAGATGTAAAAAAAATAATTGACATAATTTTTGCCCAGTAGATTTGAAAAAATAAACATCTATGTCTGATATAAATAAATACCCTCATAAAATAAAAATGAAAAAAATATTTTTTTTTGTTTTAAATAATATATATCAAAAATAAAAATATTAAATACATTCATCATATTTTATGATGATAAAAATATAAAAAACATATTTTAGCATACTATTTTGTCTATAATCACTGTATGCAACAATATTTTCTGAATAGATTGAAATAATAAATAAGTACTATTTTATACATATAAAATAATATTAATTTCTGAAATATGCCAGGTAATTTTGCTCTTTTGAATAGTTAATTGATATGTGTCATATTGAATTTTATGCACTTGGTTGAAGATACAATTTTACAATAACTTAGAGTACATAAAATCAAAAACAAAATATATATTTCATAACATTAACATAACAAAAACAATAAAGTTGAAAAAAGTATAATCATTATTATAAAAATAATAAAAATTAAAGAACTTAAACATTTTTAATTTTACTTATAAATTGTGAAATTTGATTTATAATTTTAAAAATAGAAATTTTATTACAAAGTTTGTATTTTTTATAAAAGTTTAATTAAAATAATATATAAAATCACTTATCATATTTTACACCAGTGCTTTTCAAAAAAAAAGAAAAGAAAATGTTTTGATATTTCATTTTTAAATGAGGCTTCACCTATGAAAACCTATGATTAAGGAATGACCTTTCTTTTGTAACAAATTAAATATTAAAAATTGTACAATGATCTAATAGTGATAAATTATAATTTTGAAATGTAAATATACATTAGTAAATAAATTTGGGCATTATGTAAATTGTTATTAAAAATATTATTATCTAAACTTATCTTGGAATCTACAATTTTTTCTAATTTTTTTTAATAGAAAAAAATTAATACATCTAAAAAAAAAAAAGATTTTGCAAAAATAAAGACATACAAACTCTATATAATTTATAGCTATATAGTATCCTCTATCTTAATATTTTTTCCCTTCTATTAAATAACATATCAGATGCATGTTTAAATATATATAATTTTTCCATTATGTTAAAAAACGTAATGCAACATTTTTTTCCATTTGCAAACTTGACATGCACATATGTAACAAGAGTTGAACAAAATCAAAATTAATTATTTTTTTTAATGTTTATTTTTAACTTATATTAGAAAAGTACTATATGCTTTTAAATTCTAAAATTAAACATTATTATAAATCATTTTAAAAATAAAAACACATTGTAGATCATTTTTGTTGCTGTAAAGTAGTTTTTAATGTGGCAATATATCAACTAACAGAGCAAAACTCTCCATACAGTATTGCCACCTGTGCTAAACAGAGTAATCAATGGACGCCAGAAGGCTTGTGCATAAAATCCCTATCTAATGCCTACTCATCCAATATCCCCAGACTAGTTTCTGGCTTGTGGCCTTTGTCAGTGAGGAGCTTTGGATCTGAGAGCACTGCATCTAGATCTTAGGATCTAATGCAACCCTCTAGCAACCACCTTTTATCTCTACTTAACTACAAAACTATGAGAATGAAATTTGAAAACACAAAAAATATTTTCAATCTAAGCTCAATAGCTTATATAGTCATATCGGTCTGAACTCAGTTCAGCACCCATACATTTTAGTGTCTTTGGCTCTTTTACAACCATAGCCACCACTATCCTATTAGGCAGGATTGGTGTTAAACCATTAAGCATCACATGATCACATTTTCTATACTAGCACATTAATTGTGGATAAACAGAGCAAAACTCTCCATACAGTATTGCCACCTGTGCTAAACAGATTAATCAATGGATGCCAGAAGGTTTGTGCATAAAATCCCTATCTAATGCCTACTCATCCAATATCCCCAGACTAGTTTCTGGCTTGTGGCCTTCATCAGTGAGGAGCTTTGGATCTGAGAGCACTGCATCTAGGCATTAGATAGGGATTTTATGCACAAGCCTTCTGGCATCCATTGATTACTATGTTTAGCACAGGTGGCAATACTGTATGGAGAGTTTTGCTCTGTTTATCAACAATTAATGTGCTAGTATAGAAAATGTGATGCTTAATGGTTTAACACCAATCTTGACTAATAGGATAGTGGTGGATATGGTTGTAAAAGAGCCAAAGACACCAAAATGTATGGGTGCTGAACTGAGTTCAGACCCATATGACTATATAAGCTATTGAGCTTAGATTGAAAATATTTTTTGTGTTTTCAAATTTTATTCTCATAGTTTTGTAGTTAAGTAGAGGTGGTTTCTAGAGGGTTGCATTAGATCCTAAGATCTAGATGCAGTGCTGTCAGATCCAAAGCTCCTCACTGACAAAGGCCACAAGCCAGAAACTAGTCTGGGGATATTGGATGAGTAGGCATTAGATAGGGATTTTATGCACAAGCCTTCTTGTATCCATTGATTACTCTGTTTAGCACAGGTGGCAATACTTGTATGAAGAGTTTTGCTCTGTTTATCAACAATTAATGTGCTAGTATAGAAAATGTGATCAAGTGATGCTTAATGGTTTAATATATCAACTACAGAAAAGGTTTGCTTTTCATAATACAAAAAGCAAGCATCTTCAAATTGAGAGAGGTATTTCATTAAATTTTTTATTATACTCTTATATAATTAATTTAATAAGATACATTTTTAAGAATACCCATAATCCATGTAATAATGGCAATTGGTTTCCCAAAACTCATTATAAATTAAAAATATCATATATAAAACAAGCAATTGAAACGTTTTCCTATGGTAAAAAACTGAACTTGCTATCATAAATTTACAATATGCCACAAATTTTGAATCATCAGCTCAATCTATAATCCTTAAATGGGATTAGTGATATCACATAAATGAATCCATTATACTCTTTCCTTATTTTATAATTTTGAGCCATATGCAACATCTCATGGAATCCATGACCAATGTTTTGCCTAATCTGATCTTTTCATTGTATTCAAAATGAAGCACATGCACAGTGATTTTACACTTTTTGACAAGCTTTTCTATAATAATGAGTTTCTTCACAATGTGTAAAATATATAACATTATCTAATTTTTTATTCATCCTGATACTTTTTATTGATTTTAAGTTCTTTTAAAATAGATGCATTAAACATATAAATAGAATACACATTTAAAAGAATTCTCCTATAGCATCATATTTCAAGTGCATCCATCTTTTTTATTTGATTATTTGATTGTTCATATTCTAGAACTTAGTGAAATTGGAAAAATCAAACAACTGACCAATTCTAATTTAGTGGATCTTGGAATATTTCAGTCTTGCACTATTTTAGACTACTTTTATCATTTCTGTTCTTGCTAACATAATTTTGCATATTTTCTTCTAACATTGACCATTTATAATAGAATCCAGATATTCAAATTTATCTAGCATTTCAAAATCTGTGATACTTCTACTTTGGGTAAAAGAATTATTATTGACATGGTCTATAATCAGATCAATGGTTTTTAAGATATTTATTTCAAGGCCATATAATTTATTTTTTCTAATAAATTTTTCATGACATTTATATTAAATTCTTTTCATTAGAAACCAAGATCAAAATTTCATCAGTATATCTCGAAGGGTTTATGAATCTCCCATTTATTTTTATTCCATCACTCAAGCTTTCAAAAACATTGTCTATAATAATCTTATTACGCACCTTAAAAAGATCATTACTACCCAACATTTGTCTGCTTGTTAAATTTTGTTAATAAAGAGTTTTATTTATTTTGATTTGCAGAATTAAATTCATAATTTTGGAGATGTTCTTCCAGGTATAAAAATATAACAAAATTCAAAAGTATCTCCCATAACTTCTTCAATTTTATTTTATCAAAAGTTTTTTTTAGTCCACAAAACACATCTGTTGTTATTTGCTTTGATTACTTATTGAATATTTGTAGATTAATTAATGACTTTAGATGTTGATTAACTATACTGAATATTATTTTACTTGTATATGAAATTAAGACTACAGTTCTGCAGTTGTTATGATTTCTGGGTTGTCTTTCTTTATAAACTGAAATAAAAATTGAATAATAACTTTCTTGGACATGTTTTGCTTTTCCAAATCCTCTGACAAAATAGATGGATAATTTTATTTTCATATTGTCTCCTGTCTTTATGATTATAACTATTACTCCAATCTGCACCATAATTTTAGTCGTTTTTTTTAGCTATTGTATAGCTTTATTTATAATCTTAAAATATCTTGTTCTAAATCATTTTCTTAAATTATTATTTATGTATATAGTTGGTCTGAGGTCTAGTAAAGTTGGCAACAATATTTCTTTTATACCATAGCTATTTCTCTTGTATTTGTTATAAAGTCTATTTGAAAAACTTTAATTAGTTGTTTCTTCAGTTTGAATTTACAAGACAATTATAATACTTTATTGTAATATTTTGAAGATTCATTGATCATTGTATTTTATGTAATAAATTCCTAATAAGTTTTTAGATACATTTCCAGAAAGCATATTGAATTTTATAATTAGTTTTCTGCATTATTTTAGCTTTACATTTCATGTCATCATCTGCTTAAGCTATTTTTTCTATCAATTTTCAATTAGATCAAATAATATATCTGGCATCTAATATTTATGTTTGGAGTCATAATTTATTTGTATGGATCTAATTACTTTTGAGATTCGTTTTTAATATCAATTGATCATTTTTTTTACAGACTTGATTGATATTAAACCACTTTAAATATTGAAAAATATCACAGAAGTTTGATATCTCTGGATGTTCTATTTCCTATGTTAGTTTTTACTTATGCAACTTATTTTTAACATGTCTGATATAGACAGCAATCAGAGTGCATGCTATATGAGGTATAGTTTTGGAATGTGACTAATGATCACAATTTGTTTAAATTAAAACATAGTCTATTTGATTTTTCTAAATATTACTGGGTACTCCCAAATAAAAAGGCAATGGAAATGGTATTAAAATGTTGTATTGTATAATGTAAAGTTTATTTCAGTAGTGAACTATATGAATCATTTTCCTCTTGCATTTTTCTTGCTAATACCATGTTTTCTCATCATATTCTTTAGATGATCACATGTTCTTTTTTGTAATATTTAATAAAAAATGAAAATGGAAAAAACTGATAATAAAGTTTTCTAATTATATTATTAACCACAAATATCAGTGTGTAAATATACTGCATAAACTGTTTATTAATAATCACAATATAGGTTTTGCATTACCTCATAGTAATTTTACAATTGCAATAATCATTTCGAATATGGATGTTGATACCTCATTGAATACTGATTCATTAAAACAAATAAAGTATGTTAAAAACAAATGAAGTTAATATAATGTACATTTTAAATTTTATACTACATAATTAATATTTTTTTGTAATCATCTAATGAGTAAAAAGTTTATTTATTTTTTATTGCAAACTGAAATGCCACATTTTGTTATTAGAAAGATGCAATTTGTATCTCATTTCCAAATCTAAAGTGACAGTTTTGGCTAAAAAAGGATTGTCAAAAATGTCAGCTTGTATTTGTAAATAGTAAACAAATTACATGTAGTAAATGCATATGGAGAATGCATACTAATATTGTTATTACTTAAATTTGTTATTACATAATATACTCACACACAAAAAGGTATTATTTTATTAAAAGTAATGTACAATATATATTTTTCAATTTGCTTTTAAGTGTCATGTTTTAATAATGAAAATAAATAGAATTACCTTTTTTTAAAAGAAGAATGGCAATTAATATAAAAAGCATAAATAGTAGTCAAATAAAAATTAGATAAGCAAATTATATTTTAGCTAATATATGTATTTTTTCATTTTTCTGTATATAATCAAGATATTTTAATTATATAATAATAAAATTATTATTCTTTTTTATTTTGGCTAAATTATTTAAATTTACAATAAAAAGCACTTAAATGACTTAGCAATTTTATTATGAGGTTAATAAATAATAATAAAGATAACATTTTTAAAAAATATTAAATGCCTTTAAGAAGTAAATTTGTTACACAACTCAGCTGCCAATTAAAATACATTGTGACATTTTCCAGTGATTTAGCCTGCAAGTTCATACAGAAGTATACTAGATTACATTTATCCATTTATTGTTGTACACATTTAATTTGTCAATAAAATTATTATATTAAATGCTCTTGTTGACCATGCACTAAAAAGAAAAAAAATGTTTCATCAATCACAATTGGGTTTTTAGATTTAACTTGAAATAAAAGCATGAAAGTGGGATGGTTTCAGAAATTAATTAAGTCAATTTCTTGTTATAAAAAATAAAGAATGACTTAATTAATTTATGGACCCCAATGCTTTTAATTCAAGTTAAATCTAAAAACCCCAGTTGTGGTTGAAGAAACACATATTTTCTTCTTTTTAGTGCTCATATCAATAAAAGTGTTTAATATTAAAAAATTATCTCTATTATTTTTAAGTTTTTAGTATTGACACAGTAAATAAAAATGTAAAACTACATTGCACTTTAAATTGACTGGACACATATATATCACTAGCTAATTCTACTATAAGTTAAAATATATACCCTCTATGTATATGTCATATGTAGCATGTGTACATAATAATATATGTGTATATAAGTATTAAAAATATGAAATATTATTTTAAAATAGAAAATATTCTTTTAAGTGAAAAGTGTTTGACATTTTTGCTTTGATTGAAAATTTTTATTAAAAAAAAAAAGATTACCAAAACCATATTGTAAATAACCTTCACTTAATGCATACAATTTTTTAAAAAAAATCAAGTTTACATATACAATGTATATATATCACTAGATATTTTTGCAGTAAGTTAATATTACTCTTTATGTATATATCATATTTAGTATTTGTACATAATTTTATATGTATAAAAAATCAGTAAATAATTATTCAATTATAAATTGTTGAAATTTTTTACTTGAAAAAAAAAAATTTTTTTTTAAAAAAAGCTTAACAAAACTATATTATAAACAACTTTCTTATTATTTAATGAAACTTACAATTGTAACAAAGAAAACTTGTGAACATTATTTAAAACACCCCCCCCCCACTATTCCATATTTAATAAACTATGTTACTGATAAAAATATTAATGTGTCCAATCACTTTCATAGAAATTTTAATTTTTTTTACAAAATTTTAACAAATTATCAATTTAAAAATGTCATAAAAATATTATTACATCGAAGAAAAATATCTCTACTACCCTCTCATGTCATTTATTTAAAACAAATAAAAGTTATAAAAATAATTTTTAACTTTGATATAAAAAATTATTTAATATTTTCAATATTTTCCCAAGTGCCATACTGAAAAGATTAGTGTAACAATTGGATTAGTCTGGTATTAATTAGTTGAATATGAATTTCAAGCAATTTAACATGTTGAGTGGTAGTAGCAAGATAGCCACTAGCAGCAACTGATTTGTTGAAATTTTTTCTATTCAAAATTTTAGGAAAAACTATACACATGACATTTATAATAATCCCATAAGTCACTGCTTCTTGGCTTCCTCTTTAAAATGGTGTATTGTAAGTTGATATTAGACAAAATTTGAATTTTTATTAATAGGTTCATTTATTTTTTTATTTTCTGCTCACTTTATTAGAATGCATGAAGAACACAAAGGCAGAGAATTTCTTTATTGGACAGACTTGTTCTAAAATAGATTAAAAAAGTACTGATGATTTGCATTTCAAGGCCTTCATTCTGATAAAAACATAATCAGAATATATTCAATTTTATTTTTTTAATTATTTGAATAGTATTTTAATTTTTTTTAATTATTTGATAAATGGTATAATTTATTAATGTGTTTGTATTGATGTGTCTGTGTAGTATATAAATTATATAATATTAAACCATTTATGCTTTTTATTATGCAGTATATAAATTTGTATTCAAATATAACAAAAGTGGTTTATATACAATATAATTTTGGGGCTCTGATCCAAGTTTGAGGCAATCTTATTTTAGAGACATAATGATTCTCAAAAGGTTTAATAATGTCTTAGTTTATATTTGTATTAGCGTGTTTGTGTTTGCATTTGCATGTCTATGTTTGTATAACAAATAATTATATATATATATATATATATATATATATATATATTCCAAACAACGGTAAACAATTTATAATACAATATAAATAAAATCTCAATAAAAACTCATAAAGAAATATTTTCAATTATATTCATAATCATTTTCAACTCAACTTTCAAAATGGAATCATCTATTACCAACTGGAAACACATATCGATTTAAATATCCCACAATTCATTAATCCTAACCTTTGCTGACTGTCTGATTATTATCGTATTTTTATACCTACTAATAAAAACTGCCTCTTTAATTTTTCTTTTTTTATTATCTCTCTCTTGGCCTAAAATTTTTATTTTATTTATATCAAAATTAAACTTAAAATTACAATTTCTATCATGATCATAAAAAACAGATTCAGTATATAACTTGACTTCATTACTATTATCATTACATATCTGTACATTTTTCAAAACTCTTTTATATAACAATTTATGTTCTTTAATTCTTTTCTCTATATTACATCTAGATTCCCCTACATATGATAAGTTACACCCACAAAAAATTCTATAAATTATATTACTCACGTTATTTTTTTCTAACTTATCTTTTGAATTATTAATCATTCTATTTAAATTACCTGATCCATAAAAAGAAACATTGTATATACCATTATAAACTTTTTTCATAAATTTTACTTGATTATTATTATAAAAAGGCAAAGAAATCCACTTCTTACTTTTAATTTCTTCATCACCAGTATTTCTATTAATTTTATTACTAAATTGACAAACCACTTGATAAATTTCTTTTATATTATAACCTACACTTAATAATTCACTTACATAATTTTCAATATTTTTCTTTTTATCACATGCATATTTACACAAAATATTATTTCTATACAAAAAAGACCTAAAACCAGCCATTTTATAATTATGTGGCACTTTAGATAAATAGGGAATATACCCTCTAGTTTCAATAGGTTTAATAAACAATTTATAGTCAATCATATTATTGTTCCTTGAAATTATCAATTCTAAATATTTAATACTGTTATTATATTCTTTCTCCATAGTCCAGATAAGACCTTTTAATTTATTATAAAAACATCATCCACATATCTGTTTATATATCTTAATATTTCCCATAAATATAAATTTGGACTATGGAGAAAGAATATAATAACAGTATTAAATATTTAGGTTTGATAATTTCAAGAAACAATAATATGATTGACTATAAATTGTTTATTAAACCTATTGAAACTAGAGGATATATTCCCTATTTATCTAAAGTGCCACATAATTATAAAATGGCTGGTTTTAGGTCTTTTTTGTATAGAAATAATATTTTGTGTAAATATGCATGTGATAAAAAGAAAAATATTGAAAATTATGTAAGTGAATTATTAAGTGTAGGTTATAATATAAATTTATCAAGTGGTTTGTCAATTTAGTAAGAAAATTAATAGAAATACTGGTGATGAAGAAATTAAGAGTAAGAAGTGGATTTCTTTGCCTTTTTATAATAATAATCAAGTAAAATTTATGAAAAAAGTTTATAATGGTATATACAATGTTTCTTTTTATGGATCAGGTAATTTAAATAGAATGGTTAATAATTCAAAAGATAAGTTAGAAAAAAATAACGTGAGTAATATAATTTATAGAATTTTTTGTGGGTGTAACTTATCATATGTAGGGGAATCTAGATGTAATATAGAGAAAAGAATTAAAGAACATAAATTGTTATATAAAAGAGTTTTGAAAAATGTACAGATATGTAATGATAATAGTAATGAAGTCAAGTTATATACTGAATCTGTTTTTTATGATCATGATAGAAATTGTAATTTTAAGTTTAATTTTGATATAAATAAAATAAAAATTTTAGGCCAAGAGAGAGATAATGAAAAAAGAAAAATTAAAGAGGCAGTTTTTATTAGTAGGTATAAAAATATGATAATAAACAGACAGTCAGCAAATGTTAGGATTAATGAATTGTGGGATATTTAAATCGACATGTGTTTCCAGTTGGTAATAGATGATTCCATTTTGAAAGTTGAGTTGAAAATGATTATGAATATAATCGAAAATATTTCTTTATGAGTTTTTATTGAGTTTTTATTTATATTGTATTATAAATTGTTTACCGTTGTTTGGAATATATTTAAGTTTTGTTATTGTATTATTGATATTAGCGGACATTTATTTTGTTTTATATATATATATAAATTATAGAGTAGTGCAATATAAATTTTAAGACTGATTATCAGATGTATAGAAAGGTTGCAGTTGATAAAGCAATTACAAAATTTACAGGGCATATTACCATGTGAAAATAAAAATACTTAAAACTAATAAAGAGAGATTTCAAATGTAGTGTGAGTGGTGATAGCCACAATGGTTACATATATACCACATGGAATTATATGCAGGCAAAGAATCAAATTCTGATTCTTGCATATGCCTTGGCACTCATGTTGTGGATTCAGTAGTTTTTCCACAACTTGCATCACATTATTTTCAAGTCTATCACTAGCAACTTAGCTATATGCAAATGAATTATATCTCTGTGGAACAAGAAATATAACAAGATTGCATCACTGGTATGCATGAAAAATATAATCATCACTGGTATGAACAAAAAAATATAACAAAGAGATGAAACTCAGTTTATCATTGATACAGACAGTAGCCTACATTTTATAGTTTTAGATAGATAAGAAACCAATAGCTATGATTACAAATGCATATCCACCTTCTGAAAATGATTTTTTTATATCTTTTATTAGGATGAATCTTTTTCTTATAGATACCATGAGATTTATTAACCTTTGGAATACAAGATAAAAATGAAGAATTCTTATGTGACTAGTTTTGGAGATTCTGAAGCTATGGATTATCTCAGGTAAGAAATATTATATATAGTTTGAATGAGAATTTTGTGAGGAATACAATGGAATTATCAATAAAGATGTAATTTAAACTTAATGATAAATTAGAAATTATGAACAAACAATAAAATAATTATTTTGGATATTAACATTTTTCTTTACTTTTTTAATGATAATCACTATTTGACTTAGCCTTATTGTTTTCCTAAGTTTATCTAGTTTCTACCAATGTAAAGCTTTTTGCTCTAACATTATGAAAATTGAAATTATTGTTAAAATTGTGTCTCAAGTCAGTTTTTTAAAAATTTAATATGGCATCCATGTCCCTTAAATTAATTAAATATATTAAACCTTAATTTTAAAATTTTATTCTAACTTTAAGAAAAGATCAAAAATGTAGAAACAAATCTACCAACAAACAAACCAATTTTCCAACTTCAATAAAAGCATTTAAAAATTAAATACTTAATTTGTATGTTGATTAATGTACATATTTTTCAATTAATTTTCAGTGCTCCGATCAAAGTATTTAATTTTAAAATTACATAATGATTAAAACTATTTTTTTTGGCTAGATTGTTTATATTTATGACAAAGGACCTTTAAAGATATCATTATTAAATAAAAATTAGGTAGTTATGTTCAAATACAACATTATAAATTTATTTTTAGTGATGGTCTTTATTACTTACTATATGTGAACAAGGTTTTTTTCCAAAATAGTTAATAAAAAACTTTATACTTTATTTTGACATAGATCTTACTATCTTGTCTTGCAAAGATGCCATAATGCTTTTATGATGCCAGTAATCTTATTGCATTAGTAATATTACAAGATGACTAGCACTTAACCATAATAATGAACATTTTTAAAGATCATTATATCCTATTATATTTATATATTGGACTATTTCCATCATCTAATATTAAGTATTGAATGTGTTTAGAAAAATTTAACTTTATTTAAATATTCCAATTACATTCAACTATCAACTAACAATAAGTTGAATGTAATTGGAATATTTAAATAAAATTAAATTTTTCTAAAGACATTAAATAATATTAGATGATAGAAATAGTCCAATATATAAATACATCTAAATTATCATCACCACAAACTTTAGGGAAACATTACGACAAATAGTTGCTTACTTACTGATGAAATGGGCACAAATTACTTATGACCATTATTAGCAAATTTCTTGCATAAAATGTATTTGTGCAACAGTTTAAAATATGCTTAAAGACTAATAAAATACAGATGGGTATTCAATGTAAAACATTAATATGTGGACATACATTTATACAGAATTTTGTTTTAACATTTTAGGCAAAATTGTGTGAAATTTTAGCTATCTATATTACAACAGTCAAAAATTGAGTTTTATTTGATATATATATATATATATTGTAAATATCGATAAGGCTATATATTAATGTATATATATATATATATATATATATATATATATATATATATATATGATACATTAATAAAATGAATTTGTATATACTATATATAATTAAAAAACAATCTTTATATGCAAAGATTTATATCCAAACATGTACATATAATAAGCACAATGTTTTGTATCTATTCATATAAAATTTAAATAAAAAATAGATGCAAAGATTTATAAAAGACAAAAAAGGTTAACATTTTTTATTTCTTATAATTGAACGTTTTTTTCTTTTTATAAATCACATCTAATTAATCTTTTAACAGGATATAGTCATAATATTTTAAATTATAGTTATTTTTAAATTTATATCTATCTAAAAAAAATTCTTGCTATGAAGCGGAAATAACTATAAGAGATATATTCAAGAAAGAAAAAAATATTGGAGGGAGAAAGAAAAAGATGAGTACTTTTAAGTTTTTCAAAATTACAAAGAATTTTTTTAGAGATAATATATACTGACTTAAAAGGCAGAAAATTAAGCATAATTGCTTATAAAAAGTCTAATATTGAGCTATAATTAGCAATATATAAAAAAGTAACACAGATGTGCATTAATATACCTGATACTAGTCAATTGTGTGAGGCTAGAAGGGAACTAATAATAATCGCTGATCTCTGTTATGACCAAGTTCAAACAGCTTTTGAGTATTTCACAGAATACAAACAAAAAAACAAGACTTGTTCTAATTAAACTGCAGCTTATGGATTGAATATAAATAAATACAAGTTTAACTTCAGAAAAAATTATTGTTATGGCAATATGTATAACACAACACATGCTTAGCTATGAGGAGCCTTGTAATCAAAAAGCAATTAAGATAGACCAATATATTCTTATAAATCTGATGATAAATAACAAAGTGATCCATCCATAAGCTAACTATTCAAACATAGGCAAATGCTAAATCTCAGTCTTGGTCAAGCCAGTGATGATTCTGACTAATGAGACTTGTACTTTTAGAAATGACAGGTAAAGCAATATAATGAATCTAAACTATTTGGGTATCAGATATATAGTCATTGTTAGTAAAACATATTAAATTAATCTTTAGTGCATATAAGTTACTTATTAAAGATTACCTTCAAAAATTAATGCTAAAAATGTTAAAGCAAAATGAACTTAAAATCAGAACTATTTTAATGTAAACCTTAGTGCTAATAAATGATGATGAAAAATTAAAGTTTTAAGGAAAATAAGATTCTCATTGAACAGTAAAAAAAAAATAAGGGAAAAATAAACTGATTGAAAATGTAGTAGATCATGTGAGTGTTATGATAAGATTTATAGAAATATCTAAAGAAGCTGCTAACATACTGAAGAAGTCTGGAAATGAAGTCTTGATTTTTCTAAGTACATAGAAAGAAGTACCTGAAGCAACAGAAAAAAGGTTATTGTAATTTGATTGATTAAAAAATAGCAAATTTTGATTTATTTTCATGAGAAAAACATTTATTAGGATAAATAGAAAAGTATTTATTACTATTGGAGACAGAATGGAATCTATATATAGTTAAAATTATGTAAATGTTAAATATAATAACAGATATATTTAAAGAAAGACATTTTATATTTGATATTTTATATTGTGATATAAAATATTATAAATTATGTACACAGTGCCAAATGCAATTTGTGTATAAAATTAAGTTTTAATAAATAAAATTAAATAAGAGAGTGATAAAAATTGTGTTTATAAGAATCGTTTAAAATATTTATCTAGTTCTTATATTATAACTTGAAATTATTAAGAAATTATTAAGCGTTCATGACTGAGTGGTTAGCACAGCTGCCTTACAAGCAGTTGTCCCGGGGTTCACTTCCCGGCCGAAGCTTTGACACATAAAAAAAAATTATTAAGAAATTAGTGTATTTTTTACTCTATTAAATGTTAAATAACTAAATAATTGAATATCTCATCATTACGAAAGTTAAACAATTAAATAATTGAATACTTCGTCATTAAAGAACACCAAAAGAGACCAAGTTGAGTTTTGATCCAAAGACCTTTAGTTTTCAAACTTCTAACTTTTTCACTAAACTTTGCAGACCTTTTATGTGTTTATATATAAAAAAAGAAAGATGAATATTATTATTTTAATACAATTTTAAAATATTTAAAATATATTATCTAATAAATTTGCTAAAGCTGAACCATTAATATGGAAAACATTTTATTTCTAAACAAAGTTCCTCAGTAACCATGAGTAAAGTGCAATAAATTTATTAAAAATAAATAAATTCTGATACTTTTAATAAGGATATGATACTTATTTTCAGAATACAACTAGATTTGAATATTTATGTCTTCACAATTTACTTGTAATATACAAATATTAATTGAAATAAATGCACAAATGTATAAAAGAGTTTCTTTTATTATTAAAAAATAAATAAGATGAATCTCTTTGTGCATATCTTTTAGTGGCTAATGACAATATATGAATCACTAATAAAATACTATGATTACTTTTATATATATATTAATTCTAATATTTTCATGGATAAAAGATGTCATATTATTATTTGCGGGATATTCCGTGTAGGGAAAAAGCTAAATGCTGACGTTTCTGTACAATATCAAGTACCTTCCTTGATAAGAATGCATTCTTATGATTTGAAAAAGAGAATGCTCTGAGGAAGATACTTGATATTGTACTGAAACATCAGCATTTAGCTTTTTCACTACATGGAATATCATGCAAATAAAAATAATAATATCACACACACACACACACACACATATATATATATATATATATATATATGTGTGTG